>JAJGOT010000357.1:550000-892909 GCA_022457155.1 Cladopsammia gracilis
GTATTAATTTTATATTTAACAATCTAATTAGAGCCATACAGAAGCTAATACGTACTAAGAAGGAATTCTTTAAGATTTCTTTTAAAAGAGGTGGGAGAGGACGAACCAGTTATAGTAGAATTCAACGAATTATAAAACTTTGGACCTTGGAAGTAGATTGAGAACTGTCTGGTGTTCGTTCGGCATAGTGGCAAGCGGAAGGAGTGAACATTCCTAGTATTATAGTTATGCACACTGCCTACATCAACTGCTTCTAAACTTTTTACTTGATTTAAGAGATGAAAACCACGCAAATTAGTCACTTTCTTAAGATCAGTCAAGTTCACTATTAGTGCTTATGTTATCTAGCTAATCACAACGGCTGGCCAGCTAACCGTGAACACTATTAGCTGAGGGTTGTCACTGTCAGGTTTAATTAGTTTCTTTCTCTTTGTAACGTCCCAAGTTTGACGTTGAGGCCACTTGGCCATGTAAAATACTGGCCTTTGACACATATCACTGCAGTTCCTTCCTTTATTTAATTAATTGATACATAAAAAACATATTTTGCTGGCTCGCAGAACACGCTTTGTTTTTCTTATACGTTAGTGGCAATTTGAATTTACAATTTTGTTATTACGCCCACCTTTAACTGCAGAGGAAATTTTGCTTCAGGTGCAACAGCATTCTCAGGGATTGTAACAGTCACGCCTGGAAAGTCAGGATGACTGAAGACACCACCAGTGGACGTAATGGTGTAAGGGGGAGACAACTTGAGACGACAAACCACTGTGTATGTCGAGCATTTAGTTATGCCAGCTTGAACAACAGGAAAGAAGAAGTCCTGAATGTTATTTGGAGAAGGGCAACCACCTCCAATATCTGCAATAGGTATATTAGATAAATAAAAAATGAATATCCGCTGCCTTTTTTCCCCGCAGCGTGGTTGTGATTAAGGCGCAGGTCGTGAAATCTGGAGGCTCCGAATTCAAGACTCGCCCTAACCACCAGCTGGAGTTGTTTCACAGCAAAGCATAATCAACTCCTTAGCCACGTTTGTAAATAGCCAACTGGTTTGCCTCCAGCCAGTTGGAATTTTTAACCTAGCTTGTTATGTTTCATTGAATTACTTTGTTTTGATTCCTCGGCCCCACAAGAAATTGTAATGTAAACACTGCTGAGGGTTATTAGATAAAGGAAATTTATTTCTTATTTTATTTAAAAAAATGATCTCCACATGCATATTTTGTCTGAGATAATTCGCCACTATGCAGGGCTCGAAACACCGACCTTTAGATCGCAAATCCTGAGCGCTTATTGCTACACAACCGTTCCTACACAGGAAAACAAGCCAAATATAAATAGGATACTACCTACATAGGCAGCATTCTTCCCGCCATAACAGGCCCTTAAAAGCCCATGTTCACCCAGTCTGCTTTGCGCGCTTGTGTTTTTGTTTTGAAACGGTTCAATTGTTCAATGTAGCGTTATGATTGGCTGACACATCGATTTCTTGATTTTCTGTCTGTGCGAAAATCAGCCCGGGTGCGCAAAGCAGATTGTGTGAATATGGGCATTTAAAAGGTGTTCCAACAGTCGACATAAAGTCTGCCTTGCAAAAAGGAAATACTGATTTAAACCTGAAAGACTCCGTAAGTCCTGGGTTCCACCTACGTCTTCCCATTCATTGCACTCCTTGTCGATCTGCCTTTTTAACACCATTTCATAGCCCCTTAGGTCCGGTGCACTGTGAGATAGAAAGAGCTTCACCTCCGCATTGAATTCCAGAGCTTCTCCATTGATGGTAGATATTTCAATCACATTGCTGACAATGGCCTCATGATCCTGAAGCGGAGGTGAACAAGCACTGCATTTCCATTTGTGGACCACTATTGTTGTGGGCTGAGATACAGCATTGGCAGGGAACATTAGGTGAACAGCTTCTTGTTTGAGGGACCAGTAGGTACCTTCACTTGTCACTATTTCTCTGCAATCATTTATAATTCAAACAATCAACTGTTGTTAAACACGAACTTTTATTCCAACTATCTTTTAAAAAAGCAAAAATGGAGAGAATTTTTCTGGAGACCTCGTGAGATCAGAAAAATGTGGCACATGCTTCGAAAATTCCCTACCGTCATATTCAGTTCAGAGATACCCTATGGAAAGTCAGTAAATGTGGTGGCATTTTTTTGTGCAAATCTATTTTTGATTTCAAGAAAATTCTCAAAACCTGTAACGGACCCCCCATCGCCATGAAATGGTTGAAATGAAAGCGATGAATATGAGTACAAGAACTGATCTCGTTAAAAAGCGTACAGGGAAGCAAGGCTTTCCCAAATTTGAGCAATTGTGTAGGAGGCATTAACAAATGATTTGAGCTAATAACTGGTTTTGTACTTAAATTTTTTAATTAACGGCGAGTGTTTGAAAATCGCTCATATTTCATCATTTAAAAATTGCATTTTGGAGCAGTTTTTCAAGAAACATTTTCCCTATGCGGTATAACTCAGAATCGCTTTAAATTGCGGTTTTGGAAACTTGGATATAGTGCTCTTTTCAAGGAAACTAAAAAACGTTTGGGCCTCTTAACTACTGCAAAGAAAAAGCTCGTGTCATTTCGAGGAAATCACAACATCGACTTGTCAACAACCGCAAATAATCGAATTACGCTTGCTGTTATTGAAGCCAAAATTCCGAAGAAAACTTATCGCTTTACACCAGAGACATAGTATAAGGGACCGATCGTTTATTACGTCCTGGGGGGGGGGTAATTTTTGAAACAAGCTCCATTTGGGGGTAGGGTTATTTTTTACCTTGCACGAGAAGTGAGGGGGGGGGGGGGTAAAATTTTAAGACATACAAAAGGTAGCAACTACATGTATATAATAGTTATTGAAATAATGGCAATCTAAAAACACAAATGTTAAAATATATATAATATATTATCTAAAATGTAATTGAAATGAATACAAATTTCGATGAGAAAATAGCCACTGGTGCGATCGAAAAAAGAACTTTTGCGCTCATTTAAGTAATGGTCCTAGTAAGAACTAGGCGACCTAACGGCAAGGAATGCAGAAAGGTGTTAATTGATGGTTTGCAACCATTCCCAAAGGAATTAACGAACAAAAGACATGGCGGCCATGTTGGATGACACAACAATAGAAGCCAATGAGAAATCTTTTGTTGACTGTCATCCAACATGGCCGCCGTGACGTAAGGTGCAAACCACCTATTGTAATATTGTTGAAATCGTCCAACTCATAAAACGTGAAAATCTACCATCTTTTAACCAGGTAGTGCATTTATTTCTCTCTTGTTTACTAATTTGTTCCTTTTTAGTGAAAACTATTGAAGTCTGAGTTTTAATACAACAAAATTCTATGTGGGAAACATGTAAAATTAGAAGCCTTTCTTGCCCATTGTTTTGGGTTCTTTCTGTGTGTACCGGAGCACAGATGACGTAAAACAAGAGGAACAAAGAACGACAATAATACAAATGTACTAAACCAAAATATAATACCTCACAAACAATAGGCAATGAGTACCGGTACGTGCAGAAAGACCCTTGTTTTTCGATTGTTTTGGAGTTTCACGATTGGATGAAATCTTGTAGCACAAAAGAAGCATCACTTTAAAATAAAGTTCCAGTACATTTTATTTAAAAAACATGTTGTCTATAGGTTGATGCATTCTCAGTAAAAAAAAACCTAAACAATCTTATGTGGGGAAAGCGAAATGCCGCGGAACAATAGAGCATTGCCTAGTTCTTACACGCATTGTTACTTAAACTACTTTGAAATTGTTTAATTTGCCTAATTTTACTGAAATTGTTCAAGAGCTGAATTGGTAGGGACGGCTTTCAAGTTCAAATAATAAAGCAAGGAAAATTAACCGTCGTGTTTTTGCGTTCTCTAAAAAACCCTAGACGTTGTTGTTTTGCAGAGAATGGCAAAGAAATGTATCAAATGTAAAACGCACGTGCAGAGGCATTGTTTTCGTTCATAAACCTGTTGGTTTTTGCCACTCTTGCTCCACTGCCGTCGTGTTTGCTAAAGCTCCCTCATGAACCCAGTGCGACGGCGTGAAGAGAGAAGACACTATTAAACGGTCAGTGGTGACTCTACAAATTCGTACCAACTGTTCAAAGGTCTGGAATTTGAATGGAAGCATAAGGAAAGAAGTAATAGCAAGTTCATTTGACGAATTGTGAGGGGGGAGGGGGGGTAAACTTTTCAAATTGTAAATTGTAGTGGGGGTATAACTTTTGTTTGAAAGTTTATTGTGGGGGTACAATTTTCATACACCAGATTTTTTAGAAAACCACCCCCCCCCCCCCCAGGGCGTAATTAACGATCGGTCCCTAACGAGCTTACCTTGCATAGCCAGTGGTTGAAGGTTGGTTTTCATCCCTATTTTCGTTTCAAATGGCCATCTTCACTCGAGCAGGTTTATCAAAAACTCAGCCAACTTTGTTAAACTCACTTGCCACTATAGACACTTCAAACGTTCAAATCATCACGCTTTATTTTGCAATCAAGTCCAATGTATATAATAGCTGAATGGAAGTTGAATATGGTTGGAACTGTCGAGAAATGCGATGTTTCCGAGAAAATGCCTTCGGCAACATTTACTGATTGCGTGATTTGATAAACCTGCTCGAGCGAAGGTGGCCATTTGAAACGAAAATAGGGATGAAAACCAACCTTCAACCACTGGCTATGCAAGGTAAGCTCGTTATACTATGTCTCTGGTGTAAAGCGATAAGCTTTCGTCGGAATTTTGGCTTCAATAACAGCAAGCGTAATTCGATTATTTGCGGTTGTTGACAAGTCGATGTTGTGATTTCCTCGAAATGACACGGGCTTTTTCTTTGCAGTAGTTAAGAGGCCCAAACGGTTTTTAGTTTCCATGAAAAGAGCACTATATCCACGTTTCCAAAACCGCAATTTTAAGCGATTCTGAGTTATACCGCATAGGGAAAATGTTTCTTGAAAAAACTGCTCCAAAATGCAATTTTTAAATAATGAAATATGAGCGATTTTCAAACACTTACCGTTAATTCAGAAATGTAACTACAAAACCTGTTATTAGCTCAAATCATTTGCTAATGCCTCCTACGCAATTGTTCAAATTTGGGAAAGCCTTGTTCCCTGTGCGCTTTTAACGAGAACCTGTATTGTGCTCATATTCGGCGCTCTTATTTCGGCTATTTCATGGCGAAGGGGGACCGTTAGAGTTTTTGAGATTTTCTAGAAATGAAAAATAGATTTGAGCAAAAAAATACCACCACGTTTATTGACTCACCATGGGCTGTCTTTGAGCTAAACATGAGGGTAGGGAAATTTTCCATCATGTGCCACCTCTCACGCGGTCCGGGAAAAAAGGCTCTCTTAACACTACTACAAAAATTTTTTCAATTAGAAAGCTAAAACATATGACAACAAGGATGAAAGAACAGTTCAAGTCTTTAAGAGCTTGGGATGAAACTACGTTTGTTCCAATCGGTTCTTGCTCCTCAAACTACAGAAACAAGATACAAGGGGTATTTCCAATTTTGTAAATTCACAGTTTTATGGATCATCAAGAGAAAACAAACGACTGCAAATAAAACCAGGGAAAAAAACTAAGCTCCAAATTCTCTTCTATTTTCGTATAAAGCAACTGCGTGCGTTGGTATCGAGCTTGCTTAGTAGCTTGCGTGGCCTGGAATATCCTAAACCTTATTATCATAAAGTAGCGTACTTTTTGGAATATTAAGGCTAAACCGTTACTCACTCATCTATTTTTGTTTTATCTTGGTCCTGTTCTTCCAGGTGGTCTTCTTGTCCCTTTAGCTGTAACCCATGAAATTGTTGTGACAATTCTTGTTCTTCTGTGATATCTGCACTTCCAACGTTGCCCACGTCGTATTCGTTCTCATCTTCATCACCGCCATCGCCATCGCCATCATCGTCATCACCATTATCATCATCATCATTTGCATCGTCAGGTAACTGTTCTGCTAAAAAAAAAAAATAACACAGTTATCGTCATCATCTGGCAAAAAAATAAGATTTCGTTCTCTTGTAAAAGATAAGCAAAGATTGTATTTGCCGTGTTGCTTCGTCATGATCTTTTTAACCTTTACAACTTACAGTGTCTTTAGTGGACTCACTTACAGTAAGGGTTGTTTTTTTATATCGTTTTTTTTTTTTAAGTGTCATCCTTGATTTTCATTCAGCATTTTCTGTGACTTACAATTATTTCATTGTTCAACCGATCCCTTTAAAATAATATTTTCCTTGTAAACGCAAATGCTTTACTTACAGTGATCCAAAGGGACAGACTCTGCAATTAGAGCTGTCTGTAGTATAGAGGTAAGGATTGTACTAATTTGAGTTTATTCGGGACCAAGAGACAAGTTCGTTATAGAGATGTGTCCATAAGGAGAGGCTCGACTATATTTAAAGCAGCACGAGCTCAACTGAAACCTCTGGTTAAACATTCTAAACAAAATACAACTAAATGAATATTGGGCGAAAAGCTTTGAACGTTTGTCCAGCCGCTGAGTCGTCTAGATATTTCGAGACCATGAACAACTTTGGAACTTAACACCATGAAAAGCTTGGGAGCATACTTTATCACTTCATAAATTATAACTACATTTACAGTCAAACTCTCTTCCACAGTGAGTACACTTCTTTTCCAATGAAACTTTGTATAAAGACTCGTTCTTTAAACCGGAATCTCCATTATTATCTTTGTCCTGCCCTGGTAAAGAGGGAGAGAAATACCTTACCCGCAGACGTAAGGTACTTCTGGATTATAAGACATCCTTTGTTATTTTAGATCCTTTATATCATCCTAGCGCCCCTATTTAATTTCTATATTGCTTCCATTCAGTTTGATGCAGATTTCCTGAAGTTGTGCGTGTGCTTGGCTTAAGGTGATTCCATTGAAAAAGAAGGAATTTTTACGATTTTCTAAAACTTGGTCCAGATGGTAATTATGTTATGAGCATTACAAAAATGAAATTAAAAATAGGGGTCACCGTGCTCGTTTTTGCACAATTGCAACATGGATGGCCATTATAGCAACTATACGACCCGCGAGGTTTCTTTACTGAACCCTAGGAAAAGGGGACTATAATTTCTAAAAAAAATCATTGCTTGGATTAAAATAATAGAGCAGTTCAACAAAATTGACTTTGATCTTACATTATAAACTATTTTAGTTGACCAGGAATTAAGATTATGAAAGAAATTAAAGAATTCGCGGCGTGCGCGCATACCCAACACTACCTGAAGACGTGTTCCTTACAGCATTCAAATACAAATATTTCAAAGCAGAATTTTTAACTTTTCTTTAAATCACGATATATTGTAGTCAACCGTGTGTCATTTAAATTTCTGCATTAAAAATTGGGGGTCACCGTGCTCGCTGTCAAGCTATTGTTTCCGACCAGCGCGAAATCCTCTTTGTAATTGAATCCTTAAAGGAAACCCTCTTGCTTCGGAGTGCGCGCGCGCTCGTGCACGCGCAAATGACGCAATTTATTATGCGCAGCAGTGATGCGCAATGCAAAACTAGGGAATCACCTTAATAGCTGACGTGTGTACTTAGTTCGTTATTTAACGTACTACATTAATTTTGCGTTGTTTTCCTTACTAATATGTCTTATCAGTAACTGTGCTCACACTGTGGGTGGCTCCTAAATTGTTCTGCAATAGCGTTCCGCCCAGATGACGTCATATTTGGCAGTATTGCATTGTGGGATCGAGATGCGGACAAATATTTCAAAATGGCTGCCTCGGAAACACCAGTTTTTGCGATTCCTGTACATGTTGTGGATAATTGTCGAGTTTTACCCAAGAACAGCGCTTCGTAGCACCTGTTTTTTCGTAGCTACCTGCATAGTTCTTGAATGTTTGTACGCATTTCAATCCCATGATGCTGCGCGCCAATTCTATTTTTAGAATCTGGGCGGAGCTATTGGTATAGGATTTGATGGAGCCGAAACCAATTGTGGAATTGCACAGATTTTAGGCATCCTACTGATGAACAGTTACGAAATTCAGATATGTTTAGAAGCCACATTTATTTTAAGTCTATCCCCTTTGAATACAGTATGAAATTGCGTTCATCTTGTTTTTACTGCACCTTAGTTTCGATTGCAACGTACGTCCATCCCAAAAATTGTTTACGTTGCGCGCGTATGGAGTAGCATAAAGATCGGAATGCTGCAGTTTTGCTCGACCAATAAGAGTTCGAGGGATTTTTCTATGAAAGAACATATTAAGAGATCTCAACGCATGCGTCAACAAAACATGAATAAATGAAACAGATAGGCACCATATGTCACGAAAGCGCTATCCAATGAGGACATCCAACAAGGTAGTAAAAGCTGGTGTGACGGCTAATAGCAATTGATGATGATGATGATGAGGAGGAGGAGGAGGAGGAGGAGGAGGAGGACGGCGGCGACGACGACGACGACGATTATGATTAGTGGGAATGACGATGAAGAGATAAAATTTTTTTAAGAGGGGAGCGGACAGGGATTAAAGCGAATCCCGATGCAGTGGTGAAGTGCATGAAAAGGGCTAGAAATGAAAAAAAAAAAAACCGAGCATTTGCTTCATGCAACTCCCCAGCAAGTGGCCTCGTACTTCAATAGAATGAAAGCCGCGCAGGCCGCAAAAGTCGCATTAAGTGCCACACACTGCTTTAAGCATCATTTTAATTTGAAAACAAAAGAAAAAACTGCTCGACATCAAAGAGCTATGAATTATTGCAAGTTTGCTTAAACTTGAATGGAAGAGCAGAAGGAAAGCTGATATTGTTGAAGGTGTTTTCAGGCACGCCTCGGGATGCCAAGAGAAACAATAATCACCTTGGTCGGCGGAACATCGCAAAACATAGCCAAAAAAAAAAAACAATTAACTTGCCAGTCGTGTCCTAAGTTTTGTATCTTCAAATTCAGATGAAGGCAATTGCATTTCTTTAAAAAAAGGATTCTCCACAGCGTCACCGAGTAGTTGGTCAACAGAACCCGAAATACCCAAGATCCAAGATGGCCGTCAGCTAATTCAGTTAAGGATAGGATGACGTTTGTAGCTGTTTGTAGTGTTATTGCCGATCCATTATCAGCTACAGCAACTTGGAAAGAGTATCGCTGTGAAAGGAACCATTTGAGGTGTGTGTCAAAGATGCGAACTGTCGTTTTAACGCGGCGACATTTATTCTCTTGACATTGCGAGAAAAAATGGAAAAAATCTGATTCTCGGTATTGAACTGGAACTAGCTTACAGTCGAGGCTAATGCGGGAAATATCATTTAAAATATTTGCATGTGAAAAGATTGCATGAGCCTCGACTGCACGCTAGTACCAGTTCAATACAGTGAATACGAATATAGATGGTTTTCACGTTACGTCACGGTGGCCATATTGGTGTACAACTACAAAAGAATTTCAATGAACTTCTTTTGTTATGTACACCAACATGGCCGCCATGGCCTTTGTCATTTGAGTCCCACAGGACTGAAGGTCACGTGAGTGAAAACCATCTATAGAGCGTTTTCACTGACGTCATATCAAAATTCAGAAGCCGTTTTCGATTCCAAAATGTTTATGGAATTGTAGAGAGTGTAAAACTACACATCTGGGCCAAATTATGAAGCGCAAGAGCATTTAGTTCAAGAGTTATAGGCGAACGAGTGTTAGACATTTTTTAGTTAGAAATGTATGGAGCGGCCATGTTGGTGTACCACTTTGGTACACCAACATGGCGCCAAAATTACACCAAAAATCTCATCACAAAATATTGTATTCACTATAAGTTCTATTAAATCGGCTCATGAGCATCTATAATTCAAAAATAACTTTCAACTGGTTCAATTTTGTTGATTTTCACGGCTTATTTGAAATAGCGTGACGGATTGTGTGACACATTAAAAATCTTAATAAATCGGAAGCAAAACATCGTTAAAACCTGAAACTTTTTGTGAAAGATTATAACACTGGTATCCATATACCATGTTAGAAACAGCTTTGTAGGATGTATACTTTAGATTTTTGAATTTTTATGACGTCATGTGAAAACGCTCTATTGTCTATTCGTTTGGTTTTCCGTTGCTTCTAAAATGTTTCTTGAACTAATTGATTTGTAAATGGTATAAACAATATTAGTTATTTATTGCAAATCTCTTCTGATTAATTTAATTTGCTGCATAGCTTAGTGACTACTGCCTGCAATTTCGTATCTTTGGGAGAAAAAATGCGTGAACTAGGAAAAAAGAAAAGCAAAAATATTTGATGATATGATTGGACAAAAAAGGCGCGAAATGTTCGCGTTGTGTTGCAGCGTTTCTTGGCGAAGCCAAATGAAAGCTACATGTAGTTCAAAGTTTCAACCGCTCGACACGGAGTAAATGAAAGAGCATAATTTTTTGGAAAATGCCTTATAGTAATCCCCTCTGGAATATGATATAGTCTTGATACTTCTTAGAAAGGTTTCTCCTCTTTCTCTTACGCTTATTAAAGGTAACGATCTCAGCATTACGGCTGTGGGAGCTAAAACGAGTAAGTTTGTAAACAACAGCAATCGATTTAGCTCGTACTGTACAGTTCCGCAAATGATCCTGGACCGCAAATGATCTCCATATAGAGGACCGCAAATGATCCCGCTCATAAAAATGGAATGGTGTGGATTTTTTTTACTGGAGCTCTGCGTATACATCTAGTTTACGCCTAAGGCTGGATTTTCACTGGCGCATAATTTTTATGTGCGTAAATAAAAATAAGAGACGATGTACACCCCCCCCCCCCGGACGTAATAAACGATCGGTCCCTTAACAAATTGATTTAAAAAGATCGCGTATTCAAAATCCTGCGTTATTAATATACACTGCAGCAGAAAACACATTGATACAGGAAGCACGAGAAACTTTGATCGATTTATGACCGCCTTCAAACTTTGAGTTAAAAACAGTTCTTCTCCCGTCATAAGTGACTATTTGAAAAATAATCTATGCAGAAGAATTTTTTTATCCGTCGTTACCTTTTTTTAGTCACGCAAGTACTCTTGCATTCTTTAGAAAAATTTAATAATTTCTAATTTGAACACATTTATATACTCGCAGAACATTCGGATATTATTCAAGCGTTGCAACTAAGCGAATAGTACATTGGAATTCACGGGATTTTTGACAAGCTGAACAACAGGAAAGAAATTGCGTTGTAAACATCGCAAGTGAATAGAACCTCTGGGAAGCCAAAAGTCAGCCAACTTGAGGTAAGCTTTTGATAGCCTTGGACTCTATCACCTAGCAAAAGTGCTTGAGGGAAAATAATATAGGGTACAACGTACTTGCTCCTGCAATTTTTAAGAAAATGTAATGTGGGAAATTAAAGCAAGCACTAATTTGCCGATAACTTTTAGGTGCTTCATAATTATTAGAAATGGAGGCAATACAACATGTAACACATCAGCAAATCGAATTAGCCTATTTCGAAAGAATACACGAAATTAGGATGCCTTACACTCCTATTTTAAAATGTGTGCAATAATATGTTTTAACAATTTCGGTAAGTTGCCATTTATGACAAGATTTGCTAGCCTGCGTAGCAGGCGCATGAAAATAAATTTGGGCGCAAGAAGAAAAGGGTGCGCGAGGGAGACACTCGCGTGTCTCCCTCGCGCGCCCCGTTCTTACTTGCGCCCATATTATTTTTATGCGCCTGCTACGCAGGCTAAAGATTTGCATGTCTTGAAATATTCACAAATTTATACCCCAAGAAAACTCAGACGCACTTTATTTTTAAAATCCTCCTAAATATTTCAACAAAACTCAGCCATAATAGTTCCGACATTGTATCGTACCTGTACCTAAGACCAATTTTGCCAAAAACCTCAACACGCCCGGAAAATACTCCATTAGGAAAATTACCCACAGCAACGCAGCGTTGCCAAGGAAGCTGCGATCTCAAAACTTTGAGCTGCATACTAAAGTTCAGTCTATTTGTAGTAGGTATATAATGACATTCTTTAAAACGTCTTCTAGAGATGCTTTATGTTAAGGTAGAAAACTGGTAGTCGGGACGTCGAAAAACCATATCGAGCCACCTTAAACTAACGAGAGATGCTTTCCAGGAAAGGATGTCAGTTAGTTCAATAGATTACAAAGGCTGAAAATTATAGCTTTCTCATTTCTTTACCGAGCTTAACATTTACCATCATTCTTTATTTATCAAATAATTATAGTCGGAACCGTAAGTGACTGCGACCGCTTTCTTCAACGCTGGTGATTTGATTTTTTTCTACTGTTTTTAACTTCTGGTAAGCATTTTCATTGGGATCGTTGGGTAACCAAATTTAAGTTATGATTGGTTAATGGTTGCCTTTCGAAACCATCAACCGATCGTAACTTACAATGGTTACCCAAACGATCCCAGAAAGCCTAGTGCCGAAAGCTGGTGCCCAGTCTCCCCTGAAGTTTGCGGAAGGGCAAATAAGAAACCATCTATAGTAAGGAAATTCAAAGTACATTTATATATTACAAGTACTAATAATATCTACTGTGGTCAGTGTAGAATACTTTACCATCTTGGAGCACTCTTTCCTCCCATCTCTCCTGCAGAAACAAACAAATATGCAGCTGCCGTGTTAGTAGCTAATATAAACCATCACTTTACAATTATCGAAAACTTTTGCTTATCAGGGAATTAAGTGATTAATGATTGTCCCATTCCAATAACTATCATGCAGGCAACTTTTAACAGTATTTAAATTCATAAGTTTACGTGCATGCAAATACAAAGTACTGTATACTGCACTGCTTAAATCTGTAAGTGTTCTACTTGTGTAGACCACATTGTACAACTGCTATCACTACACTTTATGCTGGCCACAGCCTGGCTTTAACCATGTACCACCAGATCTGTCAATTGTTCACCAATGTATCATATTTCAGAACAACCTCAACACAGGGTCTCTCTCATTGCTGGGAGAGCCACCTGAAGTCTCTACATGCGCGATCTACTACATAACTGCTGTTTAAATGCACATCGCACAGAACATGTTACGGAAACACTAACATGTTGTTTTGCCACGGGTGATCATCGCCTTGTCTATAAAAAAGCCGAACCCATCACTGAATGTGCAATCAGACTCAATTTGCGCCAAGGACACGAGAATTTCATTTGAAAATTAATCATATTTAAATTCAAAGGTAACAAAGTTGGTTAATGACTGGAATTACTCCAAAATGTATCCAAAAAAATTATAGACTATGAACATTGACACTTTTTCCCTCGGGGATAGTTGACAAAATAAATGAGTGAGTAGCAAAACCACTGCGCGCACGCGCTAAAACACCTATTAAACAGAATGCGATTCATGCGCGCGTATCCGTGTTTCGCTTCTTGTTTGATTATCCCTGACGGGATAGAAGAGTAGCCTGTCTACAAGTCGTTTTCTTTCCGACAGCGCGGCAGGCGCGTGAACGTATAGTGTATTGACCAGAGGAGCCGTCCTTTGAATTGTTTATTTTGACTTAAATAGCTGTGATTGGACAACTACGTTGCATGCGCGTCAATCAGGTACACTTAAATTGGTTCTTTTTTTGCTGTTTCTCTTTTAGATTCAAACTGATAGAAAATACACATTACTTTTTTTATTGGGATGAAGTTGACATAAATTTTTTAATCTCGAATTTTGTTATTGATACGATTAATTAGTAATTAGACTTCGTGTCATGCAACTGAGGCATAATCAAGCTCGTAATTTCAAATCGACCTCGCGCGATTTGAAATTAATCACCCCATTCCTTCCTTTATTGTATCCATTTTGAAATCACTGTTGATCCTTGCAATCTGATTGGCTCTTAGCAGTGCGATTTATTTCCGAATCGAACTATTTTTTGCTCTAAATCGCATCTTTACTCTAAATCGCATTACTTTTTGCTTTAAATCTTTGTTCTAAATCACATCTTGACACACGACGTCTAAGTCTTTCTGTTTTGCATACAAAATGAGATGTAAAGGCATTTCCGGTTCCTTTTTTTTTACAAACCGGCTACTGGATCAATAAAATATTAGTACTCACTACAATTTTGGCAGCTTAAATTGTGCCATTTCAAAATGGATGTAACAAAGTGGTAATTGAATTTCGTGTCGTGCAATTTTGGTCTGAAATCATAAATTACATGTACACTCCACTCAATCTTTTTCCTTTTTTGTAAAGATCTTCAGTGAGTTGAAATAAAAAGATTGGATTGGATTGGATTGGATTGGATTGCTTTGTGTTCTTCTCGACGAGCAAACTTGGACACAAAACCACGTTTTTAAAAAAATAACTTTAGTGGCTTACAGCATTACCGCAAAGCGCGATCCCTTCAAAATCTCTGTTAAATTTTAGCGAAATCAGCTTTCAAGTGTTCACGATATAATGTTTTTTAGAGTGATACCCCAGGTATGCCCCGCGACCACTTAAGATCAGGCCTTCATTTGCATGTACTCAAGAAGAACGCATGCCCACAATGGAGGTCATAAAATAGGTAAATGACCCAAATTATTTCAAAATGTATCCATACAGCAATTATAGACAGTCAACAGTGCCAATTGTTTCTTAGGGATAGTTGACAAAATAAATGAGTGAGAAGCAAAACATGCGTGCACGCGCTAAAATATCTGTGTTTCGCTTCTTGTTTGGTTATGAAATAAAATAAATAAACTGTGCTAAGATAATATAGTTTCTTTTTTTTAACAAAAATTAACTACCCACCTGTTGCTGCTTGTCCTCCAGTTCAGATGATGAGTCAAGAAAAAGGCTGGGATACCTCCATTTCCAGTTGTCCTCTGATGGCCATTCATCTTCAGGTTTGGTGTTCCCTTCCCTTTCCTGCCATAAATCACAAAAGAAAGAACATCAACCATCATAACCTGAGAAAAGTCAACGGCCTCCCAGGTCTGAAGGTAACCGTTTGACCTAATAAGTGACAAGAAAAACAAACGAGCGAGCGCTAAAAAAACACCCACTACATAATTTTTACTGCTCATACGTCAGTAAAACCTATGAAACTCGCATGCAAAACAGAAAGATCAAATGAAATAAAATGAAATGAAATTAATAAAGAACTTCGGCGAATTGCACCCTTTTCTTTTTAAGAAATTTTCTGCCTGACCGATGTTTCATTCATTTCAAATATAAATTGTTTCTAAATGATCGGTGTAATAGCAGGTTCACGAAAATTTGGAGGCATAAAACCACACATTTCAACTTATACATGTTTCGACATTAACTTATGTCATCTTCAGTTACAAAAGTTGTAGTTTTAATTTCCTATTAACTACAAAAATAGGTGTTGCATAATGCAATACATACAAATAGCAAATAACAATAACGTTGCAATTAAATAAATTGTACTACAATGTGTACTACATTAGTATATGTCGAAACATGTATTATAAGTTGAAATGTGTTGTTTTATGCCTCCAAATTGTTTTTAATATATAAATTTCAATGCGTGTTTTTAAACACGGAACGAGCCCATAAAAGGGAAGGACACGCCCCCTTTGAAGCACTTTGTTGGCTTCCTAACTGATCAAATCTGATCGCAGTTGGCCAGTAGAAGGGAAAAGAGAACTTGTTTATTTCTTCCAACAGGGGATCGATTTATGAACAAATTACAAGCGAAATGCAAGACAAACCTGTAAAATGTAACATACCTGTAGTCGGCGTGATTTAAAGACCACAACGTAATTATTATCAAATTTCTTCACCCGATTCGAAAGAGTGTACCGTACTTAAGACAAAATTTATATACCGTGTACATAGTTAACTATGTCGTGTACGAGAAAATTTTAGCAGGAGGAAAATTTCACGGATTGTCGACTGAATTTGTTTTGCGGGAGGAGGTTTTTACGGATCGAGACAGCTAAAATTTCTGCTGGGAGGAAATGTTTGCGGTTTCTGGTCAAGTATAAATAAAATTCAAGGCAGTATCGGTATAGACCTCTTAGCTTGTATGTTTTGTTTTCCCGATGTAGATCATATGATGTTACCCTAGAGAACTGTTTCTTTTCAATTTTGTTTTCTTCACATGCATATGTATGCATTATTTATGAAAAGACAAAGGACAAATTCCCTTGAGAACATCACATGACGTACATTGCCTGGGAAAACAAAACATACAAGCTAAAGAGGTCTATTACCGGAAGTTTCTATAGTTCCCATAGTTATGGTTGCTGTTCTAGCGCCAACATAAACATAAACAACGAGAAAACCTGAGTGAATTATTGTACATCCTTGTAAAAACGTATGAGTCGATTATGATAACAGTCTCTGGTGACACAAGCGGAAAAGTACGGTTTTCCGTGAAAAGCCCTATGTGATAGCAAAAATTATTTTATTAATGGATGAGTCAATTCCAGCAGTGCCCATCTTCCCCCCCCTCCCTCCCTCCCCCCCACCCATTTACACATGTTGCTATCCCGGGGTGAGGCATTAGTAAATCTAGCTTGGCCGGGTGGGCGGGTATTAGCACATCCGTCATTTACCCCGGGGAATTTGACAGCCACGTGGCTTTGACCTTGCAGTTTGACAATTCTCTATTTTCGAATTGCCCATAATACACTTTGTTTGCCCCCCAAATTTTGCATAAACTATTGTTTTAAAATGCTCTTGGGAATATGCAGTCCTCCCAAGAGCATTTACAAACAACAGTTTATGCAAAATTTTGGGGGAAAACAAAGTGTATTATGGGCAATTCGAAAATAGAGAATAAGCCCTTTTCACGGTTAACCTTTCTCATTTAAATCACAATAAAATTCAACATGATTGCGAGGCAATTTCGGGCAGAAACGACAAAATTGCCCGAAATTGCCTCGCAACCACGCTGACTTTTATTGTAATGCAAATGAGAAAGGTTAACCGTGAAAAGGGCTATTCTTCAAACATGACATCCTTCAAGGACTTTATTGGCAAGGACGAAGAGTTTGTCGGAAAATGGCTGGTCCAGCAAGGGCTAGAAAAGCTTGTAGACATTTTTAAAGGCATGTTTGACCGTTTTGTTTCTTTTTAATATATCGTAAATGTCTTCATTTCAAAGACAAAAGAATTTAAGAAGATGCATACGTCTGTAGCCGCTTCTTGAATTAATCACTCATTAACAGCCGTTTGAACTACGGTGGAACTTCGATTTCTTGAACCTCGGTTTCTCGAACTTCCGGATACTCGAACGAAAAGCCGTTTCACTATAGTTCTATAAACAACATTAAAACTTGTACTGCATGATTTAATAGATGTAAACGGATGAATATAAACCTCATTTTTTCTCAACTTCCAGTACTCTAGTCTGTTCACTGGCTCTAGCTACAAGACAAATATTATTTAAACTTGAGCTGTATGAGCCCGGGGGTGGGGCATTTACCGTTCTTTTTTGGCCCGACCGTGGGGAATTTGAAAGGCTTACTTGTCCCCGCCGTGGGGAATTTACCATTTTTTTTTTCAAGAAAAAAAAGGCAAATGACCGGGGGTTGACCCAGGGGGGCGGGGAGGGGGGAGGGATGGGCACTGCTGGAATTGACTCATCCATAACTTTCGCTAGCGTCTCCTATTATGTTCACTGTTAACAAGTTCTTATTAAGCCCATATACAGAGTTAAAACAAAATTTACTAATTTTTCTACGGGAGTATGTTTCTGCGGCGGAAAATTTTAAGGGAGACTTCTTGTCATAGCTAGTAAAGTATTGGGTAAGATCCTCATTGAACGATTGAAGAGCGGAGTTGATAAGAGATTAAGATCAGAGCAAGCAGGATTCCGACAAGGAAGAAACACCACAGAGCAAATATTCATCTTGCGCAACATTATCGAACAGTCATATGAGTGGCAGGCCTCCCTAATTATCAACTTTATTGATTTTGAGAAAGCATTCGACTCGCTACACCGACGTAGCCTCTGGGACATCATGAAGGCATATGGCATGCCAAGAAAGATCATAGAGATAGTCAAACTTTTATATCAAGATAGCGAGTGTGCAGTTCTCGATGGAGGTCACACATCTGAGTGGTTTAAAGTAGAGACAGGCGTAAAACAAGGTTGTGTGATGTCTGGGTTCCTGTTTCTCCTAGCCATTGACTGGATAATGTGCGAGACAACCAAGAATGCCAACACCAGAATAAGATGGAAGTTCATGAGCCAACTAGAAGACCTCGACTTCGCCGACGACATTGCACTAATATCCACCACCCAACATCAGATGCAAAAGAAGACTGAGAAGCTCACTGAATCTGCCCAGAGAATAGGTTTAAATATCAGCAAGACCAAAACCCAAGTCATGAGACTAAACTGTAAGAACACAGAGCCAATCAAGTTCCAGAATGGCGACATCATCAAAGAAACCAAGGATTTTACCTATCTAGGAGCAGTTGTAAGCACAGAGGGAGGTTGTGATAAAGATATGGATAGTAGGTTGAGTAAGGCCAAAGCAGCGTTTAGAAAGCTTAGGAGAATATGGAGCTCGAAACAGTACAACAGGAGAACCAAAGTCAGGCTATTTAACACCCTAGTCAAACCAGTCCTGCTATATGGAAGTGAGACATGGAAGACCAATGTCCAAGACAACAGAAAACTTGATTCCTTCCAGTACCAGTGCCTTAAAAGAAGCTTGGGCATATTCTGGCCATATATAGTATCTATCGACGAGCTTAATGAAAGAACGGGGTGTATGAGGATGAGCATGGAAGTTAGGAAAAGGAGATGGAGGTTTTTGGGGCATATTCTTAGAATGCCCAGAGAACATCACTGCGCCACGGCGCTTTCCTGGACACCTATGGGCAAAAGGAAGGTCGGTCGCCCCAAAACAACCTGGCGCCGAACTGTGGAGAAAGAGAGAGCAACGGAAGGCTGGAGGTCTTGGGAGGAAGTACGAACCCTGGCCAAGGACAGAGATAAGTGGAAAAAGTGCTGTGCGGCCTTATGCGCAACCGAGCGCGAAGAAGGAAGGTAAGGTAAGGTTTTTCTCAACTTCCAGTACTCTAGTCTGTTCACTGGCTCTAGCTACAAGACAAATATTATTTAAACTTGAGCTGTATGAGCCCGGGGGTGGGGCATTTACCGTTCTTTTTTGGCCCGACCGTGGGGAATTTGAAAGGCTTACTTGTCCCCGCCGTGGGGAATTTACCATTTTTTTTTTTCAAGAAAAAAAAAGGCAAATGACCGGGGGTTGACCCAGGGGGGCGGGGAGGGGGGAGGGATGGGCACTGCTGGAATTGACTCATCCATAACTTTCGCTAGCGTCTCCTATTATGTTCACTGTTAACAAGTTCTTATTAAGCCCATATACAGAGTTAAAACAAAATTTACTAATTTTTCTACGGGAGTATGTTTCTGCGGCGGAAAATTTTAAGGGAGACTTTTTTTTGCGGATCGAAAGAAATCCGCAAAAATTTATAACTCCGCAAAATTAAACTTTTACACGGTAGCCGAATTTCTTTCAAATATTTAGTTCATATTCAAGACATTGTATCTTGTTTTTGTATGTTCTTTTTATTTTCCGTTGTTACTACATTCGTTTTCTACATACTTGACATTTGAATGTTATTACCATTGATGCATGACCGGTCGACCGAAACGAATATTCCTGCAGATGTAAACAACAGAAAAAGCTCAAAACTTCTCGGCTCGCCGGCGGAAACGTTTTTGTCAGCATCTATATGAAATATTCCATGGAAGTTAAAGGAGGTCTTCCCCGTCCCTAGCCGTCGAATGTTTTCGATGCAAAGTTTTGAAGCCGATAAAACGTCCAACGCTAGCGGCGTTCACATTATGTCCGACGGAAATCAGATAAAGCCATCTTCTGTCGATCCTTCGTACCTAGGAAAGGTAAAGGCCTTCGTTTCCTTGCTCTTGTTTCTTTAATTATTACCCCACCGCTAAACAAAACGAACGACCTATAAAGTGACTCCATTTCGCTGGCAAGGATTTGAAGAATAACCTGTTTCGAGACACAGTTTGTTTAGGTTCATTTAGTAAGCTTAAATGAAGATCGGACCATAACTCGAAGAAACGAATTCTGAAGAAAACAATGACGGATAAAAATAACTTTCTGAATTTCCCTCCTGTATCCATCTTCTTCAATTAAAAATCCTTTCTCGCCAGCTCTCTGAATGCGGGAATCTCTCAACGCGCTAAAATAAGACCTTCGGCAATAAACCAATCAAATGCGCCCATTTTTTGATTGACATGTTGAACAGCTCAAAATCGTAATTGACACCTGTAAATCACGCTAGTGTCACGTGTCGATATATAGCCAATCAGCTGCTGCCATGTCACTAGCCTTCTTTCCCGCCACTGTGAATGAAATGACAACGTTGCTCGTTGATTTCGTAGTTTGTTGTTCGCTTTCGTTCGCTTTAGTTGAATCGCTCAGAAAAAAATAGCGTAAAACAAGTCGGAGAAACTTTATAGCGCCAACAGCTCAAGATGGACTCGAACAATGAATTGGAAAAGACTGCGGAAACTTTAGTGAGTGAAGATGTGTCCTTTACTTACAAAGATGCTAAAAGGTTCAGTTCGTCGCACCTGAAGCGAACAAAAATACGCAGAAGAAGATGCAGAGCGCACTGGATTGGTGAAGTCGTTTTAAACGAAAACGAAACAAGAAAGCATATAGGAATACCACTGCTAGAATAAGATGTTTGCACTAGCAGATTTATTTTATCTGTGAAAAACATTATTGTGGTGAGCAATGAGCCAACATCTCTCAGAATAATTTACCTACGGTACAGCGAATATTTTGTGGAAGGACAAGCAATTACCAAATCGTGAGACACTTTAGTCACAACAAAAGCAGCTTAAAAGACCTTTTCGTAAATTTCCTGGACTCTTAGAGGACCTTTAATAAGTTTATTCAGTTTTGGAATCGAATAGGAATCCTTCACGGCTGGACGATTCAAATTGAAATTGTGAGTTTATACTGTGTGTTATGATTTCATTTGCAAATTGTTTGTTTGAATTGAACATTAAACTCGTTTGCCTTTATGCTTGTTATTCATCGCTTATTGTGAATTAAAATTCATTCAGAAATGAATACTGTGGAATGTTTGTGTTATTTTACGTAATTAATGTGTGGGGTTATACGGAAATCTTGCCTAAAATTCTGTTTTCATGTTCAACTCGTTATCTCACGAGTCAGAGTTTAGCACTCGAAGAAAAATTTCATATCTCATCGCTCCAATGAAAGCTTTTTATTTATTTATATTTATATGCTGATACTCGGCTAAAACATTTGTTGTATTTAACTTGATTAATTTAACGGAATGAATTTGAAATGAGTTGTGCTACAATTAATCTGCTGAACTATGAAATTTATTTTCAAAAGCAAATCTCATGTTTTTGTCAAATCAACTGACAAGAGAAGGAAAAACAGAAAAACCAAGAGCTGAATATTTAATATATTAATTAATATATTTAATATAAAATATACTGTAAACAAATTGTAAAAACATTGGAAAACTTACGTGGTAGGATGAGTACAAAAGAGAGATTTTGCTGTGACGAACAGCTGCAGTCAAATCATCCGCTTGTTTTCTTGTCATTTTAACATAGTCAAGCCCCAGTATCTCCAGGTCAGGAACAGAGCTGAGGTTTTCAGTTATAAAACTGACTCCTTCACCAAGAAGAGGGTTAAATGACAACTCGAGCCAAGACAAGTTAGGAACTTTATACAAAGATTCAGAGATAAAAGCAGCTCCATTGGCTGTCAAATTGATGTTCCTAAGTATTAATACCTCCAGTCTGTTCGTGAATGTTATATTCTTCAGCAGATTCTTTGTCAACTCAGCATCACACGCGTCATCATCTTTACAATCAACCCATATCCTTCGTGATGCGGTAACAAGAGACAGTGCATCAGGGAGAATTTTCAACACTGACCTGTCCACATAATAAGCATTAATGTCCCTAACCATTGACAAGCAATGATTAGAATAAGAGTTGCTGTCACAGTTCTTGGTTAAACGCAAACCGGTTGTGTTTTCCTGTTCGCTCGACTCGACGCCATTACGTTTTCTGTTCTTCGTTGCGGTAGACTCCGGTGCAACTATGACTTCCTTTATCATTTCAGTGGATAAACGAAGGTTAATGCGGTTAAAATAAAGGTAAGTTCTTTGTTCTTTCTTTAAGAAAAACTCGTCTACTGGACGAAATTTATGCTTTTTAAGAAATTCCGACGCTTTCTTTTCCCCGGAACAGCAAACAACAACTGCATTTAAATCTTCGACTATCGTAATTAAGTTAGTATTATCCTTCTCTGGATGCTCGTTATCTTCATCATCAGAGAAAAACATGTAATTTAAAGCGCCGGTGGTTTTAAGCAAGTGTTCATTGGCAATAATATGCAGCTGGGAGGAATTTATTAATAGGACACCTTGTACAGAAGAAAGAAACGTAGGAAAAAGCTCTCGTCTCCACTCGGCCGAACAGCAAAAGAAACACTGTCCACAAAGCGTTAAAAACCTTTTTTGTTCGTCTGATAAATCCCCCAGTGAAAGTGTTTCCATGAAGTTGTAGTTTGTGAAGCCTTCCTTTTCTGCTGAAATCCCCAAGTGATTAAGAATCTTACTAGCCGCTTCTCCTGATAACTCAGAGGCACATTTAAAATCTTCGTCCATTTCGAGGATCTTTTTAATCGAGTCAACTTTAAACAGCTCTTCTATGAGAAACCATGCATCCAGATATTCATGTAGAGATTTGTGGGGAAAAAAAAGAACACCCTAATCACGATTTAAACTTGACATATTTAATTTAAATAACCCACATCAATTATATTAATTTATTGATGAAATCGTGGTCAGGTGATTATTTTAAAGTTAAATAATATTGATTGAAACTCTCAGAGGAGGACACATGAGAAAACAGTCAAGACAGTCAATGCCACAAAATAAGACTTAAATAGCAAAAACAAAACTGTTACATAAATTATGTCCAGAAATTTTCAAAACATGTCATTAAGGGCCACTACGATTTTGTCAGTACTTGTAAAAAAAAAAAGAAGTTAAGGGACCAGTCAATAAGTATGGGGGGGGGGGGGGGGGGAGCAGCTGGAAAAGTGGTGGCCCAAAAATGCATGACCCACCCCCTTATGTGGGCATAAATTCTGCTGACCCACCCCAGGGTATCGGCTCAAAATAACATGACCCACCCCCCAGATCACGACAACACATGTTTTTTGTCCATATCCTCTTTTCCTTAATTATTTCAGTTTATAATATAGAGGGCAAAATTACTGAATGCTGATTGGCTGACGAAGAGGGCATTTTTTCTTAATTGAAGGCAAAATTACTCGCTCCTGATTGGTCGAGCATCAAAATTTCTCACTCGTGATTGGTTGAGCGCTTCGTTCTCGTTGCATTCAGTTGGCTTGGCGGGATTTTGAATAAAATTTACAAACGGAGCGCTCGCATCAGTTTCGCCGGAGATTTTGTTATAAAAAAGGAATGAAATCGGAAGATACCTAAGAAAGGAATTCTACAGGTGAATTACAGCATTTTACGCCAAACAGGAAGCGATTAGTTGTGTCAAATCTTGGATTAACTAGACGCCTGCAGGCCAGTTTGCGACGTTGAAGATCTAGAAGAAATTCATTCATGGCGACAAAAGCTGGTTTTAAAGTTCCATCTTTTCATTGAAAAAATGCGGATTTCTGCTGACCTAAAGAAAAGAACTTTGACATATTTTGCTGAAAGGAAAAATATACGTTTAACAGGAGAACGAATAAGGCTAAAAGACGTGAAAGAAAGCAATTAAATCGCCAAACGTGCAAGCAAGTTTGAACTCTCGCCATTTGTTGTTGTTATCAAAGCGGCAAAAACTTCAAAACACAGGTACGCTAAAATAAAACTTGCTATGTTTTTGTCGTAAAGTGTCTATGTTTTCTAGATGTACATAACAGACAAATGTATCTTTGACCGAATAGAAATTTATTTAACCACAGTAAGTTGAAAAGTTTTTCTTGTCAGTTTGCGAGAGAGTATTTTCATTTCGGTTGGTTTCAAGTCTGAGTGACTCTTAAAAAGTCTGAAACGTTTCCCTATAATTTTGCCCTCTATATTATAAACAAGTAATCGTATGTTCCCTTGTAAAATTAAGGATTAATATCACTTGTGTTTTCAGAAGCTGCAGAAATTGCCCGAGTCGCGAACACGCGTGATATTAATCCTTAATTTTACTCGGGCCCATGCGATTACATATACTAATTTCACATGTTAAATATGCACAGATATTATTAAAATACTACAATTTGATCATACACAATATAAATTTACAAATTATTACAGCTGTATTAGATACTTTAAAATTAAAATGACCACTTTTATGTTAGATACTTTGCAGTGTGCTGAGGGGCACATCACTGTCACTTTCCCCATCAGTGCCTCTACAGGCTCTACTCTTAGAAACAAGAACAGAAAGAGGCAAATTGTCTTCCTCTGAACTGCTGCTGCCAATTTCTTCCAATACTAAATCCTCATCTGAATTGTTGTCAGTGATGGTTGTTGCTGACTCTGCTTCACTCTCTTTATTCCTACATGTATCTTTCTCCCCTTGGTTTTTATTAAAGTGTAGCACACATCTGTATGTGTGCTGTCACTAGCAACCTTCTGGCTTTTTGAAAGCTTTTTTTTTGGACAAGTTATGTCTGTTGACATACATATTTTTAACTTTTTTATATAAATACTTACATTGCAAGAAAACAGGAGTCTTCTTTTTATTCATTTATATTCAAGGCCTGGTCCTGATTTTTCAGAAAAATGGAAAGTTTGTCATGGGACTATGGACACATTAAGTACTTTTTTATCTTCATGTTCATGTTCGTATGTTCATGTGTTTTTTTTAGGATCCTTGTATAAGACATTAAATTGTAGTAGAAATAGTATTGGTAAAATTGCTTTTCTTATGGTGTCATCATCCAAGTAAAAACTGTAAATATTTAAAAGGATCAAGTTGTTGACATTTCTATAAAATATTCAATGTTGGTATTAAAATTTAGAGAAGAGAGTTCATATGATAATTTTGAGAAAAGAGATTATTTTTAATACATTTAATGTAATGTTGGTATGAAAATTAAGAGAAAAGAGTTGATAATTTTGATAAAAGAGATTACTTTTAATACATTTCATGTGTTAGCATGAACATTTTAAGAAAAGAGTTCATATGATAATTTTGAGAAAAGAGATTTTTTTTTCATACAAAAGAAATATT
Source organism: Cladopsammia gracilis (assembly GCA_022457155.1). Taxonomy (NCBI): domain Eukaryota; kingdom Metazoa; phylum Cnidaria; class Anthozoa; order Scleractinia; family Dendrophylliidae; genus Cladopsammia; species Cladopsammia gracilis. The sequence goes on from JAJGOT010000357.1 coordinate 575,225, forward strand.
TTGATATAATATGTGGATTTATGATTGTTTACATGTATGTTTATTGTTAGCCACTTTTGGAAGTTACAGTATTATTGGTAGATGTTCACCACTAAATGTAATGTTGAGCTTCTGCTGTAGATACATTTGTAATATTATAATATTTTTTAGTGACTTTGTTTGTGACTCTGGAAGACCTTTAATATATGATAATACTACTTGAATGACGACTGAATTGTCTTCAACAAGTAATACTGCAAACTTCCAAATTCAGCTTGTAGGGTTCTGTTTCCTGAAATGGCATTTCCCTGCAAGTTTTATGTAGATTTTGCAAGGACTTTCAGGCACCTAGGCTAACAGAAGGCTTTGGGAGTTTGCAGTATTTCAATGTACAAAGGCTTAAAATATGATGAGCCACCCCTTTGTGAGGCTCAAAATAGCCTGACCCACCCCATTGGGAAGGCTGAAAACAAGGTGACCCACCCCCTCTGTGCTCTGGCCCACCCCCCCCCCCCCCCCTCTATACGTATTGACTGGTCCCTAACATTGTAAGTTAAGATCCGAGCTGAAAGGTTAATCTTGGAGAACTGAGGACCAAGAGGTACATGTATTATAGAAGATGCTTGAAAGGTTCTTTTACTTAAAATATTAAAATAGAAAGAGAAAGCTTTAAGTGATAAAATCTTGCTTCAAGGAACTTCAGAACTTGATGTCCTTAGCAACTTCAGAAATAATGTCCCTAGCAACGACTCTAAAACTGTAGTTCAGTTTCACCCCCTTTAACAGGTGCAGGCTAACTTAAGAGCGAATGCACAGAAATATCGAGCAAAATCACAAAATCGCGGCCACGGTCAAACATCAAGTTACCTTCATTTTGAGTTTGTAGAGAGGTAATAACAAGGTTTTGAAGCTTTCGAGGTTTATTTTTTAAAATACGGCCGAATTTTGAAAATATTTGAGAAAATCGATTTCGCACCCTCGCTGGCCAAAAATGGCAGAATTAATTAGCAAAAATACCATTCACATAAACGTGCTCTCGTTAGCAGAAGAAGCTATGGCTAAAGGAATTAGACAACAAATACTGACAGAAGAGGCATTTGGTACTTTATCTATGCCTGTTGTTTGGTTCTATGGGTATTTTTGTTCGGCAAGAAAACACATTATTCGATGGAGATTTTACAACAGTCTTGGAAAACGAATTTAGCATGTAATTACAAACTGATTTTTCGATATGTGGCCAATCTCCAATCAGGTTAATTTTAACGTTGTAAAGTGTCTAAGCACTCTTCTTATACGAGATGTAAAAATCGGTTTGGGTTTTTTAGCGAGCGGTTCATAAAACGACTTCGAATTCTGAGAAATTTGAACTGAAAGTTGAACTAATTTGCATACTGCTATATTGTTGACATTTGACACGCACGCCAAAAACTCAGGTCTCGGTTGTACTTATTGTTTCCAAAATCCTCTTACCACTTATAAAGAATGACTTTCTTTCAAAGACAGTCCAATAATTGTCCATGTGATGCCTTTTGAGACTGAGTTAAAAACAGCCGTAAACAAAGCTGACTACCGCCGGTCAAGGGTCACGGCTTGTCACTGTAATGCATCACGCTCCTGATAAGATAAGGCTGTAACGCATACCATATGGAATCTGTTGTTTTCCAGATCACAGAATACTACAATTTTTGCACTCCGTTGTAACAGAAATATAACTTTATTTTGCATTTTCTATCTGCCCGCACGTACACACAGACAGGTACTAAAATGAAATCGATCATGGTAGTTTTGATCGATTATATCAATTCAATCCATTTCGAGTTAGGTAAATTGACAATTACAAAATACATTTAATTTAAATCTAATGGTGAAAGAAACATTCTTTACATATATCCATTCTAACTGTCATTAGAATTGCAACTCTAACGGTGGCCTGCCTGACAGGCGTAGATGAGGAGGCAAGTGCGAGAAAGAAATGGGAAGAACACTAAAACATCGCTGCCAACTAAAAGCTCTCTCACTGAGACAGTTTTTGCTCAGATTTCAATGTAAATACGCAAACAGAAATGAAATTTAAATTCACACGTCCCCTGCAGTTCTCCGTTGTCTTATATATTGTGATGTTCTCACTATTAAATTTGAATTAATTGCTCATTGCTTACTGTGCCCACCAGTGACCGCAAAAATATACAAAAGGGGATTTTTAGAGCAACCCCTTCCCTATACCGGCCTGCTACGCAGCCTTACAGTGATAAGTAACGGGCTAAACAGTAGTGAAAAAGATTTGAAAGTTGTGTCTTAAATTCTAGAATGACGCCCAAGTTTTTGCACGATGTAGCGGTTGTTAGAACCTGACCCAAAACGATACGTTTATTATCATTGGCGGATCTAGGGGAGGGCCCCGTACGGTTATCTTGCAATTTTTCAGTCTCTAACATTTTCCCTACGCCTTACCCAATTCACTACACCTCTCCTCTCCCCTTTACTATAGAATCTGGATGCGCCACTAATTATAACTGTTGACAGCTACATTTCTTCAAAAATTCTTCTATTCGGCTTAGGTAGGGCGCTTTTCTTCGTTCCTTGATATCATACGTGGGAATGTCAAAATGGTGACATATTCTGTCCAGCATTGAAATCGCAAACTTCGACAACTTGGCTTTTCCCATTAGCTCACATAAGTTGTAGCTGTCGTAGGTGAGGGGATGTCCAGGTTGGATACTTAGAAAAACTTCCTCTCTCAGCTCGCTGAGCGCTACCTCAACTTCTGCACCTTCGTCATCTTCGTCATCAGACTCACTTTGGGCATGGTCGCAGCCTTGGCCTTTACGCTTGGACGCCAACCGAGAAAAGTAGCTTGTGATCTGCTTCCCGGTCAAGAACTCAGCGCTGGTGAACAAACGGTCGCCGTTTGTATCTCTTGCACTTATCATCGAGCGGGCAACTGAGGCAGCGTTGACCTTCCGCCCCGTTTCCTCCCCGATAAGGAACTTGCTAATGAGATAGTTCTTTTGCTTCTCGCTAAATCGCGGTTTTGATGATTGGCTGTTCTTTAGAGCCCAACCCATTGATAGTGAAAGGGGATTTGCTGTCGTCTGTGTTTCAGCCGACAATTGCATCTGTGGGACACTCCCAAACTGTTCTTCTAACCTAACAGCATAGCCACGTACGGCTTTGTCCAGCAAAGTTTCACGTTCCAGAATACGCTCGTGCTTACCGCAATCCAAATGTTCTTGTAGAGCAGAAAACCGCTGGTATGATTTGACGCAGCCCTCTTCAGGGCAGGCGAATAGTTGTGAAGCAGCTGGAGGCTCCGATGACTCGGTTGAACTTGATACTGTTTTAGGTTTGGTCGACCTGGACTTGATACAAGTGAATTTATCTGATAGTTCTTCACTTGTATTAGCAGATAGGCTTTGAATTGGAGTACTAGCGTCGACCTTGAATTTGCTGAGTTTAATGACTTTACCGGGTCCTATCCCATAGGCCTTCCAGGTTGTAATTGCATCGGAGCTATATTCTACGTTAGAGACTGTACTGACGCCATCAAATTTAACATGAGTAGAGCTGCTTGGGGTTTCCAACTCGCACAAGGTGACATTAACGCCTGGTACACCACCAGACGATCTCATGGCGTGAACCATTTGACGAGCATTCTCGATGTCGTTACCTTCATTTAGATGAACTTTCATGTGGGCCTTGATTGTTGCCGCCTTCCTGTCACACGAACCTTTTCCTCCTTGGGGATCTGAAAAGTCAAGTCGTTTAATGGCAACTCCGTGGACATGGCCGACCTTTGACGCACCCGTTATAGTTGCTCCGCTTCTGTAGCAACCGGCATTGTCCTGTCTGTAGAAGATAGCTTTCAATGATGGCATAATTGCTTTAAGCTTACCGATGACATCTTCCATGATTGCTAACACAGCACTGCTGTCTTGGCTGCATGATTGGAATACATGTACAAACGTCATCATTTGTAGCTGCTGACTGGGCACGATCTTCCGGGTCGCCACTGTGATATGCCACGAGAGGCCACGCTTTCCAAACCAGTCGCTTTGGCTTTCACGGTACTTGCGCGGCAAGAACTTCATAGCCCAGTCTTCCACTAGCAGTACAGATGACTCATCTAGGTCTTCTATGACATCGAGCCGCGCCTGGTCCTGATTGAGGCTACGTAGAAGATGGGCTTTCCAAGCTTGAATGCTGGAGATCGCTTGATTAGCGATAAATCTCACCTCCTCTGTGGCGTCTGTGCCAATGCTCTCTTCCGTCATACTTGCAACAGCCTTTTGGATATCTCCAAGAGCCTGAAAATTCCGGTCGTTGGGGTCACTCAAGGCGTACTGCCTGCAGTGGTCAGCAACGCTAGACTCTCTCGACACGTGCACCTGCGATAATTAAGTTTTTTTTACTAGTTATTACAACAAAGGATACAATGATTGCAACAAATATATGCAGGTAAGCACAGTTACGGTGGTTTGGCTCAAAACCACACCATTAATTAACATTTCAACCCTTTTTAACTTGTGAATACGCGAAGTGTTGAACGAGGTTGTAGCATTTGGACAGAATTGTAACGCGATCGATCGCTTGAAAGGGTGTAAACATTGGGTCCAAGATAATGGTCACCTGCCTTATCCATATGGATGGGAGTGGGTAAGGAGTTCGTACTCGTGTATTCACGAGTTGGCTCATATAAGATCTTTTGATTATTGATTGCTTTGCTATCGTATTGTACGAGTTCAACATATACTTGGCTTACAAGGGTTCAGGGTTAGGTATGTGCTGTAAATGGCTTACATCGGTTTGTACAAGAGTGTGCGATTCTAATGATGGTAACTGAAACCATTATACCTATGGTTTAGCCTTTCGATGCAATTTATTTATTCAGTTAATGTAATGATCATCAACACATCATGATTTTTGCCTTGCTTTTTGCTGGTCACCAGAACAAACTAAGACATACCATCTTACCTTGTAGTCACTTTTCAGATAGCGTTTAGCAGACTTTAGACGTTCTTTCTGTTCTCTAGACCACGACATTCCCATAAAATGGTCCCCTAGGCGCTCTACCACATTTATTAGGTCTTCAAAGCCCTGAGCTCCAGCAGAACTGATATAATCAAGACCTTGTAAAGACTTTCTTGTGGAGGCTGCGCAAACAGAAATGATGTTTAACAGAGTTCTGCGGCTGAGTGGGGTGACGTTTGACTCTTCTGCATATGCAAGGTATTGCTTTACAATGGACTCAGGGATTAACATTCGGATGACGTTAGGGACTGTCAACCTCATTTGTTGACAACTTGATGGACTTCTCCCCGAATGGTAAGTCCTGGATAACATGAGGACTAGTTATGAAATCCAAAAAGTGGTCGACCTGTGTGGGTGACACGTACAATCTTGTCTGCGGTGATTGTTGGAGTGGAACACCTCTGCCATGAAGCTTCGTATGCTTTCGTGCAGCACTGAAGCGATACTGAGTAAGGCCAGGAATCCACTTCTTCAGAGTTCGAAAGGTTACCTTGTCTGCCATTATCGAGAGTATTTGTCTCCGGATATCCCAGGAGCTGGCATTACTGTAGCATTCTCTCAGAGCATCCATGAGTGCGTCGTCGACGTCGTCATCCTCACTGTCGCTGCCATTTGAGAATTGGCGATTCAACGATGGGACAAGCGAGTACCACAACGGTCCTGATTGATTGGGCGCTACCTCATCTAGGACAGCACTCACTACCTGCGTCGCCTTGCGAAGATGGCGGCGCCTCGTTCTTTCGCTCGCTTCATTCCATGGAATAGTAATAGGATGCCTGACTGGGCTGACATCCCTGCTTTCTAAGTATTCGTTCATTTTGGCCAGCGACGAACAGTCGTCGTGCCTCTTGCTGCGGGAATCAGCTGTTGTATCCACACTGGAGACTGAAGGCAAATATACGCTCCCCGCTGGCGTTTCGATGTTGGCAAAATGGTAGACGGTTGCCGGCGTACTATGCGCAACTGGGGTAGCTCCAATACGAGACTCATCCTGCAGCAAATTGTAAAAGTACTTGTTAGACTGTGGCCTATCTTGATTAGTATAATCTCAAAACATATAACCCTCGGTCGTACAAAGGAGGGGGGCCACCCCCTTAAGGTTTTTCTACCATATTTTAAAGACCATTTAAGATTAGCACATGCTGTTTTTAGTAGCTGTTCATTTATCCTTGAGACACACTTAGGTAAAGTTTGGCGACAACCAGTTGCTATGGTAATGAGATATGACGTCATGAGTAACATGTGGTCAAGCCATTTTTTAATAAAATGCGTGTTTTGTTTTACCTTTTTTCAGTGAAAACATATAAAATGCTACCAAAAGCATCAAAATGTTTAATTGTATGTTATTTTGTAACTCTAGTAAACAATATTTACAATTTCCGCATTTTTCCAAAAATTTTGAATTCTTAGTAAAATCCAAGATGGCGACCATCGTGGCGGCCATTTTGGATGACGTCACAGACCCCCAGCAGCGCCACAACCCATAATATTTACCTTATCTTGTAAAGCATATCGCGGGCTATCTACTAGATGTAAAATATTTCCGAAATATTGCAACATCGCAAAAACCCAAGGGGGGATTGCAACACCCCCCCCCTGTACCACGGTGGGGGTATAAGTTTGCGTGTACGTCCGAGGGTTAATAAAATTTCCTTATTATATTGACAGGGCATCGTTTAGACGTACCAGTGCTATATTTCCGATCTTTAGGATTACTTCGCTTTCGATGTCAGAAGTTTGGGACGTGGTCTTCTTTTCAGCCTCTGTAAGAAGCTTACGGCATTTAGAACACACGCCTGTGAAAATACAGAAAAAACATTAATGGCTTCACGTGTTTTCCCAGATGGCGGCGCACAAAACGATTCTTTATTTTTATTTCTCAAAAAAGTTTTAACATTGCAGTCAACTTCTTTTGAACACGTGCCAATTAATGCGACTTCAATGAAAAAAATCAAAATCCAGCTTGTATCAATTTGGGGATGATTAGTTGACTCATCGAATATCAACGAAGATAATTTTCGCAACAGACACATGCACAAGAACATACAAGCTTATTTCTTCTGAAGTAAAACCGAAACTATCATAGCAAGTACCAGGAAATTGAATAAGCGCCCGTCTTAAATTTCATTTACCATTGTGGTACTGACGGTACTGTTTGCGGACTCTGAACCTTTAAACTATCATGTAGATTGTAGTATCTTTATCACTTTAAATATATCACAAGAAATCCTTAACTTGACCATACATTTATGCAACTAGTTATAAAAAGAAGAAACAATATTATCTCACCTGCGCCAACGGGAAGGAAAATTCCAGTCTCCTTCAAAACGATCTGCGATCCCGACTTACTAAGGCCTCTCTCTGCTTTCGGCTTTTTAGAAGAAGTCATGTCGTGCATCGACAAGTTTACCGGTACGGAACACTTAGCAGAACTGCGCTTCCAGCCAACACCCAGGGAAGCACGATGTTGTGGGCATATGGTCCAGTTTTCTACATTTTTGGGAAGCGCAAAGATAGACGCTCTCGCCAGTAACAGTTCTACTTCATTTTCTATTCCAGAAATGGAAAAGGCTGATTTATGTCTTGAAATATCTCTATTACAGCTAAGCAAGGGAACCATTTCAACTGACCTACTCCTGTCTTTTGAATCGAAGCCGCAGTGGCCACCAACAATGGTGAACAAGGAACACACGCTGCTCTCCATGGCCGACGAATGACTGTGAAATTTAATACCCGCCAAGTCACAAGCGTCACGCATTACACTAATTGTCAAGTCCTGGCGCCGGCTCCAGAACATTATTTTAGCTGTTCCAGTCGATTCGTGAAAATGTTCAGAACTTTGGAAAATCTTTGATTTCATCAACCAGCATTCTTCTTTTAAGATGCAAGCAATGATATATCAAAGTTTGTAGAATATTGGTACAGTTACTAGCATGACCTTTTAGCTGACCTTTCAAGAGAATTTATTTCGCCCTTAGTGGCATCAACTTGACCACCTATTTTCAGTGAAATCTCGAACTGTTGACTGGACCGCATTCAAAGAAAAGTTATCTTATTTAAGTAGTAAGCACATTTTGAAGGCATAATTTAAAACAAAACCTAAGTTTCTGGCTTCTATTGGAATACACGTCACTTGCATTTTTGTCAACAAGATAGCAATATGCAAATTAGTTCAAATTTCGTAAAATTTTCTCAAAATTCGATGTCGTTTTATGAAGCGTGCGCTTAAAAACCCAAACCGATTTTTACATGTCGTATAAGAAGGGTGCTTAGACACTTTACAACGTTAAAATGATCCTGATTGGAGATTGGCCACATATCGAAAAATCAGTTTGTAATTAAATGGTAAAATTCGTTTTCCAAGACTGTTGTCAAATCTCCATCGAATAATGTGTTTTCTTGCCGTGAAAAATACCTCTAGAACCGAACAACAGGCATAGATAAAATACTAAATGCCTCTTCTTTCAGTATTTGTTGTCTTATTCCTTTAGCCATAGCTTCTTCTGCCAATGAGAGCACGTTTTTGTGAACGGTATTTTTGCTAATTAACTCGGCCATTTTTGGCCAGCGAGAGTGCGAAATCGATTTTCTCAAATATTTCCAAAATTCGGTCGTATTTTAAAAAATAAACCCCGAAACCTTTCAAAACTTGTTAATACCTTCCTACAAACGCAAAATGAGGGTAGGTTAATTTTTGACTGTGGCCACGCTTTGCTCGACATTTCTGTGCATTCGCTCTTAACTTCCGATGCAGGGCTCATTATGCATGTGTTGGAGGCTAAGGCTTACTGTTATTACAAGAGGCTAGCTGGTAGCCTGTACTCATGCGCTTGCATAAGAACGTTTTATGGTTTATTGTAACTGGGTCACGCACCCCTTCCCTCTCAAAGAATTTTGCGTGACATGTAAGTCTTGTTTTGTTTACATATTATCAGATATCATTTATTACGACTGAATTTACAACTGAATTTAAACACGTTTTATAAGCATTTCTCTAAAACTAGCGACAACACAAAGAAAAATTCAATCACAAATTGATATCAACATAAATTCCCATCGACTATTTGAAAACAAGAACGTGATTACGGGCACGCCGAAAATCACGAGGTCGCATGTCAACAAATCAGACCAGTGAAAGTCCTCCCGCGGGATACGGGAAACTTTAAAAAAAAACAAGGCAATTTGTGACTACAAAAAGCGGGACGAAAGCTAAAAAAGGAAACAAGGAAACCTTACCGAAACCTTGACTCATGCCGCTATGCGCATGAGTAATAACAAAATCTCAATAACACAAATAACACAGAATCGACACAGAACTAATTATAATATTCATAACTATACATGACACAAGGGAACTATAATATTGTATTTTTTAAATTATTGATGGTGAATTGCATAACATGTGGTTTAAATTTATTTCTGGTTTGATATTCTATAGATCTGTTTTATTGTTACATGTGCAGCTGCTTAATTATTATATTACTAAGGGGGCGGGCTGATTCATGGCCGCACTTTTTTTAGAACATTCACTGTATAAATCATTCTTACCTGTCTTTTTTGGCGTCTTGTCCCTTTTTTTAAAATAATCCCAAAGGGACCTTCCCTGCTTTTTTGACATCTTCTCTCACTACTGGTATGTACGGAACCCAACCTATAAGAAAAGTGTATGTCAAGATAATCCTACCACTTTATCATATCAATTTTTACACAAGGAATGCAGACATGTGCATGTGTATATGCAGGTATATGTATTCATTTATTGTTCAATTTAATAATTGAAGGTCTAGGTGGAAAACTATGCTATGTGTAGGTGAATATTTAAATAACAGACTCTTTAAGTTGTTGTACATGTAGTATTTACATGTAATTGAAGGGCTAGGTGGAAAACTATGCAAAGTGAATTTTTTTATTTCTACTAACTATAATAATTATATATTAGTTGGTGTTACCAGATTAACTCACTCTTCAGTATGTTACAAACTCTCAAATGAGTCCATATCTGAAGTCTACTTTTAATTTATGAATTTCAATGTGTGGTCACCTTTATGCACAATGCACTTACTAGCAACTGGCAACCAAACTTTGAAATTTAATCTAAGCCAATTCGTGCTCCTTAAATGATCTCAGTAAGTGAGAGGAATTTAATAGCAAAACCTGTTGTTGTGTCCTGTCTGGTATATCAGACTGGATAAACCATGAAAAACTGATCTAGATCAGTTTAATTCAATGTCGTGTTGAACCATATGGCCATGTATAATTGCACACTGCATCCTGCGCACAAGAGAGTCTTTAATAATCCCATTATTTTGTTGTTAACCAAATTTTACTGAGTAAGCCGCAACTTATTTTAATTGTTTTTTTTTATTCATTTCATTTTAATTAACAGTCAAAAACTTTGGCTAAAAATTTATTGCTTTAAAAAAACCTGAGTCATATCAAAATTAAGAAGTATTAAAACACAGATCAATTTTGATTCCAGACTGTTTACGGATTTGAAGATACTGTACACATCTGGTATAAATTTGAAGTACAACTAAATAGCATTCTGTTCAAGAGTTATTAAAATGTTTTAAAGGCAAACGAGTATTAAATACTTTTAGTAAAAATGTATGGAGGGGCCATCTTGGTCGCCCACAAACAAGCTCAAGGGACACCAACACAGCAGCAAAAACTTCAGTCTTATCACACCAGAAATCTCATACAAAAGATATCATTCACTGTATACTTGAATATGAATATATGAAAATCATAATTATATTTGAGTGAAATTTGTGATCCTTGCAGTAGCTGCTCTCAACTTAAGCAGTTGAAAAAGCAAGCTGAAAAAAAATTCAGGCTTGAATGGGATTCGAACCCATGACCTTGCGATACTGGTGCAATGATCTATCCACTGAGCTATCAAGCCGATGATAGGCTTGAATGCGATTCGACGGGAGCACACTGCGAGGATCACAAATTTCACTCATGTCTATTCGCAGTTTAAAGTGCCCCTGTGATCAAATTTTTGATTTTGTTTTTTTTACATTTTCGTGTACAATTAGACTTTCTTACTCATCTTCCTAAATTTCAATTCATTACGAACATCAGAAGTCATTTTATTTTAACATTTATTTCCGAGAATTTACGGCCGCCATTAATCAACCTTGTTCCAAGGCTTGGTTGCGAATGGGAGAAAGTGACGTCAAAGACTCAAACATACCTCACGGGTTGAAATTATAATAACAATCAGCATAGAAAATTGCACGAAGAACAAGTCCAAAGTTTTTGTTGCTTTTCGCGTGATTTTCAATACTTATTGTACCAATTGAGGACAAATGGCTTATGATGTCATTGCATTGCTAAGCAACTCTGATTTAAAAAAGTTTATTCATCTACAACTTTTGTGCATCTATGTCTAATTAATCATTTATAGCAGTCAATCTCCTGGCTTATAATATCTAAGTAATCATGTATAGCAGTAAATCTCCTGGCTTATAAATTGTTTTATTTACCTTAAGGGTGCTAATATCAGTTTTGGTCTTTTGTTTGATTTGTTTCTTTCTTTTTCAAGTAAGATGTATGTATAAATACCTCCGACATATCATCTACTAAGATAAGGGTAATTTCACCTTGCTGCTTTTATTATTAAAATGACTAGTAATTATTTATAACATTCCCTCATAAACATCTTTGGCAAATTCCCAGATTGTTGTTATTTTAAAGATTTAATTTGAAGGGGTTATTTACATGTAAATGAAAGGAGGTGTTGATATGATATGTATGATATGCATAATGAAAAAAATAATGTTAAAAAGTACTTAGCAGATTAATCAAAATGTCAAGATGCTCTGCCTAAAGCTTAATCAAATTCAGTTGTATTGGTTTCAGTGTAGGGAAAAACTGAAAAACCCAGAGAGAAAATTCCCTAGGCAGCAAGAATGTAAACCAACGAAAAAAATTAACATAATTGCTGAATTTCTGTTAACATTTTTGCAGTGTTTTCCCGTTTTCAGCAATACGTACACATGTTAACAAAGGGTAAATTGAAATATAACATATTTGTTGATCACTTGCTGTTATTTTGTTTTACATATTGCTGTAAGGGCTGGTTCCCACTAGAGACGTAATCAGAAGCGAAGTCAGAGTTGAAAGTGTAAGGATCCTTACGTTCTAGTGTAAATTAAAAAACGGAGTCGCAATCGGAATCGGAAGCTCGACGGAATCGGAATCGGAAGGATCAGAAGGTTTCCTTTTTCTTCCGACTCCGCTTCTGCTTCCGTCGCTTACTATCCGCTTCCGTCATTTTGATTTCCACTTGATCGTAAGGTTCTTACGATTCCGATTCCGCTAACGATTCCGCTAACGATTCCGCTTACGTCGTTAGAGGGAACCAAGCTTAAGATGTTGAATATAAGCACATTATATAGCTCTCCGTTTCCGTGGTCTTTTTGCCTATCCAAGCTCTGTTTCCTCATCTCCGTCGTTTGCTGGTGCCGTGTTTCTGTTTGCAAAATAGAGCGCGGTCTAGTGCAGGACTTTGGTTTTGTGTGTCTTACCCTTGGTTTGACTGGGGCTATGGTCTTGGGGTCTTATATCTTTGCATTCTGTCCCGAACAAAACAATATAAGCACAAGCACCAAGAGTAATCCTGGCTTTTCTGTGCTTGGAAAGAATGAAAAAGCCAGGAAAGTGAGGATTGTTTTACACTGACACAGCCATTTCTGGCTTTCCTGGGTTTCATTTTGATGAACAAAATCTGCACTTTCCGCAAAAGCCAGGAGTGATGTCACTTGCTGTTATTACACTTGCTTGATATTACATGACGTACTGACTGACTGTGCACTGAGTGAATGTCATTTCAGTCTGTCAGTCTAAATTCATAATAAAAATTGTTAAATTTCGAAAAAGTCCGTCGGCTGTCGGTTATAAATTTTTATAAAATGTTATAAAAGTTTACAAACTGACCATTGATTGTAAAATATATTTCATAAAATTTTGAAAGGTGATCTAGCTAGTGATCAAGACTTTATTTTGAATAGAAATATTTTGTATATTAAGACAGAAGCTCATAACAGATAAGCTTCTGATTAAGGTGATTCCACGGTTTTGCATTGCGCATCACTAACTGCGCATAATTTCTTGCATCATTAGCACGTGCATGCGTGCGCGCACATTCAGAACACAGAGTTTTTCCTTGGGACTAAGCTCGCAAAAAAATAAGTGGCTGTTTTCTCGTAAACGAGCACAGGCACCCCACCTTTTTTTTTCGTCCTTTCTAATCAAGTACCCAAAACCTTTGTATAAGAAAAGACTAATAGTATTAAATTTCTATTATTGAAAATTAAATAAATGAGAGAAATGGAGCTGAACTGCAGTTTCTCTGTTTTGCAGTTCAGTAATCAGGAAAATGAATTTTGTCTGATGTTTGCTTATAGCACTAAGCCTTCTCTGTCTGAAACGAATGTAAAAAGTTTACCTATGCCGACACAATGTATGCGAAGTTTTCTTTAGCATGTTCTCATTAGTTTTTGAGTTTTGAGGAGTTTTCAAATAATGGCAATGCACTTTGATAACAACACTGCTAAAATGCCAAAATAGGGCATATTCGATGCCTCACAGCTCCTTAACCAACACGGGCACCCCCATCTTTTTATTTTATAATTGAAGTTCTCATATAATGAATATCTCGTCGGCAAAGTTTGAACAAGAGAGTCTATTGTAAGTTCTATTTCAGTGGTATTACCTTAATTTATTAGCCTCCATTGTAGAAGAGGAGTAATATAAATTTGGATTGGGAAAACATTGGCAATTGAAAGCACATGTGTAACCAGGCCTTCTTACTTAGCATCCAGGCTTTTTCTGGACTCTGGCTCCCTCAGTCAATTTTCTTTTTTTTTTTTTTGCCCAACTGACCGACCACTTTCATGAGGGAAGGCGATGGTAAACAAAACATTTTATGGGGATGGCCTTATCTGATTTAAAAAAATAGCATGACAAATTTTGTGACACATTTAAACCTTTACAACATCATTAAACTGACTGAATAATTAATTTTTGTGAAGGATACCACTGGCATCCATGCACACACCTTGTTAGAAACAGCATTGCAGGAATATGACTAAGTTTATATTTTTAAAGACAAGACAGAAACGAAACTGAAAGGGCGAAAATACCGGTACTTAATTACAAAAATCTCCATTGATATTTTATTATTTAACTGGAATCAAAAATTGATGCTAACCCCGGGTTAGCTAATAACTGCGCTTTGAACAACCCGGTTCTGGCTTATAAATTGTTTAATATTTACCTTAAGGATGCTAATATATTTTTTTTGTTTGATTTGTTTCTTTCTTTTTCAAGTAAGATGTATGTATAAATTCCTCCGATGTATAGTTTAACCTTGTTGCTTTTATTATTAAAAATGACTAGTAATTATTTAACATATTCCCTCATAAACATTTTTGGTAAATTCCTGGAGTGTTGTAAATGAAAGGAGGTGTTGATATGATACGTATGATATGTATCATAAAAAATAATGTCAAAAAGTACTATGCAGATTAATCAAAATGCCAAGATGCTCTGCCTAAAGCTTAAAGTGCCCCTTGTGATCAAATTTTTGATTTTCATTTTTTTACATTTTCGTGTACAATTAGACTTTCTTACTCGTCTTGCCAAATTTCTATTCATTACGAACAATCATCAGAAGTCATTTTATTTTAACATTTATTTCCTAGAAATTACGGCCACCATTAATCAACCTTGTTCCTTGGAAGGCTTGGTTGCGAATGGGAGAAAGTGACGTCAAAGACTCAAACATACCTCACGGGTTGAATTATTATAATAACAATAAGTATTGAAAATCAGACGAAAACCAACAAAAACTTTGGACTTGTTCTTTGTGCAATTTTCTATGTTGATTGTTATTATAATTTCAACCCGCAAGGTACGCTTGAGTCTTTGACGTCACTTTCTCCCATTCGCAACCACGCCTTGGAACAAAGTTGTTTAATGGCGGAAGTAAATTCTCGGAAATAAATGTTAAAATAAATGACTTCTGATGTTCGTAATGGATTGAAATTTGGCAAGATGAGTAAGAAAGTCTAATTGTACACGAAAATGTAAAAAACTGAAAATCAAAAATTTGATCATAGGGGCACTTTAATCAAATTCAGTTGTATTGGTTTCAGTGTAGGGAAAAACTGAAAACCCCAGAGAGAAAATTACCTAGCAAGAATGTAAACCAACCAAAAAAAATTAATGTAATTGCCAGGAAGGCAAGGATTGTTTCACACTGACACAGTCATTTCTGGCTTTCCTGGATTTCATTTTGATGAACAAAATCCGCACTTTCCACTAAAGCCAGGAGTGATGTCACTTGCTGTTATTACACTTGCTTGATATTACATGACGTACTGACTGACTGGGTACTGAGTGAATGTCATTTCAGTCTGTCAGTCTAAATTCATAATAAAAATTGTTAAATTTCGAAAAAGTCTGTCGGCTGTCAGTTATAATTTTTTATAAAATTTTATAAAAGGTTATAAACCGAACACTGATTGTAAAATTTATTTGAATTCATAAAATTTTGAAAGGTGATCTGTTACCGTAAAAAAATTTTTTTTTGCATACGTTATTTCTCTAAAACGGCAGAAAAACGGCATAAAAAATTCTGAATGTTTTGCAATTAATTTGTACATCACATGCCAAAAATGGGGCAAACTGAGTGCGAAAAAATAAAAAAGGCCTAAAATTCGACATAGTATGGTTATGCTCCGACCCTTTCAATTACTCAGTGGCTGTTGATTTTGTTCAGGTTTCTATTTCATACTCAATGTTTTTACATGAACTAACTAAACAGCTAGGGCAGCTGTAATGTCAGTTTGGGTGACATATTCTGCAGATTATGATGGCTTTCATAGTTTTACAGTGAAGTATAAACCATTATTCTACAGCTTTTAATGACACAGGAATATATTAATCACTCACCTTTGTTTTTAAACTGTTACACAACTGTATTACAAAGTGTCACTTGCCGACTGAATTCCTGAAAAACATGTGTAAATAAAATGAGAAAATGTGTCAAAATATATAAGCAATAAAAATAAATTGAGGAAGTTTTTTCCTGTGTACGATACATTGTTATTTGTGCACTGAATAAATCAAAGACTCCTTCATGAACCAACTTGTGAATATGAAATGCTCTTTGGAATTAAAGACAACGTCAAAGAATTACCAACAGATACGGAAAAGACTCTACGGCACTTCCTAGCAAAGGAAATGAAAATCTCTCAAGAAGAACTTGACGATATAAGTTTCGAAAGAGTACATCGAATCCCTACGAAAGCAACTAACAACAATAGGGCCATTTATACGACAGAAAATAAGACGCGTCTTATCTAAGACGCGACTTAAATAAGACGCGAACCGATCGTATAAACAGTACAAAATAAGCATTCGTGTCTTATTTTAGACGCGACTTAAATAAGACGCGTCTTATCTTAGAACAGGGTTTTCAGCTGTTCTTATTTTGTCCGCGTCTTAAATAAGACGTGAACTTCCTCGTATAAATGCTTTCGCGTCCTAAATAAGACGTGAACAACAAGTGCGCCGTATCAAAAATAAAACGCGAACCATTTATACGTGATCTTCGCGTCTTATGTTGGACGCAAACGTATAAATGGTACACTTCGCATCTTATTTAAGTCGCGTCTTAGATAAGACGCGTCTTATTTTCTCCCGTATAAATGGCCCTATTGATGCAAAACCAAGGCCAATTATTGCGAAGGTGTCGTTTTATCAGGATAAAGAGTTTATTAAGTCTCACATCAAACACCTAAGAAAAGGAGCTAAATTCGGAGTGGCAGACGATTTTCCAAAAGAAGTGGACGATGTAAGAAAAGCTTTGCAGCCCGTCTTTAAGAAAGCAAAACAAGATCAAAGAACAGCTTTCTTCAATGTAGAAAAACTCATTATTGACCGAGAAATCTACCATGGGCCCGAGACGAAGAAGTTCTCGTTCTACGGCAAACTCATGGAGAGCGGTAATCTCGTAACTTAAAAATAATTTGTCAAGGCCAGAACATTCACGTTCGAAAGTGTTATCTCGCCAAGTAAGAAAGTTTACCGACTGAAATTTAGAAACATCACAGGTACATCATTTCTTTGTTTTCGTTTTGTATTTTTTTTTTCGACTTTCTGTCAGCATTTGCTTGTTGCCCGTAATTTATGTTAGTAATATCGTTAATTTTGTGTCGAATAGCATTCCGCTTTTTTTCCTTTGTTCCTCTCCAGAATGACAGAATCCGCGAATTGTTCGCAGTAGATTTTAGATTACATAATTTTTTTCATGATGAGTCTTAAAATCTTATACAGTACATTTAGACTGCACAGAAGCTCACAAAAAAACAACTTTTTCTAGGTCTAGAATAACTAGAATGACTACTTCCCGAATAAAATACACCTTGTTTTCTTTACATAAAATCGCTTTTCAACCTATGTAACGAATGAACAAACACATAAAAATGGATAACAAAATCGTCTTTTGAAAATTTTTATTCACATATCCTTTAGTTTATGTTTAAAAGCAAAAAATGTACCATTCAGTAGCGCATCGAGGAGCTGTCTGGCTGAGCGCATGGCGAAATTCGAGATGTCAATCCGACTGAATTTTAGCACGTTTTATAAACATTTCTCCAAAACGTACGAGAACACAAAGAAAAAGTCAATCACAAATTAATATCAACATAAATTCCCATAGAAAAATGTAATTTGTTGTACCGTTAAGTCTCTCGGCTGCTTGAAAATTCTTTAAAACTCCGCTTCCTCGCTGTTTCTGAAGTTCCTCGAAGCAAGATTTCATCGCTTAAAGCTTTTCTTTTCCTGAGTATTCTTTAAAGCTTTCTCTTTCTATTTTTAATATTTTAAACGTGCGTTATTGCAAAATCACGGCCGGTTTTGGCCGGCACGGCCGTCAAATGGGTTAAAGTTTAGTTCTAAACAAACTGCTTCGACAATCTACTAGCTTCAATTTAAGGGGGGGGGGGGTGAAACTTAACTACAGTTTTAAAGTCGTTGCTAGGGACTTTAAAGGGTTTTAGAAAAGCGCGCTTCCAGCGTGCCAAATATCTGACCAAAGTCTACATTAGGTTACGGTAAGGTTACATTACGTTACACTTTTTGACGCTCGATACAATGACCTACAATAGAATTCATAATCGTACGCCTCCAAAAACATTGCTATGCAGGAGAGAAATTAAACAGTAGGAATGCTACCTAACTGAAAAAAAATATGCCGAGGCATTTTTCAAAACAGCGTACCAGATATTATATGAAATTTAACACGCATATTTCTTCAGATGAAGGTCAAGTCAAGAAACCACTCTATTGAAATTACTGAAATAGCGAGAGCTTAAATTTTTGATAAAATACGGCCAAATAAATTGCTCTCTTCTAACGTTCTCTAAAATCTCAGTTAACTAAATCGGCCTCTGAATATATGGCTTTGTCAGACCACAAACGTGCGCTCGCTAAACCGCTATCAAAAAATACTCGACTATTGTGTTCTTATTGATAGTATCTAACAAAAATGCGAGAAATTTTGATAACCAATAAAAATGTTGCTAACAAAACTGCAACAATGCATGTTAGACCCCATTATACTCCTGTAAGTTAAATATTAACTTACAGGAGATAAAAATAAGCCAAAAACACATATTTGTATCAAAGAAAGTCTAAAAATAATGGCCCTGTTTTGTTAACAGTAAGTATATTAGCGCTCTGGAATTATCATCGGTGTTTATAGCAGCGGCTGGCCAGGATGGAAATGGTTGCAACTTGATAAGTTTTGGGTTTGCAAGTGAATTAAATGAAGTAAAGATTGTAAGTAAACAAGGCATGATTCGCAGATTAGAAACGTATGAACGTAACTTATTTTGTAAAACCTGTGTCTCCCGGCAATAAAATTTAATTACATTGTTCAGTTTTATTTTTAATTTCAACACCATGCAGGTTTCTTTTATGATCAGTCTGCAGACCGTTAAATTGTTGCGAGAAGCTGACCATAATTTGACACTTTATGTGGCCGCTGATTGTTCTAGAAAGACGCTTAACAATAGCATTGCCATAGCAGCTGAAACAAGTCTGACTTGTTTTTAGAAAGAAACTCAACAAACCTGAAGTTTTTTCGGTCATTTTGCTGCCAAATTAATGTAGACTAGCGGATATTCTAGCTCTCGCTCAAGAGTCCTGTAAAGTCAGCTGATAACTGATCGGGTAATTAAAGCAAGCAGTGACGTGGACACGAGTGTGTTCTCGTCAGTGGAACGGCAAATATTCAGAACTACCTGATGCACCTAGCAGCGAAAGCACTGAAATAAAGCATTTAAAATGTTTTTGGAGCAATCATTTTCAAATTTGTCCTTCAAGTAAAGGTATTTTTATGTTGGATATGGCAACAATAGAGATTTAAAATTACGCAAATCACTAGTTTAAATCATTGCCCTCAGGCCAATTCATTGTAAAGGGTCTTCCCTCATTCAACTGAATATTGTGATGGAATTGTTTATGCATGTCGATGATCTTAAATATAGGTATTAAATAAACATTCTCACTATAAACTTTCATCGAAGAAAAGCGACAGTCATATACCATTACGACCCAGTAAACTCATAAGAAATGAAAGCGGGATTGGGAGTGAACATTAAAAAAAGGGTGAAGACGCCCTCTGATATGATCTCGCACCCTGATCTTAGTGCAGATCTTGGAAGCATTTTTTACCCACCCGCTTTTAACAAACCGACCAACACAGTACTTTAAATATCGTGAGATGTTGATTCACATAAGTGAAAATATTGCAGGGTTCCATAGAACAGATGCATATACACAAGGGAGGAATGATTGCGACATACGAGAGTGACTCTCTCCATTACGTTTTGAAATCTAAGAATCTAAAATAACAAAAGCTTTTAGGTGCAACTCCATGGTGAATGGATGTGGTTCCATCTGTGAATGACTCACGCGATATTTTAGTAATTAACACATTTCACGGACGTATAACTAATGGCTTCCAATTTATTTTATTTTTCCATCAGACAGGAATTATTACACACCGTTGTTCACGGATGAAAAAAAGTGTTGGATTTGTCAACAACAGCTGTCGCTTACCACATAAAGCGTCTGAATTTCATCGGCTATTAATTTGCTTGTTTTTTTTAGTATTTCAAACTGATTGCGAATGAAGTGAATGAATTGTTAGCCGTAAAAGCTGAAAACCCGTCGCTGTTACCATAAAAATTGAAATTTGCAGGGTTTTTGCAAACTCAATTTTTTTGCTGCGTTTCATTTCGACTGCAGTTTATTAAAGGACGTGAAATGGTGCTTTGTTGTCAGTAAAAACCGAAAGTAGACTAAGAATGTACTAACTAGACATGAAATTTACAGTAAATTCATATTGCGTCCATACTATCACAGAAATATTTCACCGCCAAGGTTTACTTTGCAGCTTCGTTGTTTTAAAATACAGAATAAGAACATGAAACAAACTTTAACTTGCATAATTTAACCAAATGAATAAAAGTGAAAACAACTGAGGAGTGGGAAATAAAAACCCGTCCGATATATCGTACGGAACAAAGAGTAGCTTCCAGGCGCCTGATGTCATGAAATCAGTGACAGTGTGCCGTAAGCTAATCCATAAATAGGTGTAAAGCTAAGCAGTGCCTCTTTGAATACTGTTACAGCATAAAGCAAAGCGAAGACGCACTCTGACATGATCCAAATATCTCGAAGTCTGAGTCTTTCTGTAGATCTTAAAAATATTTCTGATCCACCCTAACCAGAAGCCATAACGTTCCCGCCCCCAGACAAACAGTTTGAATACTGTGAGAGAGAATTCGATCACAGCTACGAGACATAATTTACTGACTATGCGAGCAGTACAGTCGCATATTTTTGAAAGTTTTTGCAGTGCGTCATAGATCAGATGCACACACAAGAAAGGAATGATTGCGACATAAAACATTAATGCTCTACAAATGCCGCACATGTGTTAATAAGAATCTTAAAAAACAAACCTGTATCCACAGAGAGATGTTTATAGTTGAGAAGATGTGCAGAGATTTGGAAGCTGGTAAGATGTCTCACTAAATGTGAAAGAGGCAATTGAAGCGAACGGGGTTTTTAGGTGCGGTTAATTGTCTTTAATTCAACGGTGGGTGGATGACGTCATCTGCCTGGGAATAAGTCACGCGATACTTGCAAACAATTGATTCTGATTAGAGCACAACCCCGTGGAAAGAGAAAAATGTTGTTCTTCGCATTTATCAGGACACATCGTAGAAAGGTTATATATTTTTCTCTAAGTTCAATGCTGCACATCCACACCAATACTTTTAATGAGCACTGCCCCCCCCCCCCTTTCCCTTCTGCACGGTACTGCTCATGTATTCATCGGGACGGGGGGGGGACTTCGAAAAAATGGCATTAAGATTTATATCACATTGTTTTAAATATTGGATATGGTTGTTGTGCTAATGTGTCCTGAATTTTAATTAAAATTAAAACCCTCATGAGAAAAAAATAAATTTGTGCTTCGTCCAAAGAACGAGATTCTAGTTCGTGTTTCGCCGATCGGTTTTTGATGCCGGGCCCACTGAGGCAAG
Organism: Cladopsammia gracilis; assembly: GCA_022457155.1. Taxonomy (NCBI): domain Eukaryota; kingdom Metazoa; phylum Cnidaria; class Anthozoa; order Scleractinia; family Dendrophylliidae; genus Cladopsammia; species Cladopsammia gracilis. The sequence continues at coordinate 596,869 of JAJGOT010000357.1, forward strand.
AATACTAACTAAACCAGAAATATCCACAGCTCCAATCGAAAATAACCTTTTCACTTTCACAATGAAAGAGTCTGTTGGTTGTAAAATGACTGAAACGTAACTATCTCTTATTTGTAGCTGTCTTCCCGTGAAATTATTCATCTTTCGTGTTATAAAATAAGAGCGACACGGAATACACATCGCATTTCAAAAGGGTCAAAATGGTACTATGAAAAAGCCAGCCAAAACACATGTTTGTATCATAGAAAGTTTTTAAAATAATGGCCCTGTTTTGTTAACAGTAAGTATATTAGCGCTCTGGAACTATCATCGGTGTTTATAGCAGCGGGTGGCCAGGATGGAAATGGATTGCAACTTGATAAGTTTTGGGTTTGCAAGTGAATAAAATGAAATAAAGATTCGGATAAAGATTGCAACTAAACAAGGCATGATTCGCAGATTAGAAACGTATGAACGTAACTTATTTTGTGAAACCTGTGTCTCAATGAAATTTAATTACATTGTTCAGTTTTATTGTTAATTTCGACATCATCAAGGTCTCCTTTATGATCAGTCTGCAGACCGTTACATTGTTGCTACAAGTCGACCATAATTTGGCACTTTATTTGGCCGCTGAATGTTATAGACGTCAACAATAGCATTGCCATAGCAACTGAAACAAGTCTGACTTGTTTTTAGAAAGTAACTCAAATTAATGTGAGTTAAAGACCAGCAGGTATTCTAATTTCTTGCATCAAGAGTCCCTAAAAGTCAGCTGATAACTGATCGGCTAATTAAAGCAAGCAGTGACGTGGACATGGATGTGTTCTGGTCAGTGGAACTCAACGATGCACCTGGCAGCGAAAGCACTAAAAAGAAAACATTTAAACTGGTTTTTTTTTTCGGAACCATCATTTTGACGTTTTCCTTCAGATAAAGGCATTTTTATGTTGGATATGTTATCGAATGTTACGTGCACTAGAGATTTTTAATTACGTAAATTTGGTTCAAATTATTACCCTCGGGCTAATTTAAAATGACCAACATTGTTAAGGATCTTCACATTCAACTGAATAAAAGACACAATACTGTGATGGAATTGTTTATGTACTTTAAACTTTCATCGAAGAAAAGCGACAGTAGTATACCATTACGACCCAGTAAACAGTTATAAGAAATGAAAGCGAAATATTGGAATGAACATTGCATTCATTAAGAGTCCTAAGAGTGAAGACGCGCTCTGATATGATCTCGCACCCTGATCTTAGTGCAGATCTTGGAAGCATTTTTTTACCCACCCGCATTTAACAAACCGACAAACACAGTACTTTAAATATCGTGAGATGTTGATTCAATCACAGCGTCAAAACATAAGTGAAAATATTGCAGGGTTCCATAGAACAGATGCCTCTGACATACGAGAGTGACTCACTCCATATACAAACGCTTCATAAGAGTATTAAAGTTACTCTTTTACGTTTTGAAATCTAAGAATCTAAAATAACAATTAGGTGCGACTCCATGGTGAATCTGTGATTTTGAAACAAAATTTCCTGCAAGCGCTTGTCGGAAAAAAAAAATTGCATGCAGCACAAACGGAATAGAAAAAAATTCTTGCAGTGCTGTAAGGAAGAAAATATGTTACAAAGCTATTTCATTATTTAGACTGAGAGCTGTACAAAATCACCAGCGAAACTGTAACTATCCTTCTCTTGCTTCCTTTTAAACTCTGGATTTGGTGGTATCTTAAATAGACCCATAGATATCCAGACAAGTGATGCTGACCTAGGTGTGTCATCTCATGGGGCGGTACGCAGCTCTTACAAGGTCTTCTCTGATTAGCTGAGAAAACAATAGAACAAACAACACAACAATGGCTAACAATAGACCCTAGACCTAAAAACAATAGAGCTGCGTGGTATACATGTCCAATGAAATTAGAGGTTCTAAAGAGCTGCGTGGCTACTGCATCTCATGAGAGGCTTGTTCAAATTAGTGTGGCCGAATATTTCCAAGTTTTCAATTTAGATTTACAGGCCTCGCATTCATTATGCACCTAATGACTCAAGGTCACACATTGCTGAACAGGTGATGAGAAGCTTGAATGAAGCAACTGGTGATGCCCGGAATGATGTCAAAATGCGGGAAATGGCACTTGACAGAACCTTAATTTGCAAAATTTCCGGGGGGGGCATGCCCCCGGACCCCCCTAGAAACTCGCGCCTTTGGCGCTCGGAATAGCGCCTACGGCGCTGATGATTACTCTCTATCTTCCATCGTATGGGGTTGGAATCTCTGTTACATTTGCTTGATGTGCATCACTTTATGATATGACAATATTATAATGACTTCATATGACATGAGTGTAAAGAATGACTAAATACAAAAGCATAGCAGTGGAAACCTAAGGCTTGTGGGATGTGGCTAAAAGTGTAATACACAGAATACAGCACAGAAGTGCACAATGTAAACTGTAGCCACAAATAGGGCACAAAGTCCACATAGATAGCAGGTATTACCCCTTAGCTACCAAAAAAATATATATATAAAAAAGGAACTGAGCCCAAGCATTAGCAGCCATGGACAGCTGTTTCAGCCTAAGCCCTTGTTATGCCTCATCAGCATGGCATAGCTGATACTTGGGCTCAAGTATCCCACATAAAGATAACAAGCAGTGAAAATGTAGGGCTTGTGGGATATGACTAAAAGTGTGATACACAGAATACGAATGGTATTTGTACAGCAAAGAAGAAAGATTTTGTAAAGCTTACAAAATCTTAAGGCTTTGCAGCTCCATATCAGGACTATTGCTGCAATAGCCACAATGTAAATGTAATTACAAAATTCATTAATAATTCATGAACAAGTAAGCCAATCCAAACATGTACTTTAAGTCACATGGATACCACTGTAAACCCAATACAAATTCCAACTGTCTGAAAGCTCGGGGAGGGCTTGAAAAGATAGCAGGGAAAAACTTGGGTTTATGAATTAGCAATGAATTGTTGACAAATTGATACAGAATACAAATTAATCTTTTAGTATTCTGTATGAAATTGATACAGAATACTAATAGGTCACTCAGTATTCTGTCACCAATTTCATACAGAATACCAAAACCCCGCATTAAGGCAAAACAGGGACGCAATGAATTAATGAACAACCAAGAGTCAGAATTGGCTATTAAAAAATCTGTAAAATGTGTATTTCAACAGCCGAGAACCAATTTCTCACACTTACCTTCGGTCACCCCTCGCTAAAATGTTTACGCCATCCTCGCCATTCACCTTAGATATATGTCTATTTATCCCACAAACAATTTGATAAAATGATCTTGGAGGGTACCGACCACCGGAACGATTTACAATTCCTCCCACGAACTTCGTCATCCAGAAATTTAAAGACACAGGCGACATTTGCGCGACATCGATAGTTAAATCTTGAACTTCGTCCACCTTCGCGTAGCCAAAGCCCAGCGCCTCGTTGGCAGCTACCTTATTTGAGCGAGTACTTTGCCACTCCCCGAAAATCTTAATACTCCATTTGGTACTATTTCTTGTATTTTTGGGAGTAGTTTCTTCCAACCAAGCTGCCTCTTCGTCTGCATTTACGACATCCTTCCATATTCGCAATCACTGACGAATAATTTTGATTTGCATTCCCTGATCATTTCATCCCATGAGAATTCTCTAATCAGGGTAAAACAAAGCGTGCTATTCATTTCGTAAGTACAATACAATATTCGCGCCCGTATTGTATTGGATATACAATAGGCACTTTAAGCCGACGACGGAGGGCTCTACTACGGCTACCGGAAGTAAATTTTCACGTCTGTCGCTGATGTTCAGCCGTAGTATGAAATTTGACTAAGTTAGCGGGATGGTTTGGCCGTAGTCGCTACTACGTCGAGTTTATTTCGCTTCTGTATCCTTTTCTTACGAATATCTCAGCGTGTAAAGTGTTTCAACGGAACTTATATCCGTTTTAGTCAATGACAATGTAATTTTTCTTAAACTTGACGCCCAAAAACGTGTGATTCTATCACGAATTTACGGCCGGCATAGCGAAGCGAAATTCGCAAGCTCTAAGATTTTATCGCTAAAGTCCAGCTTTAGAAGTTGAATGAATATGCTTTTATGCCTTATATATGCGGGGAAAGGATTCTACTTATGCTTGAATTTACTTTCAATTAAAATTATATTTAGTTAGGCGTTTTAATTCGTACTTTGAACATTTACTAGATTGTAATTGTTGTGGTTCAAAATACAGAAAATGTACGGCATTTCAAAAGTTGTAAGATTCGTTCAGAAATCATCCCTTGGTCCCAACAAAGAAAAATAAAGTCCATGTTCTTTTGAAAAATGCCATTCCGTTCTCAGAAACCTAAATAAAAGAACCTTAGAGAGGCAACTTCTTAGCCGTCGACACCATTTCGCAAACACGGACGTACTCTCTCCAGTCCCCTTTGTTACGGTAGCCGTAGTAACGTCTTCCGTAGTGCCTTATGTCTCGCCTTCGGCTCGACATTGTATATCCGATACAACACGGTCGCTCATATTGTATCTGGTACATACATTTTGTAAATGTAAATCAATTTTTAGAAAACTTGGACCGACCCTTCTTGAGGAAAAAAAAAATACTGCAGAGAACTGAGAAGGAAAAAAATATCCTGCAAAGCATTGAGAAGGGAAAAAATATCCTGCCCACCGGGTCTCTAGAAAAAAATTCTTGCTGACCAGAAATCACCCCCCCCCCCCCCGGCAAAAGTTAAATGGTCGGCTCCTAAAGTCGAAAACAAAAATTCAGCTAATCTTGTCGGATCATAAACAATATTCCATTTCTGGTATATGTGCTCTGGTTCTGACATACATTTCGTAACTCCTCTTGTTGATTTTTGTTTGCAGTCGTGCAGGGGATATTTGCATGCCTTTCTTGGCCGCCAGCCTAAACCGAATTCATCTCTGTGTAAAGGACAGATAGTTAACGTATCTCCATTGTTTTGGAACGATCCGGTTCTGTAGAGACAGAGTTTCCACTCAATATCTACTCCTTCAGCCGTTGTTTTGAAGCATCCCCTCGAGTGAGATGAAACGTCCTTTGTGTACGTTTGTACTGAATGGCACAATGGTTGTATTTCCTGTATTTTCTTGCATCGGCTGGAAGTACCGCCATCCTTTCTATTGTAAGAATCTGATCTACGGTGGAGGTGGTCCATTGTTCAATCGACAAACTCTGAGAACGTACAATGCTGAAAAACTCGTAAAAGAACATTGTCTTCCCCGTGAAATGTCACTAAATCGTTCTTGACCTTCATGAATGCTTCCAGCAACAAATAAGTTTGAATTTGGCATGATACATTTCAAAATAGAAACACACTTACCTTGAAATCGAAGCAAGAGAAGCGAGCACGCGCGTCACCGCTGGACATACGCTTGTTCAAAATCATCGTGACAAACAAAAATCGGGACTGCCCTCATAAGATAAGGAAGGGAACCCAAGGAACCACAAGCAAACCAAAGATTAGTGTGCTGCTCGCCTTAGGGCTCGCAGCAATAAGCACTTAGCTCTATATTCCTCCAAAAACGCTTGACTTGCAGAGTTACGCAGTCTCAAATGCGGTCTTGACCACTGTTTAAGAAATGTGAAACCTGTCTTGAGTGGCCAACCGAGAAAAAATGCAGGGAAAAACGACTTTGCAAACCGTTTTCTCCACTAAACACATTACAAAAATGTTTACTACAGCTGACGGCAGCCTGACAGCAGCCTTGCTTTGGTTTAAAAATTGCTAAGATCCCGAATGTCGCGCGACGTCATACGCGCATGTTTTGCGACGTCATACGCGCCCGCGAGCTGGCCCTGCCCAACCGACGGACGGACGGACACACGCGCCCGCGAAACATTCCGCTAGCCATGATCATGAAAAATGACGGGCATAGGTTCTATGAGTATGGAGCCACGCGAGCGGGCCTTCGGCCCGCGAGAGCTCCGCTATAAACCAAAAATACATTAATATTAGAAAAACATTTTGTTGGGTACAGGGGCGTAGCCAGCATTTGGAAGAGGGAGGAGGGGTCCAAAGATCCCGAGAGCGCCGAAGGCGCAATTTTACGAGCGGCGTAGGCGCGAGCTTTTAGGGGACGTCCAGGGGCATCCCCCCTGGGAAATGTTGAAAAATTAGGTTGTCTGAGACTGCATCTTGTGCATTTTGAAGGCGGTTTGACATGAAATAAGGCGGCTTTCTGACATATTTGCCGTTCACTCAGCTAGGATAACAGAAATAAGAAGGTGCCGCGGATGCTTCCGTGCAAAGATGGCGATTGTTGCACTAATGTCATGTATGTTCATTAGAGCAAATCCAGACTCTCGCTCTCTGGCCATGGTGGCCTTCAAGTCATAAAGGACCGTAAAGAGATGTCCCTGTCCCTATTGATGTTGCTATAACAAAGTGCATGTACGTTAGTTTGACACAATACAATATGGCCCCTTTCCTTTCTGTTGTTCTTCTTATGTTCTGTACATGTGTTTATCTTTAAATCCACAAACATATCCTATGCAGATAATGGTTTATCCATTGCTGAATTTTATCATTTGTAAGTGTTGTCTGTCATAAAAATTATGTTGGGAAATGTATTAATGTCCTACCACTCAGTATCACAGCACGCTGTTATTTATTATTTCACAGGTCTTTAAAAAATGGCTAAATAACTGTGTGACTGGAAGCAGAAAATCCGCTTTTAAAATTGCCTCAGATTTTATAATGCAGTGCAGTACATTATGCTATCAGGATCAGAGAACCAACCACTTTAATTTACACTGCTATCAATAACTATTAATCACTGCATGCTTCAACAATTTACACTTTATCAATGAAACATTTTTAGTGTTTTGGGGCCTTCATTCGATCAAACCTATCATTCAATGCTTTAGTAGTGCCTGAATAGGGCAGATGAAGTTTTTCTAAACAAAAATTTGCTTCCACAGCTAGTCAGTCTCAATATTAATCGCATCACAGAACAATCACCTTAATTCTATAGCATGTAACTAAAAAAGTTCAAAAAAGTTCAAAACGAAATTTACACGGATGAAAGAGCAAAAGGTCCTCTATCTATACTTTTAACATTTAGCCGTTTACTGTCATAGTTCGCAGGGAATTAATGTTTTAGTTTTTGCGTGCAAGCATTTTGCGTAACGCATTTTTATTTCAAATAATTCGTGATAAATGTTACAGTATAAAACCCGTTCTTTCTCGCCTACAGCTTTGAAAATACATTGAAATCTTCATGTCGAAAACATTAAGTGGATATCTTGTACCGTTTTCTTGCAGCGATCCCTTTTCTTCATCAGCCATCGACCTCCATTTTAACTCCGGCTCTCTCGAGGGCGCTCGGCCCAGTCTCGCTCCGCATCACACATCGCCCAAGCACTGTGGGCGCGTCTTTTCAGCGCCCTGGTACTGCTAACAAACATCCAGCTACCTTTCCATCCATCAGTTATTGCAAGGTCGAGTATCAGAACAGAATTAGGATGGCTTCCTTATGCGGGCAGCAATTAATGAACTGCTACCGTGCTCCGTGGTCCCGAAGTGTTTGACTGTGAATGTAGGTTCGTTGAGAATGTATGTTTTTAAACGATGAATGCTCACCGTTTTATATTTTTCCACCGTTTTATATTTTTCGCTTGATACGCTTAAAGAACGAGAAATACACACAATGCTTTTGTTTCGTTGTGGAGGTCAGTTACAGTTGTTATGTAAATAATGTACTGCGGACCGCGGTAGCAGTCTTGGTTTATGTCGCTGAAAATGGGCCGGTTATTCTGCAATAGAGGTTTTGCACGGCAGCCATGTTGCATGGCAGGAACAATGAAAATGTTTTGCATTAGAAAGAACATTCTTTCCCACAGGGAAAAGAATCTATTGTTCCTGCCATGCAACATGGCTGCTGGGCAAAACCTCTATTGGACAATTTCCTCGATGCGATAACTTATAACGTGTTTTGTTTTTGAGAGTAATCAAATAGATATTTGAATAAAACTTTAAACTGAGAGAATTTGCTGTCCTTTTTCCTGTGTTTGTTGTTTCAAGAAGTGGTCTGGATTTGTATTTGGCAGCTCTAATTTCCCTCGCATTGCAAAATCCAAAATGTCTGCGTAATTTTTCATATTTTGACTTTCAAGTTAGTTTTTCAGGCTATTTTTCATACGCAACTGATATTCGAAAATCGTTCACACTAATTATTCTAGACTGGAGAGATGTTGATTTTTCAAGTCTCTGTTCGCTCTTATTCTTGTGCGCATTGCCAGGTTTATTATCGTTCCTCAATTCGCGTTGATTTGTTTAAAATCTAAGAAATCGCGCAGTAGTGAATGGGTTAATTAAGGCTTCCAAATGTGGCAGCACTTCACTTCCAATATGGAACCACTAGTTTATTTTCATTTTCTTCCACGGACATTTTAGGGGCCTCTAACTCGTATTTTGAACGTTACTGTTAATTGTTATTGTCAATAAAATGTAAATTGATTGATTATTTCCATATAAAAACGTTATTCATTAACTTCCAGTAGAGTTTAAAGGATACCTGTATATAGCGGTCACCCTGTATATAACGGTCACCTGGCCATTTCCCAAGGGTGACCGTTATATACAGGTTTGACTGTACTCCTCTCCCTGATATCCCATGTGAGAGGCCCTAGGAAGGCCGTGGAATTATTTTCTTGGCGCAGAGACCAGAAGCACTCCTTCAAGTACGATGCATACTCAAATAGAATGCTTCATGTTACACTTCCACCAAGATTTACAGTCGAATCTTTGCAGGCGTTGCGCAGTGCGTCTAAAAATCTTATGCTTTCCATCGAAGGCGCTTGCTGGAAGAATGATTCGTCTGCATAATAAAGAAGTAACAATTATTTCCATTTTTTCTCAACGATCGAAGATTAGACTGGTATAAGACTGACCAGTATGACCTAACTTTATCACTTTGGATACTGTTTTGGCCAATTGTTTCGTGGTATGTATTTATTTTAGTCACTTGTTCGAGTTTTTAGATCCCTTTTTCTCACAAAAATTGGATCGTGAAACAGTTATCCATTACGTAATAAAGGTGTTTTTTTATTGAGCTAAGTACAGTAGGACAGAGTAGAACAGAAAAGACTAAGACAAGGTTGACGCGGATAAAAATTAACCAATTACTCACCTGGTGTTGTAAGCGCTTCGATTCTGTGCGGGGTCGTAGCCACAATAGCTACAAACCCAGCAGCCTTCTTGCAGAGAGCTTTTGTTGTTCGCATTTAATTTACCCACTATGACAAAGAACACTCGGTCCCAGTCCCTGATGACCTCCTTAATCGCTTTCCATTGTTTGAAAAATGCAGGAACAAGTTGATTGTTGAAGGAGCGGACCATTATTTGAGTCTTATTTTTTTTGACGGGGGATGTTGGAAAATTTTGAAATAAATTGTTTGCAGAGGCTATAAACACTGAAATAAATTGTATGCAAGCAAAAAATAAAGAAACAAATTGTTTGCTGGAAGTATGGCAGTCAGGACGGAGACACAAAATAAAGTTGTTTGCAGCAGGTGAAGCATATAAAACAAATGTTTGCATAAGAAAATTTTCCAACCCCCCTCCCCCCGTCAAAAAAATAATGGTCTGTCCCTAAGTAACAAAATGTTATAAATCAGGCAATTAACCGTGCTTGAATGTACAATTAGATTCCATCCGTGCTAAAGTCTTTGTCTAGCTTAACTTCCTTTATGTAAATTTATTTGAACTCTTCTTGATCTCGATTTGTGTTCATTTACTCATACCGTGATAATGGCGTCATTGTTTCGTTGAAGATGATTGAGAACCAGGTGGTTTAGAACAGTGATTCGAATAAAGGATTAGGAACATTGATTGACATTAAAGCTGTTGTACTTTAGGTCATATTTCAGTCAGAAAATCAATTTCAGAAGAGCAGTCCCGTTTTATTTTGCTAACCCGTCTCACTAGTCTCGGTCCCACTAGCACTTGCGCTATAACCACTGCCGAGGGTAAATAAAGGATTTTTTTTATCAGGCTTACCTGTAGTCAACGGCCCGCCACTTAAGTAAGTAGATTATGATTGTGAAATTATACTTTGAGCTATTTTAGAGTCAGATCATTGTATGAGAATTAAGTTATACATAGTTACAAAACGATTTTGTATTGTCTTGTTTTAGATCGAATAATTGCAATATCAACTTAAATAAACAACAAACAAATTATACGATTTGTGGTGGATGTTCATCGGCAGTACGTTTCTAAGGGGAACAGTCATAAAGTCGCCGAAACGTCGGAGCATTATCTCGCTAGTTTTTACATACTTTGTTATTCGTCATTTTTATTAGTTATTTACATAAAGTTTTAACATCGACTTTGTTTTACCCAAGTACAGACTGTATTGTAAACTCTTGTAAAGAAGCACGAACGGTACATTGTATAGATTTCATCTCACAACCACCAAACCAATCGTTACACACCCAACTCTATACAAAGAGAGTACAAGAGCCTAGTTGATAACCACCAAACCAATCGTCACACCCCCCTAACTCTATACAAAGAGAGTACAAGAGCCTAGTTGATAACCACCAAACCAATCATCACACCCCCCTAACTCTATACAAAGAGAGTACAAGAGCCCAGTTGATAACCACCAAACCAATCATCACACCCCCCTAACTCTATACAAAGAGAGTATAAGAGCCTAGTTGATAACCACCAAACCAATCATCACACCCCCCTAACTCTATACAAACAGAGTACAAGAGCCTAGTTGATAACCACCAAACCAATCATCACACCCCCCTCACTCTATACAAAGAGAGTATAAGAGCCTAGTTGATAACCACCAAACCAATCGTCACAACCCCCTAACTCTATACAAACAGAGTACAAGAGCCTAGTTGATAACCACCAAACCAATCATCACACCCCCCTAACTCTATACAAACAGAGTACAAGAGCCTAGTTGATAACCACCAAACCAATCATCACACCCCCCTAACTCTATACAAAGAGAGTACAAGAGCCCAGTTGATAACCACCAAACCAATCATCACACCCCCTAACTCTATACAAAGAGAGTACAAGAGCCCAGTTGATAACCACCAAACCAATCATCACACCCCCCTAACTCTATACAAAGAGAGTACAAGAGCCTAGTTGATAACCACCAAACCAATCGTCACACCCCCCTAACTCTATACAAAGAGAGAACAAGAGCCCAGTTGATAACCACCAAACCAATCATCACACCCCCCTAACTCTATACAAAGAGAGTACAAGAGCCCAGTTGATAACCACCAAACCAATCATCACACCCGCCTAACTCTATACAAACAGAGTACAAGAGCCTAGTTGATAACCACCAAACCAATCATCACACCCCCCTAACTCTATACAAACAGAGTACAAGAGCCTTGTTGATAACCACCAAACCAATCATCACACCCCCCTCACTCTATACAAAGAGAGTATAAGAGCCTAGTTGATAACCACCAAACCAATCATCACACCCCCTCACTCTATACAAAGAGAGTACAAGAGCCTAGTTGATAACCACCAAACCAATCGTCACAACCCCCTAACTCTATACAAAGAGAGTACAAGAGCCCAGTTGATAACCACCAAACCAATCGTCCCACCCCCCTAACTCTATACAAAGAGAGTACAAGAGCCTAGTTGATAACCACCAAACCAATCATCACACCCCCCTAACTCTATACAAAGAGAGTACAAGAGCCTAGTTGATAACCACCAAACCAATCGTCACACCCCCCTAACTCTATACAAAGAGAGAACAAGAGCCCAGTTGATAACCACCAAACCAATCATCACACCCCCCTAACTCTATACAAAGAGAGTACAAGAGCCCAGTTGATAACCACCAAACCAATCATCACACCCCCCTAACTCTATACAAAGAGAGTACAAGAGCCTAGTTGATAACCACCAAACCAATCATCACACCCCCCTAACTCTATACAAAGAGAGTACAAGAGCCTAGTTGATAACCACCAAACCAATCGTCACAACCCCCTAACTCTATACAAAGAGAGTACAAGAGCCCAGTTGATAACCACCAAACCAATCGTCACACCCCCCTAACTCTATACAAAGAGAGTACAAGAGATTAGTTGATAACCACCAAACCAATCGTCACACCACCCTAACTCTATACAAAGAGAGTACAAGAGCCCAGTTGATAACCACCAAACCAATCATCACACCCCCCTAACTCTATACAAAGAGAGTACAAGAGCCTAATTGATAACCATTAAACCAATCGTCACACCCCCCTAACTCTATACAAAGAGAGAACAAGAGCCTAGTTGATAACCACCAAACCAATCATCACTCATCACACCCCCCTAACTCTATACAAACAGAGTACAAGAGCCTAATTGATAACCATTAAACCAATCGTCACACCCCCCTAACTCTATACAAAGAGAGAACAAGAGCCTAGTTGATGAGGAAATTTGAAGTTTACAGGAATTTGAAAGCAGCATCACGGATAACTTCAATTCCTGGCGTGCGTTTCTCGAAACTCTCGAAGACTTCTCGGGTCCGAAAGCTATTTTTTAAATGTAGTTTCTAACGAAAGGAGTTGACGTTTTTAGCCCACAAATCACTAATGTTGTGTAGTAAACGTAAGATTTTATTGCTTAGCTTCCAAAATCAACAAAAGCCGAATTTTTATTGATAAACATTAATATGCACGAAACATGGCTTTTCGGGTCCGAAACGTTTTCGGGACTTCCCGCACGCCTGGCCTCTTCCTGCATGACGAACCTTTCTTAGACTGACCAGACACTGAATGTTAAGTGCGTTACTCGCCCTTTACTCGACTGTTTCAGCACTTTGCAGGACGGTGGACAGTTTAAAAGAGCACAATTGCTTTTATCAAGTAACGCTTTTCTTTGAGTTGCCGTCCTTTTTGCTTAAGCTATGTATTACCTCCCTAATACTACAGGGAGCCCATACAAACTGTGTGACTGTTCGTGTGGGTTTCCTGTGCTAATACCATCAGCTGCGCGGCCTATGGTTCTGATGCTCATTAGTACTAGTGGTTTTGTTTACTGCGTGGTTCAGGTGTTAATCGAAATGAAGGCCTCTTTTGAACCTTGTGTTCTCAGGAAAATCTACCAGCCCAAAACCCCCTATCGCAGAAATCTGTTAATTTCAACTGCGTTTTTTTTAAGGGTTCCCTCTGTTACGGTGAACATAATAATTTGAATACCACCCCCACCAATGTACAACATACATTGCCGGTATGTAAGTTTAAACCAAAAGTCGGATGCAAAAGCTCGTCACATTCCCGTAAGCGGACACTCTCTCGTAAGCGGACGCGGACACTTTTGAAAATGAAAATTGGATTTTTCTTTTGTTTACGCTCTGTTGTAAGCGGACACTAATCGCAGGGGCGATGAAGTGATTATTTCGGAGCTTTCTGGCCCCGCCTGTCCCGTTAAGTTACTTAAAAGGTATCTTACTCATTTTCGCATTCCCCCCCCCCCCCCCCAACTCCAGGGACTTTATTTTCGGACCCATCTCTAGAGGAAAGGCCGGGTTGCTCTAAGTTAGTGTCCCAGGATAAGACTATCAGTTACATTACCATTTGGCAAACATTTCGGCGGGACCTGAAAAGCATCGGGGTTGACCCCTCCAATTTCGGTTTACATTCCCTGCGTTCGGGAGGGGTCACTACCGCTGCAAATAATGGGGTTAGTGACAGGGTGTTTCACAGACTTTCAAAGACACGGTCGCTGGAAGTCCGTTCAAGCCAAACACACCTATATGGATGACTACCTAGAAAAAAGGCTTGCAGTTTCCAAGTCGCTTGGACTCTATCGTCACTTCGCCCAATTCTTTGTCATTCAACATACTTTGCAGGGTTGGTTCTCGTCAAGCTCTTCCAAAATAAACTTATTTGCCTTGACACTACGTCTTTTGCTGTTGTGTACTGGCGTCAGAATATGCTATTTCGGACGAATGAGCTTGCGAAGTAGACAGAAATAAATATCTTGACGGCACGATATACGACAGGGCCTGGGTTCTAGTCCAGGGGCACCATTGGTAGCCATACTGGGGTACAAAAGGTATCGTCAGGAGTCTCCTGGGTATCGTATATCACGTGTTAAAAATAGAACTCAAATCTGCAAAAGACTGCAAACGGTAATGCTGTAAACGATACGTAGGATCGTATCATCTAGGCTTCAGAACCAACCTTCGTTTGGTCTCCTTAATTTTTCTTTTTTGTTTTTCCTTAGGAGCGGCCATTTTCGTTTACCTTGTAAAGTCCCGAAGGAAGGACTTCTAACCATTTAGAGCTTGAGCCCTTGGTTCCTACCCAGATTTCCTGCCCAGTTTTTTTCCCTCGGGTTTTTTTTTGGGCAGGTTTTTTCTGGCCTCCGTCTGACCGCATTTTTATTTTTCAAGTTGTAAGCGGCAGCTCCGATCAGCTCTGCTAGTTTCAGTTTTTTCTTCGTTTTTTACCTGTACCTGTATATACGTTTGTTACAGTTTTGCACCTGTTCCTTAATTTACCAGGTTTTCGTAGGCCCCGACCCTGGCCGGGTTATTTAGGTTTCAATGTACACTGAGGTCAGCTGACCCGAAATAGTTCCTAAGTTAGCGACAAAATCAAGACTAACTTAGATTGGCTATGTTGTAGACCTCCAGCCAGGGTCATAAGTCAGCTGTTACGCTCGAGATATTGTGCCGTAGTCTTACCGGAAGCCTAACTAGCTATTTGCCTGCGTACATTTTTGGGTACGAACTGATGATCCCGTTTTATCAGTGATGGTCCCCCAGCCTAACTGGCGCTCAGCCTGTGTGCTCCTTAGGTGTTCCTTGTCCCAGTGATCCGAAGGTCGGAGTTTTATTTCCTCAGCCTAACTGGCAGCCTAACTGGCGCTCAGCCTGTGTGTTCCTTAGGTGTTCCTTGTCCCAGTGATCCGAAGGTCGGAGTTTTATTTCCTTAGCCTAACTGGCACTAAGCCTGTGTGCTTAATTGGGGATATAGTTCAAGATTGACCATGTAGTGATAGCAGTTTTTTTGTGAAAGCCAAAGAATACGTGAATTGTAAATTAGTTGTCGCAGATTAAATGTTAGTAGTTGTACTTACTTTGCAGGGTTGGTTCTCGCCAAGCCCTTCCAAAATAAACTTATTTGCCTTTACACTATGTCTTTTGCTGTTTTTTAGTGGAGTTAAAATACGTTGCCGGGTTCGTGTTTTTGACTGGATGATAAACAATAATAAACAACGAATGTTTGCCTTTTGAATTTCTCTCCCGCTTCCCGCTCTTTCTTCTCCCGTCTCCCGTACCCCCTCCCGCCGGGCTCCCGCCCCCTGTCCCCCCCCCCCGTCCCTCCGGGCTCCCGCCCCCTGTCCCGCCGGGCTCCCGCCTCCTGTTCCGCCGGGCTCCAGCCCCCTGTCCCCCTACATCCGGGCAGAAGCGAAACTAATTTTGGTTTTATTGGCCTGTTGTTGTGTTACGTCCCCGCGAGTGACGTACATTACCGGCACGTGTATAGGCTAAGCGTAGCCTCCTGTTTCATATGGAAAATGAATCGGCTGTTATTTTTTTTTAAAAAAACCCACTTCAGAAAATTTGAGTTATATAGAAATGATACGGGTATTAAAATAAATCACTTTATTTAAGTGTCAAAGGTATTTAGCACGTAGTACTAATTGGGGACACTTTCCAGATCTAATTGGAATTTGGAAGTGTTTTTTTAATTTTTTTATTTTACGGGTATTAAAAAATTGTAGCACGGATGCGCCGTTTACTTTTTATTGCTGTCTCATTTTAAAAAGAGCAACAAACCATATATTTTCTGAAAGCAAAGAATGTAAAATCGTATTTATTTCAAGAAAAAAAAAAACGATTTAAACGCTTAAATATAGCGAGTGATTTCAAAAGAACATTTTTAACAAAAACTGAGCTCCGCTCCAGCCGGAAATATGATTTTAAATTGGGAGATGAACATTTCTCCGAGTGCCTAACAATTTTAATTGAAAAATCGTGTCAGGGAATTTTCATAACTTGTCTGATTTGTTTTTTGCTGCATACAGTTAAATTTTCAAGTTCGGAAGACATCTATTCCTCCGCATTTAGCTGCCCATAAAGTTTGAACAAAACGAAACTGAGATAAAAATCGGAGACACGGTTTTTCGACAAAGATGTTAGGTACAAGGCGCGATGTTCATCTTCTTCTTAAGATGATTCTGAATGGAGCAGATCAGAAATCATAATCTTTTAAAGAATTAGATGCACTTTTTATAAATTTTTTCAAAAAGTGGGTGTCCACAGGATACCTGGACGCTTTGCTGGTTAAAAACTTGGATGAAATTGTACAGTTCATGAACAAAAACCTAGGTTGAAAATTTACCTCAGTCAAATGGATGAAAGGCCAACATAATAGTATTTAATAGCCCATTGTTTTTTATTGTTTTCCTTTGGATATATTTTTTCTCATATTTATAACTAATTATTAAACAGTGTTTGCTAAAAACATCAATCCGACTGTGAACGGGTAAAGAATTATTTGAAACGGGTTGTGGCCAAATGGCTGAAAAAAGATTTCGAACCAGTGGGTATAAATGTAACATATAAGTAAATTGCACGCTAATTGTTTACCTTTACTGAATACCTTACATTGTAAGAATAATGAAACTGTTTGTCACTTTGACTTAAAGACCATGATTGTAAACAAATGGTCCTGAGTCCTAAGTGCATTTAATCATGCAAAATTCATGTGTAAAATTATTTCTGAACTTTATGTTTACTACTTGTTAAAATAATTCTTGAATGAAACTAAATATAACAATTGAAGTTAAAGACAGTAGAGAAAGTTATGTACCGGAAAAAAAAACAGATTTAGCCCTTTTGTGCCTCTTTCAGTGTTCTTAGTTATTAGTAAAAAGTCCCGTAAATACTAAAAGAAGGAATGACCTACAACCACCTACAACCATCTACAACCACCTACAACCATCTACAACCACCTACAACCACCTACAACCACCTACAAGGAATGACCTAAAACCATCTACAACCACCTAAAACCATCTACAACCACCTAAAACCACCTAAAACCACCTACAACCACCTACAACCATCTTCACAAATATAAAGAATCCACGCAGAATACTGTTTTTATCATTTCAGTATCAGGTAGCCTGCGACGCTCACCGGAAATGCTGCTTTCTCTTTCCACGGGTGTTTCGTTTCATGGAAACAAACTTAATACTTGGCAAGAGCGTCTAGAAAAGGGATTTAGGCATTTTAGTAACAATACTTGACAACAAAATCACGCGAAAATTCGTTACCTTCTATTTCAGACTCTCATCTGTCATCAGGTTATTCAAAACGATGTCAGCTACGCGTATTACATTTTTGGTGGCCGCTTACAGCCATGCTCCGTCACGCGTGACCAGTAATTTTGAGAATGAAATGAACATTTGAATATTTCTTTGTAACGTCCGAGATTTGAATGAAACCTTGCAGATCTCTGTGGAAAACACTTTGAAAGTCACGAATTAACGGAAAATAACTTCGCTGCACACATAAAAAAACCTAATATTGTTCGGATATGTAACATTTCAAACAAAATGATATTTTGTTGCCCTTTGTTTCCAAAAATGCAGTAAAGTTCTCACGGGAATTCCGAATCTCGGAATGACGCGGGACTTTGATAACTGGCTGCTTAACAGGGGGTGGCCGCTTAATAGGTGGCCGCTAAGAAATTAATACCAGTATCTCAGCGAATATTGCAGTAAGAATTCCATTGCCTTGCCTGTAGTACAATAAGGGATGGACCATTAGAAAAGTGATGGAGGGGGGGGGGAGGGGGGGGTGGGGGGGGGGGGGGGGGCAAAAGCAAAAAAAAAATTTCCCCAGTAAATTATTAAGAAAAAAAAAATATTCCCACGCATTATCGCAAAAAAAAAAAATCTGCCCAAGGAAAATTAAAAAATAAACTATTAAAAAAATATATATTCCAGCCATCGAGTGAAAAAAAAAAAGATTTCCACCTTAGGTGGACAAAAAAAAATTTTCTTGCCTCTCCCAAAGTTCCCACCCCCCCCCCCCCCCCCCATCACTTTTCTAATGGTCCATCCCTAACTAAACGGGACCGACTTAATCCCTTTCCATGAAATGGGACACCCGTGGAAAGAGTCACGCAACATTTCCGGTGAGCACGCAGGCTACCTGAAATCGATCAAATTGACACTGAAATGATAAAAACAGTATTCTGCGCGGATTTTTTATATTTCTGAAGATGGTTGTAGGTGGTTGTAGATGGTTGTAGGTGGTTGTAGGTGGTTGTAGGTGGTTGTAGATGGTTTTAGGTGGTTGTAGATGGTTTTAGGTGGTTGTAGATGGTTTTAGGTCATTCCTTGTAGGTGGTTGTAGATGGTTGTAGGTGGTTGTAGGTGGTTGTAGGTGGTTGTAGATGGTTGTAGGTGGTTGTAGATGGTTGTAGGTCATTCCTTCTTTTAGTATTTACGTAAAAAGTCCACCAAATTTGCATATGTCAAAAGAATAATTTAAACCCTGAATATACATGTAAACCATGCATGGTTATGCATGTGCTTTCAAGAATTTTCTGTTATTCTTGTAATTTCATTTGCCAAATTACAGCTGATAAACTGCAAGGGAATGACTTGAACAGCTTGAACAATTTGTATCAAAATGACTTTGTAGTGAAACGATTGTAAAACAAAACTGTAGTATTACAGAGTTGATTGTATTTTGAAACGTTGCAGCAATAATATTAGCAAATGATAAAAAAAAATGATAACTCTGCTCTGCTTTGGCAATTTCACAAGTTGAAAGGTGAAATCATCTTCACTTGAAGAATAAAGAATATTAATTTTTATCAAGCGCTGTTTATATTCATGCTTCATTTGGATGCACAAGCAAATCTCATACAGCACACATGTCCACCTCGTAAAATTTGCGCCAATGTGCACATGATTTCAGATGGTACTTTTTGAGTTGAAATAAAGTATATGTATGTATGTATGTATGTACATGTATGTAAAGAAGATCTAAATAGAATTTGAAGTGTTGGTTTTTAAAGAGAGAGAGAAAAACTGGAATTCTGAATATGTACTTCCTCCATAGATCTGAATGAAATTGGGGGGTTCTTTAATGCCAAACTTTTCAAAGGAAAATGTATATGTCAATCCAATTATCACATTCAAAGAATGCAATTCTAATTTTGTGTTGGTTGTTCTATGGTTTACATGCAGTAAAAATAAATTTAAGATTTTTTGGTACGCAGTCTTCCAAATGACTGTCCCTGTTACTTTTTTCAGACACTCATTTCTACTGCAAGTTCCTTCAAACATCTCTCCATAATCTCTGCTTACTACTAGTTAAAATATAGAGAAAGGTGACAAGGGGTTGGGAGAGAGGAGGAGGAAGGTACAAAAAGAAATTCTATTGGAGGAGGATGTAAATTGATATATTCTGGAACACTGTACAATATAGTGATTTATATCAAATTTCTCCTTACAATATAAATGCATTATAAGTAAAAATAAAGATAACGATAATCCAAAATGAATTCTACGATCCTATAACAATTTCTCTTAATTTCTGTTATAAGAAATGTATGGGGAGAAGTAAGGAGAATTTATATTTTGACTTTAAAATGTTGTTCTTGTAGATCCTGCTATTTGTTGCTCTGGGTTTGGGCATGGATGATATGCTTCTCCGTATACACACTTATTCCACATCAAAAGACAAAACAAATGTAAGTTGTTACTTTATACATATATTTAGTAGTTATTAATTATTTGTCTAAGTGTAATGAAACATCACCTCGATACCACTTGCATTAATATAGCGATCTGATTTAGGACGACTTTGTTTTGAACTTAAGTCGAAATGTCTATTTGATGACAATTGGTCAGAATATGGTTTGCATATTAAATATGAAACTGTTAAATGCAAGAGAGAAAACACAACTAACACTTTGTGACGTTCACCTCATATCAACAAACAACAGATGTTACTCCACCGCGGTCAAATGAGAAAAATTTGCAAAAGTTAACCAAAGTATTTAAAAGTTAATGTTGTCATTTTCACTGTTTATTAAAAGTTTCATATATTAATAATACACTGTCAAGTCACTAAACATTTTTAAAGTTTACTAAAAAAAGTTCTAAGCGTTTGAAAACTATCAACCGCAGAACTGTCGACACCATTTGCCAACACAATTTTGCCCAGGCATGAAGCGTTTTTATCAGTTTTCAACGATCGAAAAGGAGCTCATTATTTTGAGCCGGAAACATAAAAAGATAGTTACATAAACTAATTATTTTTATACATCCTTGTCCACATTTCCATTTGATACTAAATGAATTGCACATAGGCGTACGGGCAATTTTTTGCCAGGGGGGTGGTGAACAATTTGCCCAAAAATTTCTCGCAAGTTGCCCAAGTTTTTATGAAACAGTCGCAAGGAAACGAGGGTCGTACGATGCACTAACATAGGCGTACATAAGAAGTGAAAATATTCTTACATATATGAATTTATCATATGAGGGTATCGCCCCGGGCAACTCTTACGCTTCTTTCGTGCTTTCCAAACTTCCCACGTACTCCATAACTCAATAGTGCACGCTAAAGCATAAAAGAAATAGCTGTCTCTGCCATTTCGACGGCCGAAAATATCAATGATCCGATCCATGTCATTGTTGACTATAGAGTTGGCATATGCTCTTTCAATGTTAATAAATGCGATGTTACTGACTGCGGGTAAGTTTTTAATCTGCATAACGCACTGAATGATTGTTCTGCAGAACACGATGTGGCAGGTATCACTGCAAGGACATGTACCACATTAAAAAATTCTGTAAATGTATCAAATAGATCATTCTTGTGCATCGTCTCCAGCATTTCTAAAACAGTCATATAGCCTAATCCGCGCACATGACGAAAACCCGTGTACATTTTCTGCTCGGCTTCCAGAGAGTTATACCTGCCAAGTCTCACGCCTTAGGCGTGAGTCTTTCGGCTGCGAGCCCAAAAATCCGATCTCACGCCAACTCACGCCTTAAGGTTACAGTGTACCTTTGGGGGTGTCTCCAGTATAACAGCTCTAGCGTCTTAAGATTACACTTAATATACCTAAACCCAGATATCAAATTAAAACTTATAAAGCTGGCTATCTAAATATGGAAACCATTTGATAATAAAATGAATTGTCGAATTTTTTATGACATCTAAATTCGAACGTCCGAATCAGCTTTCAAACGCTATAACTCAAAGCGATTATTATATTTTGCTAATTTGATTTGTTCTTGGGTTTCCGGACACGAAGCGCTAAAAAAACCTGTCGGCGATTTCTCATATTCAAATGCAGTGAAAAGTTACAGAATATTTTCGAAAAGGGGAGAAAAAAAATTGGAATGATCGCACGGAAATGGCTCTTGACGAAAAAGTTTTCGGAATTAAGAAATTCGCCGACACATTTTTGTTGACTATATGTCAGCCTAGCTTCTGTCCAAATTTGAGGAAAATTGAACAAATTCCCTTTGAGTTGTAGTTCTTTAAAGTGTCCCCAACAAGCGAAAAATTAATTTTGAGAAAACGGCGCTTAAAAAAACATATCGCGTAATAAACAAACTCCGCCCACAAAAGTTATACCGTCATTTCTCCGTCAATTTTCACTATTTTTCGATAATTTTTTTTGGATGAAAGTTCATTCTGTAAACATTATTTTTACGCCAAAAAAAATTTTTCAATAAATTTTTGATCTGAAGGTACACTGTAACCCTAATTTTGAGCAATTTCTCAAACTACATGTAACTTACAGATTTGAGCTATCAGCCTTAACTGATCGCATGATCCAATTCACAGTATAGTTACGTTTATGAAAATTTGACACTTTTTTGTAGGCTTTTATGGTTCTGAACATTAAGATTTCAACTGGATGTTATTAAACGGAGGTCTGGGGTCCATGGAAACTTCCGAATTATTCGGAACATCTTCAGACATATTCGGTATAGATTGGGTTGTCTTTGGATTTGGTCGGGTCGCCTTCGGAAATCAGCAACGTGGGAGAAGCTTTCTTTATCAGATGTTTCACTGTGACAGATATTTCCCAAAACACAGAGTATTTCCTGGTCATTTCCGCTAAACCTGAGCTCAAGCTCGGACAGCACCTTGTCGATGGACTAGTTAGTGTCAATAGACTTGTCGATGGACATAGTTAGTGTTAATACGGTGGTGCGATTCTGGTGTCAGCTGCATTTGTCTTTGCGCATGTTCACCTACGAGGGCTTAATTCATGACTGGAAATACCCTACACCAGTAGTACAGTGCAGACAGTGCCCAACAACCAAAAAAATACAAATATGTATATCAGCATATGATCCCCTTCACTAATAACCAGAAACTAATCATGTGCTAGGCAACCACAGTCTCGTATGAATTTAACTCGCTTTACCACACCGACTTTAGGTTAAAGTAGATAACATCTATCTCTTCGAGAAAAAGAAACATGAAAAGTTCTTTAAAAACTGGCTTTGCCCAAATTTCTCTTGCATGCTGGCCAAAAAATCTGAGTTGCCCAAAATTTGGGGGGGTTGCAGCCCCCCCCCCCCCCCAGCCCCCCCGGCCCGTACGCCTATGGAATTGCATCAAATAAAATGAAAAATGCTTTGGACGTGTAAGGCTTGAAAAATCCCGCCATCCCCAGAGTTACTTAATAGTACACATTTGTGTATGACCAAACTAAGTTTTTATACTTGATTACTACGCCCAAGTAATAAAGTTTCCTTTGGTAGTTATTCATTGGGATTTCGCATTTGACATACAAAACACAATGCAATGGTTTGCTTAGATGACCACTAAACAATAGCTTCCCAATGCCCAATTACCAATCGCCAAAGCAACCTTTATTATTTTATTGCTTATATACAATGACTCGGTTAATTGTTTGGTTTATATTTGTGATCGCTATGCATCAAAGCACAATAGCTTGGTTAATCAGTGCTTTGAGACAAGTTTGGGTCAGAGTAATCGGTTGATTTGCTTTGTTGTTCGGCAAACTCGAATGAGGACATTATTCAAAGCAAGAAAGCAGCGAAGTTGGAACGCCGACATCGCGCTTTCGTCATGCTTTTGAAGTATTAAAATCTTTCCTGGTAGGCTTTGGCAAGTTGAAGCAATGAACTTTTTAAGAAACATCGCATGAAGTTTGAAAAAAATGATTGCACTTACCGAGTAATCCAAAGATATCCATTCTACGGACGCACAAGGTATTTCAGCTAAAAAGTTTCTTTGGTCAATTTGTGGGTTTAAAATTTGTGCGCGTGCATAATAATTCAGTATATACTTCATGGTAGTTTTAGTTTATGCACATCAAAGAATTCACCACTTACTTAGGGCTAAAAACTCATTTTAAAATGGTTAGCTTTTATTTACTGTTATGGATGTCACTACTCATAACAGTAAATAAAAGCTAACCATTTTAAAATGAGTTTTTAGGATCCCTATATGATAAGATCCCTATATGGTGTGTTACAATGAAGTATATACCTAATTCTCATGATACGCGATCACCAATAAGTAAACACTTCATGTAAATTCGCCCTAATTTACCCACGTTCACCATAGTTTATCCACGTTCACCCTAGTTTATCCACGTTCACCCTAGTTTACCCACGTTCACCCTAGTTTACCCGCGTTCATTCTAGTTTACCCGCGTTCACCCTAGTTTACTCACGTTCACCTTAGTTTGCCCACATTCACCCTAGTTTACCCACGTTCCCCTAGTTTACCCGCGTTCACCCTAGTTTGTCCTTGTTCACCCAAGTTTACCCACGTTCACTCTAGTTTACTCACGTTCACCCTAGTTTACTCACATTCACCCTAGTTTACCCATGTTCACTCTAGTTTACCCACATTCATCCTTGTTTACCCGCGTTCACTCTAGTTTACCCGCGTTCACTCTAGTTTACCCATGTTCTCCCTAATTTGCCTACGTTCACCCTAGTTTGCCCACGTTAACCCTAGTTTACCCGCATTCATCCTAGTTTACCCGCGTTCACTCTAGTTTACCCACGTTCACCCTAGTTTACTCACCTTCACCCTAGTTTACCCATGTTCACTCTAGTTTGCCCATGTTCACCACAGTTTACCCACGTTCACCCTAGTTTACTCACGTTCACTCTAGTTTACCCACGTTCACTCCCGTTTAGTCACGTTCACCCCAGTTTACCCATGTTCACTCTAGTTTACCCACGTTCACCCTAGTTTACCCACGTTCATCCTAGTTTACCCACGTTCATCCTAGTTTACCTGCGTTCACCCTAGTTTACCTAGGTTCATCCTAGTTTACCTAGGTTTATCCTAGTTTACCCGCGTTCATCCTAGTTTACCCGCGTTCACTCTAGTTTACCCGCGTTTATCCTAGTTTACCCGCGTTCATTCTAGTTTACCCGCGTTCACCCTAGTTTACCCACGTTCACTCTAGTTTACCCGCGTTCACCCTAGTTTACCCGCGTTCATCCTACTTTAGCCGCGTTCACCCTAGTTTACCCGCGTTCATTCTAGTTTACCCGCGTTCACCCTAGTTTACCCACGTTCACTCTAGTTTACCCGCGTTTACCCTAGTTTACCCACGTTCACTCTAGTTTACCCACGTTCACCCTAGTGTACCCACGTTCATCCTAGTTTACCTACGTTCATCCTAGTTTACCTACGTTCACCCTAGTTTACCTACGTTCATCCTAGTTTACCCGCGTTCACCCTAGTTTACCCGCGTTCACCCTAGTTTACTCACGTTCACCTTAGTTTGCCCACATTCACCCTAGTTTACCCACGTTCCCTTAGTTTACCCGTTCACCCTAGTTTGTCCATGTTCACCCAAGTTTACCCACGTTCACTCTAGTTTACTCACGTTCACCCTAGTTTACTCACGTTCACCCTAGTTTACCCATGTTCACTCTAGTTTACCCACATTCATCCTTGTTTACCCGCGTTCACTCTAGTTTACCCGCGTTCACTCTAGTTTACCCATGTTCTCCCTAATTTGCCTACGTTCACCCTAGTTTGCCCACGTTAACCCTAGTTTACCCGCATTCATCCTAGTTTACCCGCGTTCACTCTAGTTTACCCACGT
This sequence comes from Cladopsammia gracilis, assembly GCA_022457155.1. Lineage (NCBI taxonomy): Eukaryota > Metazoa > Cnidaria > Anthozoa > Scleractinia > Dendrophylliidae > Cladopsammia > Cladopsammia gracilis. The sequence continues at coordinate 622,014 of JAJGOT010000357.1, forward strand.
TCACCCTAGTTTACTCACCTTCACCCTAGTTTACCCATGTTCACTCTAGTTTGCCCATGTTCACCACAGTTTACCCACGTTCACCCTAGTTTACTCACGTTCACTCTAGTTTACCCACGTTCACTCCCGTTTAGTCACGTTCACCCCAGTTTACCCATGTTCACTCTAGTTTACCCACGTTCACCCTAGTTTACCCACGTTCATCCTAGTTTACCCACGTTCATCCTAGTTTACCTGCGTTCACCCTAGTTTACCTAGGTTCATCCTAGTTTACCTAGGTTTATCCTAATTTACCCGCGTTCACTCTAGTTTACCCGCGTTTATCCTAGTTTACCCGCGTTCATTCTAGTTTACTCGCGTTCACCCTAGTTTACCCACGTTCACTCTAGTTTACCCGCGTTCACCCTAGTTTACCCGCGTTCATCCTACTTTAGCCGCGTTCACCCTAGTTTACCCGCGTTCATTCTAGTTTACCCGCGTTCACCCTAGTTTACCCACGTTCACTCTAGTTTACCCGCGTTCACCCTAGTTTACCCACGTTCACTCTAGTTTACCCACGTTCACCCTAGTGTACCCACGTTCATCCTAGTTTACCTACGTTCATCCTAGTTTACCTACGTTCACCCTAGTTTACCTACGTTCATCCTAGTTTACCCGCGTTCACCCTAGTTTACCCGCGTTCACCCTAGTTTACTCACGTTCACCTTAGTTTGCCCACATTCACCCTAGTTTACCCACGTTCCCCTAGTTTACCCGTTCACCCTAGTTTGTCCATATTCACCCAAGTTTACCCACGTTCACTCTAGTTTACTCACGTTCACCCTAGTTTACTCACGTTCACCCTAGTTTACCCATGTTCACTCTAGTTTACCCACATTCATCCTTGTTTACCCTGGTTCACTCTAGTTTACCCGCGTTCACTCTAGTTTACCCATGTTCTCCCTAATTTGCCTACGTTCACCCTAGTTTGCCCACGTTAACCCTAGTTTACCCGCATTCATCCTAGTTTACCCGCGTTCACTCTAGTTTACCCACGTTCACCCTACTTTACTCACCTTCACCCTAGTTTACCCATGTTCACTCTAGTTTGCCCATGTTCACCCCAGTTTACCCACGTTCACCCTAGTTTACTCACGTTCACTCTAGTTTACTCACGTTCACTCCCGTTTAGCCACGTTCACCCCAGTTTACCCATGTTCACTCTAGTTTACCCACGTTCACCTTAGTTTACCCACGTTCATCCTAGTTTACCCACGTTCATCCTAGTTTACCTGCGTTCATCCTAGTTTACCTAGGTTCATCCTAGTTTACCTAGGTTCATCCTAGTTTACCCGCGTTCATCCTAGTTTACCCGCGTTCACTCTAGTTTACCCGCGTTTATCCTAGTTTACCCGCGTTCATTCTAGTTTACCCGCGTTCACCCTAGTTTACCGACGTTCACTCTAGTTTACCCGCGTTCACCCTAGTTTACCCGCGTTCACCCTAGTTTACCCACCTTCACCCTAATTTACCCACGTTCATTCTAGTTTGTCCATTTTCACCCTAGTTTACCCGCGTTCACCCTAGTTTGCCCACGTTCACCCTTGTTTACCCACGTTCACTCTAGTTTACCCACGTTCCCTCTAGTTTACCCATGTTCACCCTAGTTTATTCAGTTTGTCCACGTTTACCCTAGTTTGCCCACATTCACCCTAGTTTACCCACGTTCCCCCTAGTTTATCCACGTTCATCTTAGTTTAGCCGCGTTCACCCTAATTTACCCACGTTCACCCTAGTTTGCCTACATTCACCCTAGTTTATCCACGTTCTCCTAGTTGCATTGTAAGCTTCAAATGCGTAGTAAAAGGCTACCAGGAATGCCGCTTTGACGTCAAGAATAACGAAGTTTTCAATGTTTTAAAACAAATAGGCAAGAAAGGCCGTGCATTCCCAATTGCAAACGAACGCGGACAATTAGGTCACCTTCAAGTAGTATCGAAAGTTGTTCACTCTTAAGAGCGCAGGGCAAAATAACTCTTGACACTCAAGAAATTAATATACATGAACATCTGATCATTTACTTTGATTTTGACCTGAGAAGAAAAATAATTTTACTGTTGTATTTACTATTTGTCCTTTCTATCATGGCAGTAAGATGCTCCGAAACGTCTAATATACTGACGCTCATTCATTTCTTACTCTGTTGGTCACTGTTAATTGTCCAAGATGAATTTGAAAGAATCATGTATATCATTAGTAAGATATTTTTCATTATCATCCATCTACTGTATGCCGTTGCGTATGTCGCGGTTAATAATTTGCTTCTATTTTTGCATAAAAGGTGACTACGACTAATGCAGTTGCTGAGGCTAAAGAAGAATAGGAAAAAGAAATCAACTTACAAGTGAGTGTGCTAGATACATCATCATCATCATGCAGGATAATAATAGGAGCACTAAGTTAAGCAGTGAACTCACCAGAGATATGTTTTAGTGCCATGCTAGGAAGTGTAAACATGCCTCTTAATGGTAAAAAAGGGTAATAGCGGACTAGAGAGTAGAGTGAGGAAAGAGGAGAGGGCCCAAGGGAGGTGAAATGAAGACGATCCCCACTAAGGAGCCTGTTAAAAGGCAAGGAAACGTAAACACTCAAAACAAGGTGAGAACTAGCCTGCATTGAAAGGGTTTTTGTGTTGCGCGAGCATAAAAAGCAAGCAACGAGCGATGGGAATAAACCGAAGCCACATGTTGAATCCAGGAATCAAACGCAAGGTAACTTGGTGGATGGCATGTCCCCTTTTCCCTGTGCTGAGCCTTCTAGATTCGTCATGTAGCTTTAACTGTTTCAATTTTTATGTTTATAGGACAGTCTACTGCAGACTGCTATCGCTCATGAAAAGCTCCGTTGGAAAAAAGAAGTGGAATTTGAAAAAATCAAAGCAGCAGAAGCTGCCGTGGGTATTACAGAAATAAAGTGGTATGAAGAAGAGGAAAGGAAAATCTCTAAAGCAGTCGAACAAGCCATACAGGGGGCTAGGGATGCATGGGAAGAGAAGAAACAACGGAAAATAGGTATATGCATGGGAAATTATTTTGTTTTATTTATTTTGTTAAAGTGACAGTATGAAATAAAAAAAATCAACTAAGCACATTAACAGTTGGTGTATTCACCGCTAAAAAGTAGGGTGGCTGATAAGTTTAGATGGCCTCCAAGATTAGAAGCTCACTACTCCTGGATTAGAAGTGTGGTCTCCAAGGAGGGGCAGTCACTTATGAAAAGTTTCTGATTTGAATGAAAACAAAAAAAAAAAAGAAAACTTGGTTTCATGAACAAATCATTGTTCAACAGAGGTAGTTTGTTATGAGAGGCGGTTGCACTGCTGCTAAACTCTACTGGGTATTGGCCGGATAAGAAGTACTGAGAATAGAAAACCATCTTCCATTTGGTGGATGGATATCCTTCATTTTAACCGATAAAAATTTAAGCTACAGAGGTGATGGGGTCGTGCTTTGCACTTTGGTTGGTTTTATTTTGCTTCTAGTTTGCGCTTAATTCCTAAATGTTTTCTCAAAATACCAGTTACTGAATACTGAAGTTTACAATGTTTTTTCTTGACATTTGTATTTAGCTGTAGCGGTGGAAATGGCCCGAAAAGAATGGAACTCATCAAAGAAACACGAAATGAACTTTGCTGCAGAATCTACTAATTCACAACTTGTCAAGCATTATGAGGAATAAAGAAAACAGACTGTAGAGAAAGCTGTTGGTGAAGCGAGGGTAAGATGATTTAAACTTTACAGAATTTCAGTGTGCATAATAATCCGAACTGGGATTTTGTACTGTACTCTCAGAATTTGCCACCAAAAGCGTCCAAGTTGCAGCTTCTGCCACCTTAACCTATTTGATTGTGTCAGTCACACTTTACTTTAATGAAAATCATATGATATCCGTTTTGGCTTAATGAGCTTTTCTCATCAATTTGATGCTTTGGCGCATTTTGACATTATTGGCAGTATATGTAATTCTTTCTCCCAAGTGTACCAAAAATCAAAATTCAAGAAAAATCCTAGATTTCATTTTGTAAAATATTGAAAAACAAATGGTATCATGCAAAAGTACTGCTGAAGAGGTGTCATTTGAATGGTTACACCATAGGATTTCGTCTACAGACTCAAAAGTTAGAACTACAATACATGTCTTCGTATTTTACTCTAGAAGTAAAAGGAGTTAACGATATGTGAACCAACTAGCTCTTCTTGTAGCCCATTAATTACGGCGTCCGACCAGGGAAGGTTAAAATCTTTATTGAGTTCCTATTCTAAAGACAAAATATATACAAATTGCTACATAGCGCAGTTCCACATTTACTATTTGTTATTAAGTGACGTTAAGTTCGTAGGAGAATCAACAGGGCGGATAATGGATGACTAACTTGCGCATTTAAGACTTTGCTCTGTAAATAATTTAAAACTCATAATCCACAAAAGAATCTTTCATGTTTGTTCATAGGTGCAATGGCAGAAGCGTTTATCCCAAGAGAAGCGTTCAGAGATCAAATCTCTTCGAAAGAAAATCTATAGGGACTTGGAGAAACAAAAAAAAGTGGAAACTTTGGAAACCTTGGAAGAAGCAAAGGAGGTGTGGATGGAGGAGGCGGAGGAACAGAAACGAGAAGAAGTGAACGAGGCCATGGCTTACATCGAGTCTGAGTACGCCAAGAGTTTAGAGAAGTTTAAGCACAAGGAACTTAGAGAGGCTCTTGAAAAAGCGAGGAAACAGTGCACTGCAGAGGAACTTACACACCGAAAGAAGATTGTTAAGGTAAAAAAAAAGAAAACTGTTACTGATGGCTTATGGGTATTATATTAATGATTTCAACGTGCTGCGCCTTATAACACAAGAAAGAGCAAGCGATGGTTGTCATGATCAATGTATTTATCTATTATTTATCGCGAAGCTGTGCTGTTAGAAAAATCACAGGGAGTCCAAAGGCTCCCAACTATGAAATCTGGGGAGCCCAGCACTTAAGCTTTATGCAAAAGTAAGTTTTTCTAGTCGCCCGAAGATAAAAGCAAGGAGTCTAAGGCCCCTGGGCACTGCTAAAGCATAACCCTGTATCGTCCTCAGTTGGTTTATCCATCTTTCATTCCGGATCTCTGGTTCACTTTTCTCAAAATTCCTTGGCTATTCTGTAATGTATTGTACAGTTAGTTTAGGGTTAATTGCAAGGGTTAGTGCAAGTTGAGAAGTCCCATTCTTATACACTCATTTTCACTTGTTCTTTAACCGCGATAGTTCTAACATACGCAAACATATTGCCGTTGTTATCGTTGACGATTGGTTTCTGACTGATTAGCATTTTTCCTGTTATATTTAGGCGCTTTTAAGTTCATTTTCGCATTGGCCATTTATTTCCTTCTAGGCTCGTCTGGCAGCAGCGCGAGACGACTGGCGCGAACAGACGGCCCAGTCTACCAAGGAAGAGATTGACCGTGCTTTGTCCACTGCTAAAGAGGCCTGGGCCGCAAACCATGAAAATGAACTGGAGGGGTGCGCAAGTCAGTTAGAACAGAGTGTACGAGAAAAAATGCAAGCTAAATACGAAAAAACAAAAACTTGTGGATGACACACGGAAAGAAGCTGAGATAAAGTATAACAATGAAAAGATGAAATTAGAAGAAGAATTTAAAAAGGGGAAGGTGTGTTAATTAGCGGGATATTTGATATCATTAATTAATATAATTATATGAGTGATACTTTCATACTTGCACCAAAAAATTTGGGATAACCATGTGTTATATAACTATTACGTGGGTATGGAAGGAACTAATCAAGCCTCCATTTGAATCAGGTAAATGTGTCCGGTTATCATTTCATCATTACTGTAGTTGTTTTAGTTGATGACAGTTGACAAGAGTTAATTATTTGAGAACGCACAAGAGCGCATGAGAGTTAGCAGTCAAACGATAGCAAGAGTTTGTAAATATAAAGATATCCAGGTTATGTTCTTTTTAGCAAATCCAGTTTCAGATTTAATTAATCGAGATCGTTTAGATTTTATATTGGCTGGAACAAAAGTCTGAAAAAATATTGATTTATGTTCGCCCGATGTAATATATCACATATTTTTATAAATCTGGTGCAAGTTTTCTAATAACGAAAATATGAAACTGTATTATGATATCAATCTGCGTCCGGACATGGATTGTTTGGATTGCAATGAATCAAGATTGATTTGGAAATGGAATTTCACTCCAGTGCCTAGAGTTGTACAGTAGAGCCAGGTTTTTCAAAGATAACTAACATTTTAATGTTTATTCAAAGTTCATGTAAACTTAAATTCACTTATGCTACACACAGGTGGACGATTTGTCACGTGACCAGTGGCAGGACGAGAAGACATGCTTGATGCAAGAATATCAAAACCAACTGCAGCGTGTGCGCAATGAATACGATTCCAAACTGAAGTATGGCCCATGGCCATGTTTGTCCGCTACATTTGCTAGGCTCCCTATATTCTACATTCATTATACATTCTAGTGGGTATCAGTGGGTAAGCCTGTGATGGACTAACATCATATTCATATGGGGAGTAGCAGTGTTCCTAATTGCTTCAAGCTTCAGAAGTCGGAGTTAAGCGGTAGCCTTGGTTTTCTTCCCTTCCCTTCTCTCTTCTTTTACCTAGCTACCTACCTACCTATCTACCTACCTACCTACCTACCTAGTTCGATGTAGTTTACATCATTTAAAGTTCCACTCCTTGTGAAGAATCGTTGACAAGCGCTGGTATCCGTGTCTTATTTACAGGACTCAGCTAGAGAAACACTACGAGCAGAAAGCAAGACGAGCTGTGGAAAACGCCAGAAGTCAGTGGGAAAAACAACAGGGAGAAAAATTAAGTAAACAATGCGAGGACGCTGTGAAAAGGCAACAAGAGGTGTGGACAAATGAGAGACGAGAAAATAAGTCAGTCTTGGAGAAGTTAAAGCATAAGCTAGCCACAGTGAAAAAGGAGTATGGTGTAACCATAGAGAAACTAAAAAGAGCATTGACTGAAGAGAGGAAGAAAGCCTAGCACAGCTTGAAACGGCGAGATTCCAGGAACGATGCTTCCCAGGTACCTCTTGTTAACCCATTCACTCCTAGAGTCAATTATGAACAGTTGTAGTGTAGTTCTATCTTTTGAGTCTATGAACAAAATCCTATGGTGTGATCATTCAAATAAAACCTCTTCAGCAGTGCTTTTGCATGGTATCATTTATTCTAACTTTTGAGTCTCTGGATGAAATCCTATGGTATGACCATTGAAATGAAACCTCTTCAGCAGTGCTTTTGCATGGTACCATTTGTTCTAACTTTTGAGTCTGTGGATGAAATCCTATGGTATGACTATTCAAATGAAACCTCTTCAGCAGTGCTTTTGCATAGTACCATTTGTTCTAACTTTTAAGTTTGTGGATGAAATCCTATGGTGTGATCATTCAAATGAAATCTCTTCAGCAGTACTTTTGCATGGTACCATTTGTTCTAACTTTTGAGTCTGTTGATGAAATCCTATGGTGTGACCATTCAAATGAAACCTCTTCAGCAGTACTTTTGCATGGTACCATTTGTTCTTATAACTTTTGAGTCTGTTGACGAAATTCTATGATGTGACGATTGAAATGAAACCTCTTCAGTAGTACTTTTGCATGGTACCATTTATTCTAACTTTTGAGTCTCTTGACGAAATCCGATGGTGTCACCATTCAAATAAAACCTTTTCAGCAGTACTTTTACATGGTACCATTTGTTCTAACTTTTGAGTCTGTTGACGAAATTCCATGGTGTAACCATTCAAATGAAAGCTCTTCAGCAATACTTTTGCATGGTATCATTTGTTCTATCTTTTCAGTCTGATGACGAAATCCTATGGTGTGACCATTCAAATAAAACCTCTTTAGCAGTATTTTTGCATGGTACCATTTATTTTCCAATATTTTACAAATGAAATTTGGGATTTTTCTTTGATTTTGATTTTAGGCCAACTTGTGAATCAAAGAGTTAATTTTAATAGGGGTGTCATCTATCGGCTGTCAAAATGTATTATGTTCGTTTTCCTTTTTGGTTTTCCTGACCTATAAATTTGTTTCATAAGGCTGTTGCAAAGCTGTTGTTGTTTTAGTGAGCATCTAAAGTGGTAATATACTCATGAAGCCTGCGCAATGTAAATGCATAATTATTATTATTATTTGTGATCGGACTGCCACGGTTAAATATGAAGCATTTTCATTTGACTTGTAACATACTCCTTTTCTTTTTGTGTAGGCTACCCTCCAAGTAGACAGCGGTAGTGACTCAAGTCTAAGCAGCGTTGACCACGTGTCAACCATGCATGAACTCTAGGAACTATATCAGTTCTACTTGGAAACTATCGCTAAGATGCATAATGATGTACTAAATCACGTGACCCAGACCAAGACCAATGCAGCAAAAAACATCAGGTAAAAATGGGGTTGAAATTTGCTTGATCTAGGTAATGCTAGATTGTGGTACAAGCGTGACTTATTCGTATCGAGATCGCACACGATTTTTACCTTTCACCTCTGGAGTCAATTCCTGAGTTGTGTTAAGCGGTTTTCAATTGAATGTTAAAAGTAATTTCATAACTGCTTTAGTTTTGGATGGCTTCGCTTTATGATTGGATAAAACTCCCGCCAATCACAAGTTAAACCAAAACCAATCGCGACTTGCTCCCACGCGTTTTCTCGCGCTTGGCTACCTGTATTGGCTTCGAGTTCTGATGGGATGAGGAGATGAAGGACCCTCCACACTATGTTAAACTAAGCTATCAAACCACATAAGTTGGAAGCAGATGAGCTGTAAATTTATGTATCCATAATCAGAGATGCGGTATTATTTCTAAGGTGTTTCATTTATTGTTCTTCAATTTAGAGGTGAAATGTTAAAGGAGCATCATTCCACGGCTAAGAAACTTCATAAGTACTACATACAGTGCCTCAAGCAGCTTCTTGAAGAAGATTGCATTGCATTAGAAGGCAACATGTCATCATCCAGTATTGAGGAGAAATTAAACAGGATGGCTAAAGTCTTGAGGACACTCAGCCCAAATAAGGAGGCTGCTGGTGAGTATACAAATTCTCCATACTTATTTCTGTGCATTCGTATTGAATTTCAAAAATAATTTTGCATTGCTACGCTTTGTGATTGGCTAAAAAAAATCTCGCGCCACTTTATTAACCAATCAGAAGTAAAATCAAAACCAATCGTAACTCGCTTGCACACGCTTTCCCGCGCTTGGTGGTGGTTACTTATATTTGCTTCAAGTTCTGATTGGTTCATTGGATCGTCTGCGTTTGTTGTGATTGATCACATTAATTACTTTGGTTTTGGTTTTACAACACTCAACTGAAAACTGCTCAAATACTGATTGGTACGTATACACATTGTCCTCACTTTTCTCTGTATATTCTTATAATACTCATTTGAAGAATTTCTGTAGATAAATGTTCGCCGATCATTTTGTTAACTGATGTGTATGCTGGATTATGTATTGATGTTGTAAGGATTATTAAGATGTAGCAAAATATTAATGACCGTGTTGTAATGTAGTGATCGTGTTATTTTATGTTTCCTGTGTGCCGTAAGAACCGGTGCATTTTTTCTGAGTAAAAACGCCCAGACATGTTGTCTTTCCCGAGCGATCGTTTGCTTAGGGAGGTTTTTTTCCTCCGTCAGCTCTGTTTTGAAGTCTTTATCGAGCCCGGTCCAGTTGTATTGTCTAAGATGCCTTATAATTGTCAGTCATAACTTTCAAAAGGTTGTAGATAGTGAGAACATTTTTTTGGTGTTCATTAGAGCAGTAGAACCAAACACTTCGTCCATGTCTGTGATAGTTGCAGCGCTTTCGTTAAACCATACCCTTTCCCCTAACCACTCCCTATATCTACCCTTCTTTCTCCCATGCAGACAAAGAAATACCCCAAAGGAAGTTGAATAAAGAGACTTCTTATCTCCTTTAGAACAGCCTTCTCACCAACTGGAAGTCAGTGATGACACACAGTCGCCTCGTTCTCGCGTTTTTGAAGTGCTGCGCGCTTCAAGCGAACCGAATATCCGCGTACCTCGATCACCATCTACTGCAAGGATTCATGGGAGACCGAGTGATAGTGGCCCTGATGGATCCAGCGATACAAGACCAGTTACGAGAAAGGAGAGAGAATTTACTCCTATTTTGGGACAGCGGTTATCTGTAACAACCAACAATGGTTTAGACTTTAGTACCCCAAGCACTGGAAAATATTCCACACCAGACAGAGACTTAGCAAATTCATCTTCTCAAAAGACAGAATTTACTAACTCCAAAGATATGCCTCGGGAAGTTAAGGATTATAATATGCCGAGTCCTGTTCTGAAACGTGCAGCGGTCAGCAATTCTAAGCAAAATGATAATACTGCAATGGTTTCAGCCGAGAGAGAAAGACAGAGGACTTACGTCATGCACGTTCCATCTGAACGTGCTCTTAAGCAGAAATCGCTGGCTTCTTACCAGAGGAGTGCACCGTCACTGTTATCCTTAACACCACAGCATCTTCAATGGTCTTGCACACCACCTCAATTGTTCACCTTACAATCATAATATGCCTAATAATCATCAGCGATAATACAACACAATGGATGGTCATCTCAGTAATTAGGTAAGTCAATTCTTTGTGGGTTGGGAATAGTGGGTAAATACAGCTCTGGATGAACGTTATACAATACATACTTCACTAACGGACACACGTTCGGTCAGAAGTCGGCAGACTTCTCATTCGACTTCACTTAATTATACTTTAATCAACTAGTGAAACCGTTTGGTTCGTATCCTTTTTCCACATTTTTGTTTTCATTTGAACGTTGGATTTCTTCGCATGTTATTCGACTATTGTGCTCTATCGACTCGTTTTTTCTTCGAATCTGTTTCGACTTCACTACGACTTTTTTTTTCGAATTTTTTTCTCGTCGTCGTTGTCATTTCGTTCTCCCGCTTAGTTGCGTGAAATTAGGTTGTTCATTTCCGTTTCACTTAACAGTCCAAGCGCTGTATTAAGTGAAACTTTCTTATTCTCTTTCTTTTTCTTCTGTAAAGATCACCCAAATATGTTAATTATGACAAAACGTACGAAACTGGAGGCTGCAAGCTATTCAATTGTTGTAAAGAAATCTTATTTAGCTACTCGTTACAGGTTTAATGGTTTCTCCAATTACATTAAGATAATTAGGTAGGCTGCCATTTTTGGCTAGCTATTACCTCTATGAAATTGAGTATACATTAAAATTAGCTTTACAAAACGATATATTTAATAACATTTACATGGTATACAGTCCAAAAATACGACAAAAAATACAATAAAATCTTAACAGAAAATTATAAACATAGGTAGCAGCTAACTGCTAAATTTGCCAGCGTAAGTTGGATTACAGGTCAATCATGACTTTTTATCTTGCGGGATATGATGGGAGGGTGTTACTAAAACAAGTAACGCAGTAACGAGTAACGAGTAACGGAGTGATGGGAAAACGAGTAACGGCAAAAATATTCGAGGGTTAAAAAGTGTTGACGGGCCTGCACGACTCCTGCAGTTCGCAAATGGATTGGTCTTAAAGCCTTTATAGCTTAGCTCTTACTAGAGTGTTTTTTAGGGATTTTCCTTTGCGATATGAAATAAGGGGAGGCTCCTTAAAGATATTTCTTAGATATTGTTGATTCTGTATAAGGTGCCATTACTCGTTTTCCCGTTAGTCCGTTACTCGTTACTCGTTACTGCGTTACTCGTTTTAATAACAGCCATGATGGGACAATACACACACCATAGTGTAGATCATTTACAAATTCACCACTCCAGGAATTGCGGAAAGACTGAGTACTAGCTTTCAGCCTTAGGCATTCTGGGATCGTTTGGGTAATCTATGTTAATGGTTTTCAAAGGTATTTATTAATTAATTATAAGTTATATTGGTTATTTAAACTATTCCAGAAATGTTAGTTCCAAAAGCTAGTGCTCAGTCTCCGCACCACTTCTGTAATGGTAAATTGTAAACGTACGTAACCTTCAACATCATTGTATGACGCAGTAATCATTGTATCAAGTTGAAATCGGAGGTTTGTCTGGTACTCCCACCGAGACGGATTTTCAAGTTAAACCTTATTACCTTATGAAGCAGAGCACAGACGGCCGACATGAACGACAACCACTAGGTTAAGGTACGTTAAGACTAACAGCGTAATAAATAAAGTTTCAAATAAAAGTCTGTAAGTGTGTTTATATATTTTTTTATCTGATACGAGCACAAAGTTGTATCACTACAGAACATAATAGCAGTTCATAATCATTACTAAAATCGTTTTCCATCATCGTACATCGTGCCGGTAAATTTGACGGTAACCTTTTATGAGTACTATTTTGTAAGATAGCAATGGTTCTGATTGCTGTTATATTCTCCGAAAATTCAGTCGAGCTTTCTATCCAAAATTTTCATATTTTCGTTTTGCATCATTTTTTTAACTCATATATTTTTTAAATTCGAAACTAAAATAGTTTACAATTTAATTATATTGAAACCGTTTCGACAGCAAGCAGAAAGATGACCCCTGCATATCGTCTAGTACACTTTAAGGTATTCCATTAGAACATATTCTTTGCTTTTGCTGGACGGTAAATTTTTCACATAGGAACACACCCCTCATGCCAAATGATTACATTAGAAAAACAAAACCGTTATTTTTAATTATTTTTCTAAGCAATCAATTTTTTTGCGGCCGGATCCTCAGCTACGTACGAAATCGTCCAATTTTTTTTTATTTCAATACAGTTTGCACACATTTCATAAAATTTCAACTCCAATTTGGGATGCCGAACACCAAGCGCTATAAAAAAATATGTGTAAACTATCTTACGTTGGAAAACAGCACCTATTTTTCTCAGATGTCTCTGACATTTAAATTAGAATTTCTTACTTCTTTTACAGCATTTATGATAACCTGAAAACATTCTCACATACTTCAATTTGGCATGCCGAATATCAAGCGCTGCAAAAAAATATGTGTAAACTATCTTACGTTGGTTTTACCGTGTTATGTTGCATTTTTGAGGGCTTTAAAATATTCTACTTTCGGCAATAATCTGTATTTCGTTTCAGATTTATTTCATGTATATAATATTATAAAGTTTAATATTGTACTTCCAAATGTGACAACAAATTAACAAAAAAATTACAATTAATTTACTGTATTTATAAATATTATTTTATAACAAAAAAGGAAGTAAGAAAAAACTCAATTAATATATATATTAATTATAATAATAATTAAAAGAAAAATGGCAAGAATAATTAATGTAATATTGTAGTGTCAAAAAATATTATTTAACAGAAAATAGTTGAAAAGAATCTAAATTACCCATTGTTTTTATATGATTTACTATGCCATTTTTCGGGTATGTTGTCATAGTTGTTCTATGCAATCATATTGTAGTGGCAATTATTTCAGAAGCCTTTCGAAACATTGCAAGGCTGCCTTACAGCGTTTACAACCTTTACACCCTTTTAAATTCTCGTCAAATTCTAATTGAAAAACGTAACGCTAATGAAATGCGGCAAATTTTCATGAGAAAAATTGATTAAAATTTGGGTGTACTTCAGTGGGTGTTGTTACTGTTGTTATTCTTGTGTATACAACAGTTTAAAACAAAGCCATTTCATGGCATTAATATATCCAATTTATTTAGCATTAGTTCAACTAAAACAAGAATATGCTTCAGGCTATATGGCCTAGATGATAATCAGTAAATGTAAATATGAACTGGTTTCATTGCTTGGTGATTGAAGAGATAAATCTTCAACTCCTACCATTGAAAAACAACACCTCCTTTTTCATCATTAGACAATAAGTTATTAAAGTGATTAATTAATGCAGCTTCTTTGTCATTGCTAAAACTAATTGTCAGTTTTCTATCCCCTGGCAGTTTAGTGGGATCAAATAATTTATTTGGGGGTTTGGAGAAGCTGAAGAATCTCTTGTCAATGTAGGCATTGACATTAGTTAGAAAGTTGGAAAACGTTTGTTGCATCCTTATTGTACTTCTTTTTTTCAGTACTACATCAAGATTATTATTGTTTCAACATTTGAAGAGGCTACTCTTGGGATTATAGTTTGATCGGAACTTGACTTGGAAAATAACTGTTATGGACAGTGAATCAGAATCAGAATCCTTAAAGCCTCCAACTTTATGCTGACTTGAGTAATGAACAGATCATCACTTTGAAATTGTAGACTTAATTCTCTCAGAATTTTGCTAATATCAAGGGAAAAGTACAAAAATCTCACAAACTTTGCAGTTTTGATTGCTACCACTATACCTCTTACCTTTGCTGCATCTTCATCATTCTCTGTACCCAGATATTCAAGGTGCTGTAGTGCTAGCAAAGCCCTGTCTTTACTGACAACCCATTTGGTTTTCTGAGAGCCACTGCTGTAGTAGACAGTCTGTCACTCAAAGATATCAGCAAAACCATGAAATTGCCTCCTTAATTTGGGGGAGTAGTAGTAAAATCGAAAGATTTGAGAAACAATGTTCATAAAAGATTACAAATATGGGACAATTTTAATGACATCTCCAACTCCAAGTTTTAAATTATGTGCAACAAAGTGCATAATGACAATATTCTGAGTCACTCTGTTATTTAGTTGAATTGCAATTCCAATCTTTTAACCAAACATCACTGAAGCACTATCAAAATTACATCCTACTAGTTTTTGTGTGTGCTCTTTCATATATAAATAAACCAAATCTTCTATTTGAAAATAAGTTTGAAAATGTTAGTTCTTCATGTATTTTTGTATCTTTCAGTTTTAATACAAAAGAGTATGATAATGTAATGATTGGTGTTGTCTGCAATATCCGAATTTGATTGTGATACATTTCTTCTTAGACGACAACCTTTCTTGAGTTATCTTACTGTATCTCAATCCACTTAACCATAAAAGCTTTCACCTTTTAATGCCTGACTTTGTGTTGACCAAAAGAGTTTTTTTGTCCAATGTTTCTTAACTAGCAACTTTTGTATGACAAAACAGTACTGTATGATCAAACACACTCTCTTCAAAATAACTATCAGTATTGTCTTAAACTCTATTTATGGACATAAAAATCAGTGTCTAAATATTACAGTATAAAAGACCTTCTCTATAAAAGATGTTAGATATATGTTTGCTAATTAATTTTTGGAGGAAGTGCCTCTTTTCCTTCACTACAAGAATCGTAGTATATAAGTAAGAACCTTCTAAAGCAATTTACCATGAAATTTTGTTCTAATTCTCAAAAAATGAAAAATCAATCTTGTCTTCTGTTACATAATCTGACAAATTATCATAAAAGGAAAATCAATAACGGACGAATGATTTTGCCCAGCTGTTTCCAATGTGAGTAGTGGCCAATTCACATAAATCAACTCTAACTACTCTCTACCAAATAAGGTGGACCTCTCATTTTGTATCACGCAGGTTGCGAGCTCCTTTGATTGCCCGTTATATTCGACAGTCACATAGCAGAACCTCATGGATTTCACTGTCTCACCAGTGTATGTACAGAACTTTAATGTGATTTCCTTTAAGGGTACACGATTCAGGTACTCATAATACATACTCTTCTTCATGATAGATACAACAAACCCTGTATCTAGCTCTATAGTCGCTAGTCGTCCTTCCAGGTAGACATCCAGGGAAATGAGCTTGCAATCGTTGTTACCAAAGACATGATAAAATTCTCCATATTCTTCTTCACTTTCCTCTGAGTTGTAAACTTTTACAATATTAACTCCAAAGTTGGTAGATTGCTGATTGGCGTGTTCCTTTTGGCAGGCGCAATGGGTGTATCCTATTATCTCACAATGATAACAGTATTCTTTGATAAAAGGGCACCATTCCGAATTGTATAATCTTACACAACAAGGTAACAAGGTTTAGGTTGCTTTACATCCTTACTCTGGACGCATTGGAAGTTTTTAGACTCCTGGCAGGAATACCTTCCTTGGAGGAACGAACATCATCTCCAACTTCGTTTACATTCAGATGCCTACCATTCTGGATGGGGTGGTTGCTTTTATCTCACGGATCAGCCCCCCTTGGAAGTTCACAGTCTTTGGGACGACAACACCCGCTCTTTGCCTATCGCTATAAAGAAAGCGTTAGTCCTCCTTCACACTCTTGAGAGCCTGGTTGGAGATGCACAAAAATCAGAATGGACGCTTTTGTTGATAACAAGCTGCTTCTATCCAATTGGAAAAACCAATTATCCAAATCTCCAGTTAAAAAATTTCTTAATAGTATTATTTCTTCAGTAGTCACTGCTCTAAATCACTGTCATTGCTGTCCATTTGAAAACTAGCTCATTTCTCTGGTAAAGAGGAAAACAGCACCTATTTTTCTCAGATGTCTCTGACATTTAAATTAGAATTTCTTATTTCTTTTACAAAATTTATGATTCTCACATACTTCAATTTGGCATGCCGAACATCAAGCGCTGCAAAAATTATGTGTAAACTATCTTACGTTGGTTTTACCGTGTTATGTTGCATTTTTGAGGACTTTAAAATATTGTGCTTTCGGCAATAATCTGTATTTCATTTCAGATTTATTTGATGTATATAATATTATAAAGTTTAGTGTTGTACTTCCAAATATGACAACAAATTACCAAAAAAATTACAATTAATTTACTGTATTTATAAATATTATTTTATAACAAAAAAAAGGAAATAAGAAAAAAACTCAATTAATATATATAATATAATAATAATAAAAAGAAAAATGGCAAAAATAATTAATATAATATTGTAGTGTCAAAAAATATTATTTAACAGAAAATAGTTGAAAAGAAAATAAATTACCCATTCTTTTTATATGATTTACTATGACATTTTTGAGGTATGTTGTCATAGTTGTTCTTTGCAATCACCTTGTAATGGCACCTATTTCAAAAGCCTTTCGAAACATTGCAAGACTGCCTTACAGTCTTTACAACCTTAACATCCTTGTAAATTCTCATCAAATTCTAATTAAAAAATGCCATACCAATGGAATGCGGCAAATTTTCATGAGACAAATTGATTAAAATTTGAGTGTGCTTCAGTGGGTGTTCTTACTGTTATTATCCTTGTGTTTACAACAGTTTAAAACAAAGCCATTTCATAGCATTAATCTGTCCAATTTATTTAGCATTAGTTCAACTAACACAAGAATATGCTTTGGGCTATATGGCCTAAATGATAATAAGTTAGTGTAGATATGAAGTGGTTTCATTGCTTGGTGATTGAAGAGGTATTAAATCTTCAACTCCTACCACTGAAAAACAACATCTTCCTTTTCATTATCAGACAATAGATTATTAAAGTAATCAGTTAATGCAGCTTCTTTGTCATTGCTAAAACTAGCTGTCACTTTTCTATCCCCTGGCACTTTAGTGGGATCGAATACTTCAAAGTAATTCATTTGGGGATTTGGACAGACTGGAGAATCTCTTGTCAATGTAGGCATTGAAATTAATTAAAAAGTTGGAAAACGTTTGTTGCATTCCCATTGCACTTCTCTTTTTCAATATTACATCAAGATTATTGTTGTTTCGACATTAGAAGAGGCCAGTTTCAGGATTATAGTTTGACTGGAACTTAGCTTGGAAAGTAACCGTTATGGACAGTAAATCAGATTCCTTAAAGTCTTCCAAATTTGTTAAAGTTGCCTCCAACTTTGTGCTGACTTCAGTAATGAACAGAGCATTTTGATCTACTCCATATGTGTTAATCCCCTGGTCCAGCAACCAGTCTGAGTTCATTCTTTTAAAGTCTTCAAATTGTTCATCTGTTTTGGTTTTCAATAGCTCTTTAGCCAGCTTTGCTGAGCCTTCATCCACAATGGCTGATGCAGCACGTGCAAGAACAATTTTTTCCTCCTGATCAAGCATCAAGTAAAATACATCCTCAGACAAACACTGCGGACCAGGGCCACCGTGCAGGATACTCCAAGCAACAAAATTACCTGCAAGATATGGTTTTCTACTTGCTAGCACAGAATGATCATGGCTAAATGCAACAATGTTGCCACGGCCCTCAAATACTCCTAGTTCCTTGATACCTTGTTGTATGAGGAGTCTGAAAAATTCCCTCCGTGGCCCACCCAGGTCAGCACTATCCTCACCACTAAACACAACACAAGGCACTTTAGTAAACTCAAAATTTGCATCTTGTATGCTCATCATACATGTTTGAAGAAGTCTTTTCCTTAAAATCACTATGCTACACATCTCATCTCTGATATTTTCCTTTTGAAATGTCTCAATAAGGTGTTGCAACTCAATCTCTTCAGCAGTGGATTTTTGATCCTGTAAGCTGCGTGCAATTGCAGCCTTCAACAATTCATCTTCATCTATGACAGCCACATCACCCCACAAGAAATCTTCAGGTACCATGTAGGAAGCACTCTCTTCGTACAAAGAGTCAGACAGTGTGTTGTTATCAAAAGAACCAACTGAACTGTGAGGGACCATATCCACATCAGTATCTGCATCCTTGAGGCTCACACATTCAACAAAACCTTCAGAATGAGATTCTTTGCGTTCTTGTGCAAGTGATACTGAAGGGCTTACCTCAATGACTTCAGGATTATCCGTCTTTAACTTTTTTTCTTTCCCGCCACTGAAGGTACTTGTGTGGTACCACTCATCTCCATCACTTGAGGAATCAAAGGTGCAACGGTAACTTCGCTCAAAATCTTCTTCTGTACAAAGGAACAGTGTTATTCGACGATAGTCACGACCTAACTCCTCTTTATATCGTGAAAGAGTGAAGAACTCTTTAGTTTGACCTGGAAGAAATCTGGCTTCGGTTCCATCCTCAAACAACAGCTTGTACTCCAGGCCTTCGCATACATAGTCTTTGTGGAAGGCCTTCCACTTCGCTAAGCCACTTTCAAGGATCTCCATGTAGCCCGCCCTAGGAGTTGTCTTAATGGGTAATTTTTTACCCCATTTTGCTTTAAGCGCCATAACTTTTTCGTCAAATAGCATCAGACCAATGTTTATAGTAACGCATTCTGGCTCCTTGGACTTGTTTGGTACCTTCGACTTTTTCGGAAAAGCACTTGAACTTTTCTCAATTTTCCATTCAGCAAAAGATTTGGTTTTTCCGAACCTCTTGGTTTTGTTTACAGCAGTACTTGTGCATGGTGTACCATCCTTGGCAGTCGACTTTTCAACCGCCTTAGGTCGACGAGTTGACGAACCAGAAGAAGTAGGATTACCTTGTTCGTGGAACGCTGTCAAATGCTTGCAGGCAAGACAAATAGAAGATGTGGAATGCGTTTCAACGTCCTCACCCACAAACACTTGGCAATTTAACTCACAACTTCCCTTGTAAACACACCGCCCGAAAAGAGCCGCCATGTTTTCCTCGTGGGCAAGCGAACCCACAATGCACCGCTCTCGACTACAGTTTTATCATGACTCAAAAGAGTTTTGTCATAGCCCAAAAATTTTGTCATCATCCAAAAGAGTTTTGTCATGGCCCAAAAGAGTTTTGTCATGACCCAAAAGAGTTTGTCACGGCTCAAAAGAGTTTTGTCATGGCCCAAAATAGTTTTGTCGTGACTCAGAAGAGTTTTGTCACGGCTCAAAAGAGTTTTGTCATGACCCAAAAGAGTTTTGTCATGACCCAAAAGAGTTTTGTCATGGCTCAAAAGAGTTTTGTCATGACCCAAAAGAGTTTTGTCATGGCCCAAAAGAGTTTTGTCATGACCCAAAAGAGTTTTGTCACAGCTCAAAAGAGTTTTGTCACGGCCCAAAAGAGTTTTGTCACGGCCCAAAAGAGTTTTGTCATAGTCCAAAAGAGTTTTGTCATGGCCCAAAAGAGTTTTGTGGGCACCGCTCAAAAGAGTTTTGTCACCGCTCAAATTAATTTTGTCATGATAAAAATAGTTTTGTCATGGCAGGTATGGGCCACCGTACTAAAGTTCAGAACGACACTGTTTATTCAGTTGAACCACATTTCTTTAAACGGCTACTGTAATTGGTTGCAGGTACCCAGGATTTAAATCTTTTTCAAACTGTAGTGAGCAACAGTGTTCCTTTGACGTATAATGATGAACAAGAGAATCTACGCAATATTTTTTTACCAAATCCACAGCCAATGTACAAACAACTTTAAAGATTTACCAAAGTAGGATATATCCTACATACGGAACAGAGCAACCTTATCTTATCTGACAATGATTATGTAATACTTGTATTGGTATATTATGATTGAACCACCGCATCAATAAGACTATCTGGCTGTAAATCAATGATTCCATCATTAGAAATTTTATAATCCTTGTAATAATAAGCACCACACCACCCAGCTCCGTGGACAACCAAGCTTCAAAGAGAGCTTATGCATTGGAAGTTTTTAGACTCCTGGCAAAAGTACCTTCCTTGGACAAACGAACGTCATCTCCAACTTCGTTTATATTCAAATGCCTATCATTCTGGATGGAGTGGGTGCCTTTATCTCACGGATCAGCCCTTCTTGGAAGTCCACAGTCTTTGGGACGACAACACCCGCTCTGCGCCTATCGCTATAAAGGAAGCGGTAGTTCTCCTTCGCACTCTTGAAAGCCTGGTAGGAGATGCGCAAAACACCAGAATCGACGGTTTTGTTGCTAACAAGATGCTTCTATCCAATTGAGAAAACCAATTATCCAAATGTCCAGTTATTTTTTTATGCCTCATAAAAAGAAGTCGCTTTAAACATTTTTTTGAACATAACAACTTCCTCATTGAAGCAATACGTTAAATCCTTTAGATTATTAATACCAATAGATTTTATAAACTATGAAAAAGGCTTATAAAGTAACATATTTAATGCATGACAACCTTGCATTATTTCAATTGGATACTAGCGTTACTTTTATGTGTTATTCTTTACCTAAATTGAAATCAACATCAAAATAGA
Organism: Cladopsammia gracilis; assembly: GCA_022457155.1. Taxonomy (NCBI): domain Eukaryota; kingdom Metazoa; phylum Cnidaria; class Anthozoa; order Scleractinia; family Dendrophylliidae; genus Cladopsammia; species Cladopsammia gracilis. The sequence goes on from JAJGOT010000357.1 coordinate 643,014, forward strand.
AATTATGTAGACAACTACTTTAATAGAATTCATTAATTCATTTCATGTTTCTTTCACATATAAATAAACTAAATCTTCTATTTGAAAATAAGTTTGAAAATGTTAGTTCTTCATGTATTTTTGTATCTTTCAGTTTTAATACAAAAGAGTATGATAACGTAATGATTGGTGTTGTCTGGAATATCCGAATTTGATTGTGATACATTTCTTCTTAGACAACAACCTTTCTTGAGTTATCTTACTGTATCTCAATCCACTTAACCATAAAAGCTTTCACCTTTTAATGCCTGACTTTGTGTTGACCAAAAGAGTTTTGTTGTCCAATGTTTCTTAACTAGCAACTTTTGTATGACAAAACAGTACTGTATGATCAAACATACTCTTTTCAAAATAACTATCAGTATTGTCTTGAACTCTATTTATGGACATAAAAATCAATGTCTAAATATTACAGTATAAAACACCTTCTCTATAAAAGATGTTAGATATATGTTTGCTAGTTAATTTTTGAAGGAAGTGCCTCTTTTCCTTCACTACAAGAATCGTAGTATATAAGTAAGAACCTTCTAAAGCAATTTACCATGAAATTTTGTTCTAATTCTCAAAAAATGAAAAATCAATCTTGTCTTCTGTTACATAATCTAACAAATTATCATAAAAGGAAAATCAATAACGGACGAATGATTTTGCCCAGCTGTTTCCAATGTGAGTAGTGGCCAATTCACATAAATCAACTCTAACTACTCTCTACCAAATAAGGTGTCACGTAGATTGCGAATTCCTTTGATTGCCCGTTATATTCGACAGTCACATAGCAGAACCTTATGGATTTCACTGTCTCACCAGTGTATGTACAGAACTTTAATATGATTTCCTTTAAGGGTACACGATTCAGGTACTCATAATACATACTCTTCTTCATGATAGATACAACAAACCCTGTATCTAGCTCTATAGTCACTAGTCGTCCTTCCAGGTAGACATCCAGGGAAATGAGCTTCCAATCGTTGTTACCAAAGACATGATAAAATTCTCCATATTCTTCTTCACTTTCCTCTGAGTTGTAAACTTTTACAATATTAACTCCAAAGTTGGTAGATTGCTGATTGGCGTGTTCCTTTTGGCTGGCGCAATGGGTGTATCCTATTATCTCACAATGATAACAGTATTCTTTGATAAAAGGGCACCTTTCCGAATTGTATAATCCTACACAACAAGGTAACAAGGTTTAGATTGCTTTACATCCTTACTCTGGACGTCCTGTAGCTTTCGTGGTGGTTTACTTGAGAATTACTAATCCCCAATACTAATTTTAATGGCATCCAGCTTATTAATCACAACGCCTGGGTCCTTATATCTTTTAATATTTAAAAGAATCTAACATCAACGAGAAATACTAATGGAATCACATTTAACCATTCACAAGGAAACAGTGTGAATAATAATCAAGTAATTTAAGAAATTATTCAAAAGGACAAAAACTTAATTTTGCTAAATAACAGCAAGACAAGCGTTATAAACATTGAAGCTATTCTTTATCACAACATTCCTATACAATCAAATAGGAAAATGACTGACTTAAAGGAACTTTTACTGAAACACTAATTCATTTCAAAATATATATATATAAATTTTGTATTTAATTGGAGTATCAAGAACTGAGCTAGTCTGGTAACATTACAATTCCGACTCTTCTTTTCCTACTTTCCTGATTTATTAATTCTTAAATTTCCTTTTCAACAGCAAGAGGATAATTTAAGAAGCATGCAAATCATCATTCTTATTTTTTTAAATTGTCATAAGTTCAGAAATTAATGCACCCTTGCACATCTCATAAAACTATCACTATATCACAGAAATCAAAAAGAGGATTCACTTTATCCAAACTAGATACTAGAATTTTATTAAAGGAAGTACAAAAATTTATACCCCCCCCCCCCAAAGGAAATTTTTGAAAATAACACTGTCACAACGGTATTTTCCAGCATTCTGGGAAATAAATTTGGTATACCAAACTGATTTAATTGAAAAATAAACGTCAAAAAATATATAAAACTGCAATTGTAGAATGTACTAATAATTTGTTCTTATAGTTGACATAAAAAAGTTTCTTTCTTTTTTTTAGACAACGTTGGTACACCTGACAAAACATCAACCATCGATAACTCTCTTTCTTTTCATCCTTTTCTGTTATAGCTAACAGAATTGTTTGTTACTATTCACTTATTGTTTACCATAAGTAAATGTGATAACAACATTTCATCAACTTGATATCAAAATTGTGTAAAATTAAAATAAACATTAATTTGTTAAAATTGAGAAAAATTATTTTTTTCAAAGTCTTACTCATAGACTTCATCTGAACTATAATCAACTTGATTAATTTCATCTAGAAAAACATTCATTTCTAGCAAAATCTCGTTGATGTAAACATCTCCATTCTCATTCTTTTTTGCATCAACCTCGTTGAAAATTGAGATGACCTCTCTTTCAATATCTACGGTATTTTCAAACTTAACGTCTTCATCCATTTCTAGTTAAGTAAAGAAAACCCCACCAATCTTCAGTTTAAAACAATAATTTATTATAGAATAATTAGAATATGCCTAGTAGATCAGATCCTACACTGCAAAAAAATATCCTGTCTAAAATACCAATATGGAAGAGTTTTAGACATGTAATTATTTTAAACTAAAGATACATTATTCTTTTCTGAATTTATGACCTTTCAAAATCCCAACATCTATGAACTAAAACGATAATTTTATTTAGCTGTAATTCAGCGACTCTCTCAGGTTTAATCTGAGTGCCAATGTTCACAAACACTCTTCTATTTATACTTACCAAGATATTTCCAAGGGTTCTTTCAGTAGAACTGACAAATTCCAACCTTGACCTCTTAAATCGTATTGAAACAACAACAAAAGTTATTTTGCTACTTTTTCATTGCTTGAATACCACTTTATAAATTGCTTCTGTATCTTTCCGGCTATGATGAAACCAATGTCCTCCAAATGGGGACTATATGGTATATCAAAACAAATGAAAAAAAATATATCTGAAAAATCAAACTGATAGAAAAATGGTTAAATCATTACACACCATTCCTTGGAATGAATGCCAAGGACATCATTATTTAGCAAAAATATAATAAATATGAAACATAAACTTACTGTGGGTTACACGTCAGTAAAAAAACTAAATAACCCAACATTTACCATAAGAAAACAGATGTCATTTCGAACATTAGCACTAGGACCTCTGCAAACTGACATCTGAGTAATAAGTACCAAACTTGTAGACCTTATTAAGAATTTTCATGCATTCTTGGAAAACTACGATAAAAAAATTACATTTTAAAATGTGAATTTACTTTGTAAGAAACATTTCATTGATTCATTCTTTATGTTATCAATAATTTTTGTAAAATATTTAAAACACTAACCCATATTCGATTGAGCAACCCACGTTCACATAAGATCAGTTTCCTCTACTATAATGCCTGACATCCAGGTTGCCTTGTACTGAAAGTCTTTAACATAAACTGTTTCATTTTCTTAATAATAAGACAAATCAATTTTCCAAATCATGCTTTTATATGTCTCTTATTGTTCAAAGCAAAGAATCCATTCGCATATACTGCTAAACCTATTATTCTTTTTTTTTTGCACTGGCAAATGTAAAGCATAAAACACACGACTTGCAACATTAGACTTTACTTGGTAGTATCATCATAAGAACATGAATACACGGTAAATAGCTTTGTTTTTCATCTGTCAGCAGCATATGAAAACATGCTCTTCCCTTTTTTCATCTCTATTTTGATTATAATACATATATTATGCATTCTTGTATACATTTACCTGGTTAAATTGTCACATATAATTCCTCACTTTTGCTCTAAACTAACTCAATATTACCGTCGCTGATTTTAAAATGACTATAATAGAAATGTTTTATTTCCTTTGCATTTCAAGTAATCAAAAACTTCTGTGTTCATCTCATATATTAATCTTATGGCCTATTAACTGAATTGCCTTAGTAAAAAAGTTGTTGAAATAGGTAAATATGCTTCTAAAGCTATGGAAAACAAAACTTTGAAAAAGAAGTATTGATTATGAATTGGATAAATTAACTCCAATCATAGAAAATGTTGAATCTGAAGCATTTATTTTCATTATTACAATATTTAGATATAATACTATAATTGCAAAAAAATAAAAAGAAACTTGAACTGTACAACAAAAAAGAAATACGGGCATCTTCTTTTACAAACTTCATACAATAAATTGAAATATACTCATATCTCATGAATTTATATTATACCTTAATAACCCGATGGACTTTGAAACTGGTTCCTTTCGTCTCAGTTTCCACCCCGTTATTATTTTATACTTTTATACTAGTAGTAATCATAAATTATACTGCATCTCCTTATCCCGTGGCACCTCGTCTCTATCAACAATTACTAACGGTCTATGTCGTGAGATATCACGTTTTCTACCTTGTTTTATTAACAAAATATATATGTTCTCCTTAATCCAATCTTTGTTCTAACGAATTCAAGGGTTTTTGACACTCAAACACTGATATCCTTCTGTGCATGATTACAGCCTTTGCTAGCGCAGACTAAAGGAGGTAAAAAACAAGGTTCAATTGACATTATGGTTTATGAAATCATATGCACTTGAACTCATCAGCTTGAAAGCACAAGATAAAACGTCATCCCAACATTACAACATTAATTTGACAAAAAATGTCTCCAATAACTCCCAGTCTGAAGATCCCAATCAGAACGATGACGAAACAATTGAACAAGTTCTGTACTTAATGGCTAAATTTTGTGCAAGTAACGAATTCTATCACAAGCTGACAGTGCTTTGTAATAATTTGCCTAGATCATATCTCATAAAACCAAAAAAGTCAAAGTTGAATAACCTATGCATCATTGACTAGATTGATGTTAAATATCCTAGTGCCAAAATATCATTTGAACAAACTTTAAAGAAACACATAAAAAACTATCTCAAATAATCTGGGTCACAATCTCAATGAAGCCATGAAACTTAAAGTCACTGAAAATGGAGCCAAAATGGCAAAAAGTGCCAATTTTATGATCTTATCTTTTTCCCTCTTACAAACTGGTGAAAATGTTGTCCTTGAGAGGGAATGGAACTATTAAAATATTTACTGGCCTTAAAAACTATCATGCTATCAAGCAATCCTTCTCTTCACTTATTGCAGAGATCAACCAAGCTAACAAAAATGGATAAGTGGAAGTGGATGGAAATAAATAAAAATTAGAATTGTTTATGGGAGGGGAGAAAAAAAGTGGCACAAAGTGCCAATTTTATGATCTTATCTTTTTCCCTCTTACAAACTGATAAAGTGTTATGTCTTCGAAAGGCAACAGAAATATTGGAATATTTGGATGCATTACCCTTAGCTCCAGGTGGAGCATAGGCTATTGACCACTTCCGTTCTCCATCCAAACATGTCAATTCTAAGATATTTCACAAAAGAGGAATTAAATACATAAGGCATTATTCTTCCTACAAGAGAAGAATCTAGAATTTTTCATTTAGAATACGACAGCATAGTTACAGAAGTGCAGTCTGTGCCGCAAGTCAAGAGAAACAGAAAGACCTACCGCAAAGATGAGAAAATTAAAATTACTAAATATGCCAATAGCCATGGGACCGTAAACGCTATAAAACAATTTAGACAAGACTTCCCAAACCTGACTGAAAGCACTCTACGACTCAAGGAACGAAGTATCGACTTGAAGCGAAAACGACGAGTTCGACTGACTATTCAAATCTCTGACAGAAGAGGGAGGCTTTTACTGCTGTCTGATGAGCTTGACAGAAACCTCCGAGCGTTCATTGTCAGCACAAGGACTGCAGAATAGACTATCAACAAGCATGTTATTTGTGGCATTTTGATAGGTCTCATTAAGAGTGATCTCGAAATTTTATAATCCTTGTAATAATAAGCACCACACCACCCAGCTCCATGGACAACCAAGCTTCAAAGAGAGCTTATGCATTGGAAGTTTTTAGACTCCTGGCAAAAGTACCTTCCTTGGACAAACGAACATAATCTCCAACTTCGTTTATATTCAAATGCCTACCATTCTGGATGGGGTGGTTGCCTTTATCTCACGGATCAGCTCCTCTTGGAAGTTCACAGTCTTTGGGACGACAACACCCACTTTTCGCCTATCGCTATAAAGGAAGCGATAGTTCTCCTTCGCACTCTTGAAAGCCTGGTTGGAGATGCGCAAAACACCAGAATCGACGCTTTTGTTGATAACAAGATGCTTCTATCCAATTGGGAAAACCAGTTATCCAAGTGTCCTGTTATTTTCCTCATAAAAAGAAGTCACTTCAAACCTTTTTTTGAAAATCTTCTCTTAATTCATGACGTAATCTGAAGGTCATCTTTATTAATTAAAATGATTATAATGAAAATAATTTATTTTCTTTGCATTTCAAAAAATCAAAAACTCTCTGTTCATCTCATATATTTATCTTATAACCTATTAACTGAATTGCCTTGGTAAAAAAGTTGTTAAAATAGGTAGATATGATGCTTTTAAAATTATGAGAAACAAAAAGTTTCAAAGAAGAAGTATTACTTATTAATTGGGTAAATTATCTCCAACGACATAAAATGTTTAATCTTAAGCATTAAAAAAATTATCAACAAAAATAAGAGTAAATACAAGATATATTACTAATAGAAAATACCTTGATGATATTGAGAGAACCAAGGCATTTCCTTAATTTAATCTACATATAGCTATCAACAAATTTCCAAAACCAAAAAAAGGATTCACTTTACCCAAACTAGATAATAGAAGTTATCAAAAAAGAAATACAAAAATTGATGTAATAGCTACTTGATATAATGTAGATTATAGTGAATGTCAAAACAAACAAAAAAATACCCCTCAAAGAATTAAAAAATCGAGGTGATAGAAAAATGGTTAAATCGTTAGATACCATTCTATACAATGAAGACAAATGCGGTCATTATTTAGCAAGAAATATAATCAATATGAAACAAAAACTTAGTCTTGTTTACAAGCCAGGCTAAAAAAATTAAGCCAACGTTTGTAACAACTAGCATACATGAATTACATAAAAATTTATAAATTGTTTTTAAATATTCTACTATAATAAAAAAGAATTCAGCTTACAAATTTAAAAAAGTTTTTTTTTTCAAAAAACATATTTTCAAAACCTAAAGTATACACTCTATAGAACATAATAACTTCCTTATTGAAGAAATACGTTAAATCCTTTAGATTATTAATACCAGTAGATTTTATAAACTATGAAAAAGGTTTATAAAGTAACATATTTAATGCATGACAGCCTTGCATTATTTCAATTGGATACTGACGTTACTTTTATGTGTTCTTCTTTACCTAAATTGAAATCAACATCAAAATAGAAATTATGTAGACAACTACTTTAATAGAATTTATTAATTCATTTCATGTCTCTTTCACATATAAATAAACCAAATCTTCTATTTGAAAATAAGTTTGAAAATGCTAGTTCTTCATGTATTTTTGTATCTTTCAGTTCTAATACAAAAGAGTATGATAATGTTATGATTGGTGTTGTCTGGAATATCCGAATTTGATTGTGATACATTTCTTCTTAGATGACAACCTTACTTGAGTTATCTTACTGTATTTCAATCCACTTAACCATAAAAGCTTTTACCTTTTAATGCCTGACTTCTTGTTGACAAAAAGAGATTTTTTTGTCCAATGTTTCTTAATTAGCAACTTTTGTATGACAAAACAGTAGTGTATGATCAAATACACTCTCTTCAAAACAACTATCAGTATTGTCTGAAACTCTATTTATGGACATAAATATCAGTGTCCAAATGTTACAGTATAAAAGACCTTCTCTATAAAAGATATTACATATATGTTTACTAGTTAATTTTTGGAGGAAGTACCTCTTTTCCTTCAATACAGGAATCGTGGTATATAAGTAAGAACCATCTAAGGCAATTTACCATGAAATTTTCTTCTAATTCTCAAAAAATGAAAAATCAGTCATCTTCTAATAACGGACGAATGATTTTGCCCAGCTGTTTCCAATGTGAGTAGTGGTCAATTCACATAAATCGACTGTAACTACTCTCTACCAAATAAGGTGGACCTCTCATTTTGTATCACGCAGGTTGCGAGCTCCTTTGATTGCCCGTTATATTCGACAGTCACATAGCAGAACCCCATGGATTTCATTGTCTCACCAGTGTATGTACAGAACTTTAATGTAATTTCCTTTAAGGGTACATGATTGAGGTACTCATAATACATACTCTTCTTCATGATAGATACAACAAATCCTGTATCCAGCTCCATAGTCACTCGTCGTCTTTCCAGATAGACATCCAGGGAAATGGGCTTCCAATAATTGTTATCAAAGACATGATAAAATTCTCCATATTCTTCTTTACTTTCCTCTGAGTTGTAAACTTTTACAATATTAACTCCAAAGTTGGTAGATTGCTGATTAGGGTATTTCTTTTTGCAGGCGCAATAGGTGTGTCCTATTATCTCACAATGATAACAGTATTCTTTGATGAAAGGGCACCTTTGCGAATTGTGTAATCCTGCACAATAATAACAAGGTTTAGGTTGCTTTACATCCTTACTCTGGACATCCTGTAGCTTTCGTGGTGCCTTAGTTGAGAATTGCTGATCCTCCAATAATAATTCTAATGGCATCCAGCTTATTAACCACAGCGCCTGGGTCCTGCTCTCCTTGAGTACTTGCACATCCTTACTAGCTTGTTCTGTCACCAGACAGTTTAGGACGATGACATCGAAAGTGAGGTCGGCGAGTTTCACTTTCAACAACTTGATAATCATTTCTGAGTGATGGATATCCAAATCGAAATGGTCTTGAAAGGACTCGATTCGCATCGCCTCCCTGAACTTGCATTCTATGGCCAAATCTTTCAATGTAACTACATATTCACTTACCTGGTTATAATCATTCTTCTCCTCTTCATGTAGTCTACCAATTCTGTTGTCATAATCCTGTAGCTCTTTTTAACATTCTTGCACTCCTCTTCTATTATAATAATTGGTAAAGCTTAAGCCATTCTTCCTCTCCATTTCTTACATCAATAAAGCAAAAACTATACATTAAAAATCAATCAAATTGATACCTTATAACTCCTTAGAATAATTATAAAACAAATTCTTGATATGGTAATGCACAGTGAAAGCAAGCAATTGAGTCCAGAATATTTGTTTCCAATAGAAATTTCCGACTTACCCTCGTAGTTCTCAAGACAAGTTATTACACAAAAGTAATAAACAATTAAAGATCTTCATAAGTCTGCAGGCATATTAATTAAATTATTTTTGACTTTGGGACATCTGTTAATGGAAAAGAAATCGCAGACAAATTTGTTGTTGTGACCAAAGTACAACATTCACAAAGCATGAGAAATCCTCTTATGAATATTTAGATCATTATGAAGAAAGATGGAACCATTGTTTCAATGCATTGCTTAGACTGCAAAGCAGAACTTGGTGAAATCTGCTCCTATGTACCGAGTGTTCTATTTTACATTTAAAACATAACACAAATCCAATATAAGTTCGCTACACTTCTAACCATTTCAGAATTATTTTAGACTAAAAATCTTTATCTTCAGAACCCATTAAATATTTCTAAAGACCACATAAACAAAGTGGAAATCAATACAAGAGCTTAGCCAAACAGTTCAATATTTTATAAACATTATGCTGGCAAAATTGACGCATTTATTAGTAATGCAGCATTTTGAACAAATATTGCACAACCCTTCCAATTTTTGATTAAGACAATTTCTTACCCAAACTTTTATAGGATGAATATTAAAGCAATCAGGCATTCTCAAAAGCATGACAATGATACTATAAAGACATATGAAGCAGCTCTAAAAGCAAATCATGAAAATTTTTACATAAAAATGTGTAGATTATTTTATAAACAAAGGGAAAGCATTTTTGTATATGACACCTGATTTCCTGGTATTTTATAGCTGTTGTAGGAATAGGTGTGGGAAACTTAAATGCCCCTTCCTTATGAAAGATGATAACTTTGAAGACTATATTCAGTAAAAGAATTGCCATTTATAAAAAGTAAATTAATATTTCCAGTTAAAGAAAAGTCACAGCTACTATTTTCAAATACAGGAGAAACTGCTCTCAGTCTCAAATGTTTCATATTGTGACTTCATAGTATGTGCTATTTATAAAATGAAAAATATTAGTTTACTACATTATTCAAAAATTAAAATAAAGACAATACTAAATTCTGAAGAATTGAATCCTAATCATGCCACCTTTACTAATTAAAATTTGATTAATTCTTTAGAACTTAGTTGGCTTCTTCGATATTTGGTCAACAACAATTCTAATAATACTTGCAACTTACCATATATTAAACTACAATGGCAATTTCTACATTCAATAATTGGTCTTATGGTATTACAATTTCAACCCTTTTTTCCAACTGTCCTTATGTATTGTTAAATTTGCCGATGACATGAATTGGCGCCAAAAATTGAGTGCGCGGGCACGGAATACCGGCCTAGGCTGATTATCAACAAGTAACTCAACCTGGCTCATAGGGCTGGTCTCTCTAATCTCTACATCCTGCCTTTCTATCAACCTTGTCAGCAGGACTTTCTCGTGTCAACAAGAAGAAGGCCCTGCGACGAGTTTGCCTCTATCGCTCTGAGAGCATGAAGAAGAAAGAGTCTGGAAACAAGGTTGTTAGTCACTTAAATTAAAAACTACAATGGCAATTTCTACATTCAATAATTGGTGCCCATGGTATTTCAATTTCAACTGTTTTTTTGCGACTCTCGTTATGCATTGTTAAATTTGTTTTCAGATAACAAGTAAAAGATCATTTAAAAACAGTCTTAACCAGTAGTTTGATATACCTTATAAAAGATTAATTAGCTTTTAAACAATGAAATAATTTACAAGTATTTCCCTTAAACTTGTTAATCCTATCTGCATTTCTATAAATAGACGAATAAGAATCTCAGCGCTTTTTTTTGGCCAAAATGTCTAGCATACTTAACAATTGTAATTACTACAAGATGATTCAAATTCCAATCCAACTACAATATTTTCATATGTTAAGAGTAAATAAACTTATACTATTATAAAAATTGAAATCCCTTCCAATCTTTCTAGTAACGAATTTAAGGATTTTTGACACTCAAACTTCTCTCTTAAGTTTTTAGCATAACAGCTAAAAGCAGTTTTCAAACCGATAAAGCAATATAATGAATGATTAGAGGCCCGGAGGCCCGATGCAATGGCTAGAGGTCTGAGCTCCCAGGAGTATGTGCCAGACATACCCCCCCCCCCCCCCCAAAGGAAATTTTTGAAAATAACACTGTTACAACTGTATTTTCCAGCATTCTGGGAAGTAAATTTGGTATACCAAACTGATTTAATTGAAAAATAAACGTCAAAAGATATATAAAACTACAAGTGTAGAATGTACTAATAATTTGTTCTTATAGTTGATATAAAAAAGTTTCTTTCTTTTTTTTAGACAACGTTGGTACACCTGACAAAACATCAACCATCGATAACTCTCTTTCTTTTTATCCTTTTCTGTTATACCTAACAAGGATGAAATGTATGCTTTTGACTAAAACAGTATTACACAGTCAGACACCCAAATAATGATACATGACACATATTAGGGACATATATAACGCACACACATTGCCATTTTTCCATATTTTGCAGGAATAATTTTTTTGAATTTGAAATGACTGAAATTTATGTAAATTTTGCGATTTCCTCCTGATATCGAGGTTTTCTTATATTAAAAGTTTTTAAAATAAACTGTTTCACTCTTCTTAATAATAATACAAATCATCTTCTAAACCATACCTTTATATGCCATCTCTTCTAGCTCAAAGCAAAGAATCCATTCACATGAACTGATAAACCCATTCTTCTTTTCTTTTGCATTAACAAAAATAAAGTATAAATCATATAACTTGCAACATCAGATGTTACGAGATCTTTACTTGATGGTATCATCATAACAACACCAACAGACGAGAAATAACTGACTTTTTCATCCCTCAACAGTTTCCAAAAACATACTCTTCCCTTTCTTCATCTCTGTCTCAATCATAATTTGCTTCCTTATTATTTTTCAATTCTTGCATGTATTTACCTACCTCGATTGTTGCATAAAATTCCTCAGTTTTCCTCAGAACCAACTCAATACTATCGTCACTGATGTTAACTTGGAAAATTCTTATACAGCAGAAATCAGATTTCTCTCATATGTATAGCTCAATGAATTTCTGATTTTCAAAAAGAGAAATACTTATTTAATTTTTGAAATTAAAAACAATTGCTTATAAACACATTGCTACAGATTATATGCTTGTATTTATTGTACCAAATATTTTCATATTACCTTGACTGTAGCATGTAGCAATACTATTAATTGTATTGACAATTCCAAAACCTGAAACAGATTTCCAATTTGTTTATTAAATCTAAAAACATAAATTTCAAACGCTGTTATAAATCTTAAAAACTAGCAGTAATCAGAGATTATAGAGAGACATTTAAAGGAACTTGTGGCAGAAAAGAGCCCTTAAAAAAAGCAATAGATGCAGCCATTTGCAAGACCAGACATCAAAAAATCTTTTAAGATTTTTAAAATTTTAACATTTAAGATTTTTAAGATTTTTAACATTTAAAAATGTTACAGCATATAAGGCACAGGATAACTAACATGAAAATAGGATTGCATCTTTCGAACATCATAAAATAATAATACTAGCAAGTTGTGTCATCATGTTCATAATTTTTGATCAAGTCATTGTCCATTTCGATCAGTTGTGGGATTTCAGATCATCTGGTTATAACAACAGTTGTGACGTTTTCATTGGTTGTCCCATTTGAAACAGCTGTGTCATTTCACACCATTTAATTAAGATAGCCAATTATCTCATTTAGTCAAGAAAATACCATTTGAAACAATTTCGTAATTTAAAATACTACCTTCATTTCTTATGCATTGCCTACTGACCTCATTTTATAACTTTATTGCCAATTTATTGGCTTCATTCATTGTACTGTATTTCATCAATCTTAAACATTTTCCTCTATTGTATTTTTTAATAACAACATTTGATATTGCTAAGCATAGTTTATTATCAGATACAAAAAACTTTGGTCTGTTACTGTAACACTCAATAATATCAGACTTGAAGATGTCTACTGTCATCTTCTAATTCATCAAGGCCATCCTCACTTTTTGGTATACATAGTCTGTTCTGTGGAAAGTATGTACTAACATAAAGTGTCTTTGGAAATACTTTTCTCAATCAAAGTTCCAGCATGCATCCGTACACGTACACATTCTTATGTACTTACTTCTCTGCTAAGAGAAAAATTAGAATTTCTTACTTCTTTTGCACGATAAATGATAACCTGAAAACATTCAATTTCATATTTCAAGAAATATGAATAAATGTATGTTATACATTTGTAATGACTAAACATCAGCTGAAGGTCTACATCTGCAGCAAATGGCAATAAAATAACTGTTTTGTGGTCATTTGAGATGCAACTCGTAATTCGAATTATGACAAATACACAATACCCAGTAATAATGTTGTATAGAAATACCAACACTTTTCAAAATTTGTTCAGCCGTTAAATTTGAATCATACTTAGACTTAGCTGAGTTCAAAATTTCATTAATTTTGGTCTTAATTGTTGCGTATTTACAACGGACCAAAATTAAATCAAACCAAGATCGCAGAAGAACAATAAAACTATATTTTCATGGATTAAACCTCGTGTACAGCTATATATGATAAATAAGTTACATGACAAAATAGTGCACAGGAAACCCAAACGAACATCTAACAGTATAACTCAGCCAAAAACACAGTTCTCCCAAATATGTATGTTTCTATTCATAAACATAGTCTTTAAGATGACTCGGAAGTATAACAACTCAACAAGCATGGGTTGTCTTCCTTTCTGGTTCAGGATTCGACTGACCACTGTTGTCAGGCTCCAAAGGGTAAACAGCTCTACTGGATGCCTCTGCTAAGCCTAGATATTCTGTCAATATAGTCTCCCCTACTTCTGACTGTTTTATGTTATACGAAATGACACACTCGGTGACATCTTGTATGGATAAATTCATATTACTAGCCCATAACTGCTCCGCATTACGTTTCCAAATCTGATTATGCACCTTGACTCTATACAGAACAGCGCCCATTTATTCAACAACTATGCTATGCACCCACTTTCAACCAGGTCGATAGTTACGAACCCAGATATTGTGATAATTATCAAAAGACTTTAAGGCATTTTGTTACGCTAAAACAACTTCTTGTTAACTTCTCGTATGACATCAAGATTAATTACATCCAACCTTGTTTTGATGTTTTGGCTCAAGAGCACTTAGAGGGGCTTAAATAGATAGATGCATGTGGTCCTGATCAATAGGCTATGAGGAACCTATCCAATTTACACTGCAGGATTCTTGTTGAGTTATCAGCCTTCACCGCTTTCTAGAAACTCTGTACCAACCTTTCACCCAAGCCATTGATTATTGGATGGTATGATGTACCTGTTATATATTGAATACCATTTGTTGTCGTAAATTTTTTGAAGGTGTCCAAGATGAACTGTAGGTGAACATAATCTGTTCTGGTAGTCCCATGCAAACAAACAAGGAGCGCAACGTATTCACAGCCTTTTCAGCAGTAGTATTCTTCATCTCAAACACCTCTGGATATTTGGTGTATGCATCAATTACCACCATGAGCATCTTGTGCTGAACAAGGCCAGCAAAATCGACATGTACCCATTTAACAACAAAATAACAAATTACCTCTATATTTTTTGCATATTCCTTACTACAACTCACGGGTTTGTCTGTAGACAACATCGTTATTTCTAAATTGCAAGAATTCATATTCTCGTTTCTCTTCAAACATATAACAGCAAATGGAAAACAGTAAAGCAGCCACATGGAAGAGACTCCCTCGTGACTCTATTCATAGAAATAACATTACATATTACCTCCAAATTAATCCTATCTCCATGTTTTTCGTGTATCTCCTGTATATTGATACTTGTTTCTTTTACTATTATATATCCACATTTCAAGTCTACCACTATCTTACTTTCGTCAAAACATAAATTACATTCAACATTAACGTCAATCTACGATAATTGTGTACTACCTGTACTCTCCTTTTTCCTTAGATTATAGCACATTAATTTACTCCAAAAAAAATTTTTCATCAAGTAGTCCTACTTAATTTCTCGCTTACTTAGAAACCCTTTCATTGCATCCTTTGAGAAGTTACATTCCCTTTGTAACCATTATATCTCTGAAAATTCAGCTGCAACTGCCCGAATTCTCTACCACTGTGAAAATAACTTTATCTGCTGCACTACTTAACTGAGGTTAGCAGAGAACTAGTACAAAAATGGATTATGACGGTTGCATTGTTAAATTTTATTCTTATAATTACCAAACTTCAGCAATAAACTTTAACCTACAATAATAACACTAACTTACTGATCGATATCAAACAACAACAACTTCAAAAACTACAACTTTATTACTTCCATCACTTGTTTACAATAATGTACAATAATTATAATTACAAAAATGTACCCCATTAAATGTAAATATGAACTACACTGTTCATAATAAATTGTAGATTATATATTATCCACTGTTAATATAAAACTCTAAAATAAAAATCAAATGGACACTGATGCAAAACAAACCAGTTGAGAAGCTCAAGGGACTACTTCCTTTCTTTCTTAACTAGCTTCTCACTTAACGACAACACACTTATTAAAACACCTTTTTTCCCCCTACCTCACACGTTCTGACAATAACTTTTTCGTCGACCATAGTGGTTTCCACTAAGGAAGGGTAAAGGTAGTATTATACGTTCCAAATGTAAATGGATTGAACGAGGTGAAAAGCCGACCGCTTTCTTTTTCAACCTAGAGAAAAGGAATTATAATCGTAAGTCAATTAAAAAGCTGGAGGGAGTAGAAGGTACAACCTTGACTAATGAGGACGAAATATTAAAAGAAATTGAAACTTTTTATAAACAATTGTATAACTCCGGATTAGACGAAAATGACTCATTCGATTTGTTTGTACAAGGTTTAAAAACTCCTAAACTCCAAGACCAACAGAGAAACGAACTAGAAGGCGAAATTACACTGGCGGAGTGCAAAGTAGTACTGCGGACTTTCAGTAACGGGAAATCACCAGGCGAGGACGGCTTTACATGGGAGTTTTACAATTGTTTCTTTGATCTACTAGGACAGGACTTAATAAATTGTTTCAATGAGGCATATGTGAAAGGCGAAATGTCAGTTTCGCAGAGAAGAGGTGTAATATCTCTCCTCCCAAAAGAAGACGCCGATCTCCTAAAGCTTGCAAATTGGCGTCCGATCACGTTACTAAATGTTGACTATAAAATTGCATCAAAAGTCATAGCCAGGAGACTTGAAAAGGTTTTGGATCTCTTAATAAGCCCTGACCAAACAGGCTTTCTGAAAGGTCGATACATTGGGCAAAATATTAGATTGGTCAACGACGTAGTGGAACAAACAAAAATACAAAATATTCCAGGTATTCTTGTACAGCTTGATTTTTGTAAAGCTTTTGATACTATCGAATGGAGCTTCATTAAAAGAAGCCTCGCACTCTTTAATTTTGGAGACAGTATACAACAATGGGTCTCGACTTTCTATAATAATTCGGAGAGCGCTGTTCTTAACAATGGATTTTGCACAAATTTCTTTAAACTGTCGAGGGGAGTGAGGCAAGGTTGCCCTTTGTCCCCTTATTTATTTATCGTAGGGGCGGAAATTTTAGCGTGCAAAATCAGACAAGACAAAACAATAAAAGGAATAACAGTCTTTCAAAAAGAGCTAAAATTAAGCCAGTTTGCCGACGATACAACTCTTCTATGCAATGATTGTAATTCGGTCAATCGAGCTATCACGGTTCTCAATTCCTTTGGCAATCTATCTGGCCTTAAGCTAAATCCGTCAAAAACCAAAGCGCTTTGGTTAGGGTCATTAAGAAATCGCAAGGATAAACCATTTAACTTTAAGTGGCCCAAAGAACCGCTTAGAGTCCTTGGAACCTATATTTCATACGATGAGAAACAAAACGAGGAATTCAATTTTAAAGGAAAGATGCATAAACTTGACACCATTCTTGGTATATGGAACTCTAGGAACCTCACACTTTTTGGCAAGTGTCTTATAACGAAATCTCTTGGTATCTCACAGCTAGTCCACCCACTTTCAACACTCGATTTTCCAACACAATTGGTTCAAGCTGTTAACTCGAGCATCTTTAAATTTATCTGGAAAAATCGAAGAGACAAAATCAAACGCAAAATTATGGTCCAAGACTATAACAAAGGTGGTCTACGTGCTCCAAGCATAGAGACCATGGCCAAATCACTTAAACTGGCATGGATATCCAGGTTCTTACAAAATATACCTGCGCATGACGACGAATCATGGAAGGTCATTCCCAATCACTTTTTCGATAAATATGGTGGCTTGAACTTCCTGTTACGTTGTAATTACGACAAGAACTTTCTTGATAAGATGTGTCTCCCTTACTTCTATAAGTTGATATTAATACATTTCTTAGAACTTAAAGTTTCTTACAATACGCAGTTTAGCCGGTTTGTATTATTCAATAATAAAGATATTTTAATTGGCGGCCGTTCGTTCTTTTACAGAAGTTGGATGAATAAAAATATCTTCCTTGTTCAAGATCTTTTAGGGGATGATGGTAAGGTTCTTTCTTACTCGGAATTTTTTAGGAAATTTCAACTAAAAGGTAATTTCTTACAATACATGCAAGTTGTTTCTGCGATTCCTAAGGATCTGATGGAGGACGCACGGAGATACCTCATTGATAAAACTAGTATTTTGTCCGAAAGCTCCTTTCAGCTCTCAGCGGACCTTTCATTAGATTTACGCAAAATGAAAAATAGAAATTACTATTGGCTCCTGATTAGTAAAGATCAACATGAAATAAACGCTAACATAAAATGGGAAAGAGACCTCCTACCTGACAAAATACTTGCAAGGCATCATTTCTCCCGTGTGAAAAATATTTGCAGAGATAATAAACTAAGAGAATTCTACTTTAAACTCCTACACAGAATTGTCGTCACAAAAAGAGAACTGTTCACGTATGGTATTGCAGAAAATGCGCTTTGCCCTTACTGCAGACAAAACGATTCAATAATTCATACTTTTTGTAACTGCCACTGGACCAAGTGGTTTTTCTCAGAAGTAATCAAATGGTTCAACGCCGTAAATGCCACCTCCTTTGCGCCATCCTCAAGTGAATTAATCTTTGGTCTTAATAATGACAGAAAGAATCAAAGCTCTTCGGCAATTATTAAAAAGCTCGATTTTACTCTTTTGTTTGCTAAATATTACTTGTACATAAATAAGTTAGCCGCTAAGGATTTATCTTTGGATGAATTTAAAGCTAAAATCAGCTGGAGATACGATTTCGAAAAACCCCCTCCTTCAATTAGTTAGTAGTATCTATCTTACCGGAATAATCTGTTAATTGGCAGGTCTATCGTTATTGTGCGTATTGCTACAACTGCTGTACTATTCTTTCTCTTTTTTATGTAATTTTGATTCAATCTGTAATTTCGGTATATGCTTTCTTTTAGTTTTAAACTTTGTAACTGTAATATATATATGTATATAAGTTTTGTCAATAAACTTTATGTATTAAAAAAAAAAAAAAAAAAAAAAAAAATAGTGGTTTCCACAAATGATGTAATCAGTAATATAATCAAAACGACATCACAGCATCATCATAGTTAGACTGACTATGAAGCGGATTATTATAACCATCTATTCATTCATTTATACAACATAAATATAAAATATTCATAGAATAATTATCTTTAGGCCTTACATTTAAAAGTCTGATTAAAAATGACAATATATCATTTTTAGAATGCCTTTCTTCTTTCAAACCATTGAAATTAACAATTACTCAATGCAAAATCAATGTAATGTTTAAGTAATGGTTCTAATAAGAAATAGGCAACCTAACGGCAGAGAATGCAGAAAGGTGTTAATTGTGATATTGTTGAAATCGTCCACATCATTGGCTAAAACATAAAAATCTACCATAACTTAACCAGATACTGCATTTATTAACTTTCTCTCTAATTTACTAATTGATTCCCTTTTGAGTAAAAACTATTCTGAATTTTAATACAACCAAAATTCTATGTGCAAAACATGTGAAATTAGAAGCCTTTTTTGCCATTGCTTCAGAGTTTCATGATTGGATAAAATTTCGTAGCATAAAAGAAATATCACTTTAAAATAAAGTTCCAATACATTTTATTTCAAAAACATATCCATAGGTTGATGCATTCTTAGTAAACAAACCTAAAGCATGCAAATCATCATTGTTATTTATTTGAATTGTCATAAGTTCAAAAATTAATGCGCCCTTACACATCTCACAAAACTATCACTAAATGACAAAAATCAAAAAGAGGATTCACTTTATCCAAACTAGATACTGGAATTTTATTAAAGGAAGTACAAAAATTTATCTAATAACTGCTCAATATAATGTAGATTATAATGTACGTGAAAACAAACAAGAAAATACCAAAAATTGTAAAAATCAAGCTTATAGAAAAATGATTAAATCATTAGATTCTATTCTCTACAATGAAAGCCAATGAGTCATTATTTAGCAATAAATATAATCAATGTAAAAGAAAAACTTAGTCTTGTTTACAAATCAGGAAAAAAATTAAAAACGTTTATAAGGTAACATATTTAATCCATGACAACCTTGCATTATTTCAATTGCATACTGGCATTTATTATTATTTTAAGCAAAAGGAAAAAAGAAAAAATACATAACAAATATTAACTGCTGCAAATTTATAAGTCTGCCTTCTACTTTGTTCAGTTTATCTAAATGTTTACCCATAACCACCCCAATAGTATTCTTCTTTGCTTATAAATGAAGGTCGACCCTTCTCAGAACACATAAGCCCCTTTACAAGTACCATCAGCCTGATACTCACAAAATACATGTAGATATTCAAATCTACACCTATGTCACTTTCTAACTAATATGTTATACAACCAGTATATAATCAAAGTTTTCATCCTAATTTTTTCACCCTTATCTCCAATATAACGATTATTTATTATATTCTGAATAATACTATAATTGCAAAAAAATAAAAAGAAACCTGAACTGTACAACAAAAAAGAAACACGGGCATTTTCTTTTACAAATTTCATACAATAAATTAAAATATGTCCATATCTTATGAATCTATCTTATACCCTATTAACCCTATGCACTTCGAAACTGCCTCGTTTGGTCTCAGTTTCTACCTAGTTACTATTTTATAATTTTATACTGGTAGTAATCATAGATTATAATGCATCTCCTTATCCCGTGGCACCTCGTCTTCACCTACAATTAGTAAAGGTCTATGTCGTGAGATGTCACGCTTTCTACCTTGTTTTATTAACAAAATATATATGTTTTCTTTAATCCAATCTTTGTTCTAAGAAATTCAACAATTTTTAACACTTACTTAAGCTTTTAACATAACAACTAAAAGCAGTTTTCAAACCGATAAAGTAATATAGTGAATGACTAGAAGGCTGAAGGCCCAATGCAATAACTGGAAGCCTGAGCTTCCAGGGATGTCTTACGGGCATGCATTCCCCGCTCTCCCGCCCCCCACGAAATTTTTGAAAATAACACTTTCACAGGTGTATTTTCGAGCATTCTGGGAAGTAAATTTAGTCTATGCAATTACTATAGTAAGTTCATTCCTAATCTTTAGCAGCGTGCTTTCATTGTCAACCAGTTGACAGGAAAATCGCAATTTAACTGGTCCCTAAAAAAGGGAATCTCCGTTCAATGACTTGAAGTTTGCATTAATTTCCAGTGATATCTTGCTTCAATTCCCTGATTTCTCTAAACCCTTTGAACTAAGCACCGATGCCTCCGACAACGGCATAGGTTATGTTTTCACCCCAAATGACATCACACAAAAGTGCCAATGACCAACTTCCATGAAGAAAGCTGTTTTACGACTATGCCCTTTAGCAATCGGGATCTGCCAGTAGCCACTGTACAGATTTAAAGTGATGAACAGGTTAGAGACATGTAATCAATCCAAGCATTCCATTACCACTACTCCTAATAACATCTTTTATTTCTTCACCTGTTCATCCAAGCGATCACTATCTTCTCATTAGTGAAATCAATGTCGCTACCTTCATTACCGTTCTCTTCACAAGCTCGAAATCGTACTATTGGCCTTTGATTTTCTTTGCAAAAATTTATAATCGAAACACTTGCACAATTGAAACTTAAACTAATTCTTACATACTTGAATAACTGACTTTACTCTATGATTCCTACATCTCCAGTAATAGCGATTGCTTTTTTTACTTTTCTTAATTGTTCCATATCTTTTTTTCATTTGTTCCCTGTACATCACTTTCTTTTCTTTAGTTTTGCTATGCAAAAATTACATGTACACCTCTCTAAAAAGTATAAGATGTATGTATATGTACATCTATTTAAGATGTATAAGATACATGTACATGTACACCTCTCTATGATATATAAGATACATAAGATGTATAAGATGCATGTATACTTCTCTAAGATGTATAAGATGCATGTACACCTGTTTAAGATGTATAAGATGCATGTATACCTCTCTAAGATGTATAAGATGCATGTACATATACACCTCTCTATGATATATAAGATACATGTACACTTCTCTAAGATGTATAAGATGCATGTATACCTCTCTAAGATGTATAAGATACATGTACACCTCTCTTAGATGTATAAGATGCATGTACACCTCTCTAAGATGTATAAGATGTATGTATATACCTCTCTAAAATGAAAACCTCTAAAATTCTGATTTCTGACACAAAAATCTACCGTTTCATGTAGACCTACCATGCTTCACTCTCAAAGGGACTTCCATGTAAAAATGATGGGCTGCTCGCCATAGCTTTTTTAGATAACAAGAGGCTTCAAGAAGCCAATACTCACGCACACGCGTAATAAAATTTTATCATGTATTTTTTAAAATACATCATGGAGAAGAGTTCACGCCGGGCCAGCAGCACGCACAAAGCCGCCATTAGGGAACTACTTTTGTGTTTTTAATCCGATGGAGCTCAAACTTTGCAACACAACAGACCTTGCAAATCCAAACAATCGTATCGTTTTTGTTTTTCGATTTTAACGGTTTTTGGCGGGAAAATGGCGTCATACTACTAGCAGCAAAAATTTATTTTCACCTTATGACTAAACTGATGCATGTTTTTGAAAGAACGTGTTGAGGCAAATTAAAATATGAAAAAATTATTGAAAAAGCTCAATTGGTTTAAAAGATATAAAGATCTGAATTTTGAAATTCCCGCCATTTTGTTACTATTTTTAGAAATTTGGCAAATTTCAATATGCAATATCTTTTTAATCAAAAATCATTTTAAAATTATTTTTTCATATTTAAATTCGTGTCAACAAATTCTTTCAAAATCATACATTAGTTTTGTCACACGGTGAAAATAAAATTTTGCTGCTAGTTGTATGACGCCATTTTCCCGCCAAAAACCGTT
The DNA here is from genome assembly GCA_022457155.1 of Cladopsammia gracilis. Taxonomy (NCBI): domain Eukaryota; kingdom Metazoa; phylum Cnidaria; class Anthozoa; order Scleractinia; family Dendrophylliidae; genus Cladopsammia; species Cladopsammia gracilis. The sequence continues at coordinate 665,803 of JAJGOT010000357.1, forward strand.
AAAATCGAAAAACAAAAACGATACGATTGTTTGGATTTGCAATGTCTGTTGTGTTGCAAAGTTTGAGCTCCATCGGATTAAAAACACAAAAGTAGTTCCCTAATGGCGGCTTTGTGCGTGCTGCTGGCCCGGCGTGGTTACTCCTTTCATTCATTCATCATTCCTGCAAACCACCTTGTTTACTACTAAATGTTTTGTAAATGAAGGGTGTACCACAATGAAGTCAGTGATCCTTCTAAGTTTTATATATACCTAACGTGAACATTAGTAATATAAGTAACATTGCAGGAAACGCTGTCCTGACACTAAACAGCAAATGTAGATGGCAAAGTTATCAACCGGAAGTGCACAATATAAAATATGCGTGCATAAATTTGCATGTAAAATCGTGACACAAAAAATAATAAAAATAATAATAACAAGAGGCTACACTTAGCCTAAGTCGTATACAACAAAGCATTAAACGAAGAAAATGGAAATGGATCGAGCATACGCTCCACTAGAGGACTGAAGGCCCAATGCAATGGCTGGAAGCCTGATCTCCCAGGGGTGTCTAGTGGGCATACCCTCCCCGCTTCCCCCAGAAAATTTTTGAAAATAATACTTTCACAGATGTATTTTCGAGCATTCTGGGAAGTAAATTTGATCTGTGCAATTACTATAATGAATTCATCCCTAATCTTCAGCAGTATGCTTTCGTTCTCAACCAGTTGACAGGAAAAACGCAATTTAGCTGGTCCCTAGAAAGCGAACCTGCTTTCAATGATTTGAAGTTTGCATTAACTTCCAGTAATGTCTTGCTTCAATTCCCTGATTTGTCTAAACCCTTTGAACTGAGCACCGATGCCTTCGACAACGCCATAGGTTGTGTTGTCACCCCAAATGGCATCACACAGAACTGCCAATGACCAGCTTCCATGGAGAAAGCTGTCTTACGACTATGCCCTTTAGCAATCGGGATCTGTCAGTAGCCACTGTACAGATCTAAAATGATGAACAGGTTAGAGCCATGTAATGAATCCAACCATTCACGAACTGAAGGCAGAAGAAAGACCTCGATAACGGTAGCATTATTCAACACCCAGAAGTCTGCATAGAATCGATATGAACCATCTACTTTGGGTACAAGTAGAATAGACACAGAATAGGATAAGGTGGAGGGTTCAATAACACCACGCTCTTCCATGTTTTTGATCTGTTGGTTCATCTCTGAACGAAGGGAAAATGGTGTTCAGCACAGCTTTACAGCAACAGGTACTTGAGTCTTTCTATGGATGTAAAACTGAACTTTCTCAATGCAACCAACTTTTGAGTCATTTACGAAAACATTTCGGTATTCATCCAAAAAATGTTTGAACTCCTGTTTCTCAGACGCCGTCACCTCACAAGAATTCAAGTCAACTGTCGCTGATCCTTCAATGCTGTAGATAGGGGTGGCGGACGTTCAGAAATACTGTCAACTTCAGGGGTTTGTTCTTCCACCTTTACTGGCGAGAGTTCTCCAATTCTAGTACCCGCAAACAGCTTAATAGGAACTTCACTGTTGTTCATGACTGTTACCGGTATTCAGTTCTGTGGTCTTCCCGCAACCACACTTGCTCCTAACAAGACATTTGAACGAGTCATTTTGTCCATAAACGAGGAGAATGAAGCATCCTTGTCATATGATCCATAATCTGTATGTACAAAGCATTGACAGCGGGGTAGAATAACAAAATCTGAGATGAGTGAAACAACAACGAGGGACAACACAGACCTGTGCGAAAGTTTCTCTTAAATCAACTTGGCATCACCAAGAGTAAGTGTTTGTTAAGTCCAGTTAATGCCAAAGGACCCGAACTGTTTCAAGGTATCCATGCCTAGAATGACAGGTACATTAAGGTTTTGAATAACAAGCAAACGAACATTATGTTTGGAGATATGCCCTATCTCAGTGTTAGTAACAAGCTTACCCACACAGCGTAAAGGGTTTCCATTGACTGCGGCCGGTATGCTCTGTGGAGCAGTGAAGTCCCACTTCTCGATGCCGAGTAGTCTAGAACTGATAAGGTAACATTAAAACCAGTATCCAACAGTCGGATGCATTTCACACTTTTAATTTTTCTGTTCACGTGCAGGGTAGAACGCCGTTGTGTCCAACGGCGTTGTAAGGCACTTTCAGCAGAGTTAAACACCAGTGGTGGCCCCATAGCATTAGCATTGTTCAGTTTAAATGAGGAAAGAGACACTGATTGGCTACATATCCCACACCTCCACAATTAGAACAGATAGGTGTTTGGGTCCTTTTACAGGGAGCGCCACGATAGAAACCGCCCTTACCAAACCTTTACTTATTATTCAAACAAATAAATTTGATTGTTATCATATCCTTGATAATTCATCTTATTATAATTCATTGCTGAACTACTTAAACCATTGACCTTGTTTTTCAGCTACCAAGTTATTAATCAATCACAAAAACATCTTTTGAGTACTTGTACTTTTTCTTATCGACAAATTTCACACCAGGTTTATCAAATATCCAAGAACACTGCTTCATGTAATAAGTATGTATTTTCATTCCTATTTACTTCAATTTTATAATGATGCTATTACAATGTCAACGTTTTTTTTGCAACTTTGCTTTTGCATTGTTAAATTTACTTTTAAAAAAAGCAAAAACATCATTTTGAAATAACGAGTTTACTCCACTACCACTATGCTACCTAATACACATCAGCAACAATTTTTATATGCTACATAATCATATAATCTATTTCATTCAAATACTCGTCCCATTTGAAATTATCTCCTTCGCATAATTGAAGATCAACATTAGTTTTAGATCAACTCACTAATTTTCAATCACTGTATATTAAAATGTCCATCATGATTTCTTTTTTATTTTCTTATCTAAATCAACACATCACGTAATGAACTTCTGCAAAAAGATGTTTTTATTTTATTAGAACATAAATTTTATATGATTTTTAAAAATCTGCAAAATTTGCCACCATTTTGATCTACCATTTCCATTAATCTCCTCTTGATCCCTCTCTATTAACAAAAGAACCGTGACATAGATTAAGAAGCACGTAACTTCAAACAAAGCAACACCTGACTTCAAACAAAGAAACTATGATGTATCCTAATCTCCAATATAACGATCATTTATTATATTCTGACCTCTTTTCACCGTTTACATTTTCATTACTTTTTACAAAAAGAACATCTCTACACCTAACATCTGGGTTTGATTTCCAGTTGACATATTTTTTTTATTAATTATTCAATTACAAAAACTAATTAATTACAAGAATAAAAGGAAAAAATGTTTACAATATTAGTATTTAAGAAGTGGACACGTAAAAAAATAAAAGAAGAAGAAGAAATAAATTACAAAAGATTTCCATATATATCATTTAACCTTGCAAGTTCGTTGTTTTGGGTCTGATTTCCAGTTGGCATATGTTAGAAGACGACCTGTCAAGCATAACATAAACAAATTTATATCGTACCTTCATATGAAGAACTCAACGACTTGTGCATCTATTTGCTATTCACTGCAGCCATAAAATTCTTTTCATTCTCTGTTTCCTGCAACATTGACTTTTCCTCATAGATATTCATCAATGATCAAAATATATCTTTGAACAGACCACTGCCATACTTTTAAAGTTAGGCTAATGAATCTTCACCCTTTCTTGTTTATGTTGAACAATGTAGACAGATATTTGATATCCCAAAACAATCTTCATATTGAGACTATTCACAAGATTGAAGAATCTTACAGAAATCAACAAATATGTTTATATGTACCTTTAAAGATACAACTTCTTAAATGATAATTCATATGACAACAAACACAGGTCTAAGAACACTTCAAATATTATAACTATGAAAATTAAACAACTGAAATAAAACTGGGTGTAAACTTATACACCAGACATGTATTGTACAAAAGTAACCAGTTGTTCCAAAACAGCAACGTCACTTACTTCATTGCAAAGTAAAAAAAAAAGTAACGACCATTTGTAACTTTTTGGAAATCTTGAGTTTTGAAGACTTGAGCAATAACTGGGAAAATCTCTTACTTAACTTTTCTGACCAATGTGTCAAGTACTTCATATTCTGTATTGCATACTGACTTAAAAAGTCTATAAGTAGCAAAATCTTCATATTGAAAATTTCTTCTTTAGCAATGAAATAAAATGCTGTAAATACCTACATAAACACCTCATCAATCACTTCAGCTTTCTTCTCTTTTTCATTTTATATCCACAATGCTTGCAGAACAAATTCTAGCCTTACTGAATGGTTCTGCTTTTCAGAATTATCATATTCTGCTATTGCAACCTTTCTGTAACGTTTACCAGGTGTATTAACATACTTTACAGCTTTTCCTATTTTGATATGCTTCTTATAAAGGCAACAAAACATTCTTTCCCCTTCATTAACTGCCAGCCACCATACACTAGTTTTATGGCAGAATACATCGTCATCATCAATTCATTCATGTTTCAAAAGAGGCGACTTTAATGGTAATTGCCCTTTTACTTCACTGGGAGATACTGACTTGCAAATGCTTTTGACACAGAGCACATGATTGTGCAACACAATAGGATAGTTACTATCAAAAGTTTCTTCTAAGATGCATAGGTGCTGTTCTTCTGAAATCACACATACTTAAAAAGATGCGTAACCTGATCCTACTCTTAAAGACAGTTTTGAAGATGTCATATTTTTGGATGGTATTTAATTTCCAGTTATTCTGAGTGATGTGCTTTCCAAGACAAGTGTTACTTCTTCTACTATTTGCAAAGGCGCGTTATCATTCATGATATCATCGTTTCCTAAAACATACATTTTCAATGAAAAGACCTCCATTGAAATTTTTTATATACACCTTAGCTGTAGAGGTTTAATAAAATACAGCAAAATTTAAGTTTATATTAGTATTTAATTTTCTAAGCCTCATACCATAAAGCGCAACATAAATAGTGGTAAAGCCACTTAAAAACACCATACTAGATATTTGATTTCTTTTAAAATTATGCTATTATTTTTACCTGTAAAGGTCTCCATTCTTGTCTTCTTAGCTGTGCTATCAACAGACACAAAAGACAGCATCGTTATCTCCCATTTCATTGCCACAGAAAGTCCATCAAAACTCCCAGCAAAAATGGTCTTGTTTTGACGATTACCTAGAACACATAACATTTACAATAATAATCGCATCATTTATTTTTTCTTTCTTTTTCACATTGCTTCAACAAATTGTGTATTCTTTTTTTAATTTATCTGATGCATTTTCAAGAATTTTAAGGAGTTTAAGATACTAACAAGTGGAGCTGCAAGCAGTAACTTTTACCAGTTACCGCCTGATAAGAAGAATCCTGTGATATTGCATCACCATTTGGTTTAAATCTTTATTTCTTACTTTCAACAATAGTTTATACATTATTTTCATAGAATTTTGATGCATATGTTTAATAGCTGCTTATGAGGTCTGCAAGTTCATCCATCCCTGGAAAATATAGCATGAGTAAACGATAAAAAAACTTTGCAAATTCTTTTCTTTTATTGGGTGTATGAAATCTTACAACACCTCTAATTTTTCTGCATTTCATAACTTTATTGGCAACCAACAATCTTATCTTATCTAACAGTGATTCTGTCGTATTTTTATTGGTATGTTCTGATTGACCCACCGCATCAATAACAATATTTCGCTCTAAATTAATGATTTCATCATTTGAAATTTTATAATCCTTATAATAGTAAACAACAAATTCTATTAAGTATACTTTATTATCAGATACAAATAACTTTGATCTGTTACTGTAACACTCAATAATATTAGACTTGAAGATATCTCTATTGTATCCTCTAATTCAAGACTATACTCACTCTTTGGAATACATAGTGTATTCTATAAAAAGTATGTGCTAATAGAAAATGTTTTTGAAAATACTTTTCTCAACCAAAGTTCCATCATGCATCTGTATACATACTGTTGTGCACTTACTTCTCTCGTAAAAAGGAAAACAGCATCTTTTTTCCTCAGACAGCGTTTATAATAGTCTAAGGACATTCAGTTTTATCCTTCAAAAAATATGAACAAACATATGTTATACATTTGTAGTCACTAAACATCGACTGGAGGTCTATATTTGCAGCAAATGGCAATAAAATAACTGTCTGGTGGTCATTTGAGATGCAAGTCGTAATCCGAATTACCAGAAATACACAATGCCCAGTAATAATCTTGTATAGAAACACCAGCACTTCTCAAAATGTGTTCAGCAATTAAACTTGAGTTATACTTAGAGTTAGTTGGATCGAAAATTTCATTAATTTTTGTTTTTCAGGATATTAGCTCATCTTCTAAGAGTACTACTTTTCACCTCTTAACTTAATCATCGGACAGAGGCTTTGCTACCATAATATTGTTTCAAAAACTAACCAAAATTCAACCGGCATTGTATGTTCTTGTACTATCTACATGTTTTAGAATGAGTGTGTTTCTGGTAGGTGGCAACGAGGTCATGTAGTTTTGAATCACCATTCTTATTTGAAAGGTAGCTCCAGACCTGGACATTCTGTGTCGGCTTGAATATTATTATATGTAATTGTTGGAAAATCAGAAGTCTAGATTAGTATATACAAATTAGGAGATTTTCAATATAACATTAAACAACTATTCCAAACTATTAAAAGACATATCATTAACTCATCCTTGAGCGTTATGCAATTGTTCAGATGGTGTCACTTTAAGTATCAACAAAATAATAACTAAGAATTAACTAAAAATATATGGCATTGATCTATTCAATAAACAATTTTTGCTGCATTTTTAAATTGTGTAGAATTAATGAAATGACAATCTCAAAAAAAAACTGATTGGGGAATTCTTTGCATATTAAATTTAGAACGAAAAGATTTCTAAGCAGTCATACATCAATAACCACTTCTCTTTTTTTCTTATATACAATTGTATATAATTAAACTTCCCACAGTATACAACTTACGAAAAAACATTTTCATCATCACAATTCGAAAATGATTGTTATACATTAAATTATTTTAATTTTATTTTTTTAGCACATCAATTGCCTTTTAACTTCAAAATTTATCAACAAAATCCAATGATACAATAATTTAAATATAACTTCTTCGACAATACTTTTACATAGCACATCTATTTGTTTTTCAACATTAAAATTGAAAATGAAATTATCCATTTGTCTTGAATTTTCATTTTGCATACTTTTGGATATTAAAAGCTTAATAATCTTTATAAAACAATCACTTAAAAAATAATCATACCCTTTCAAATGAAACAAGGAACCATCTCTCTTCACTTAGTGTCACACACACTCTAATGACAATGAATAGTTTTGCAGATGACACGAAACGTACGCCTACAAATCCTCTATACTAATATCTCAACCAAATTCCTATTCTTCTTCATACTCATTCCCACTCTCTGCTCAACCATTCCTTCTTTATTGATCATTTTAGTTCAATGTTAAACAGTTGTATAAATGAATTTGAATTTGTCCTGATTATCCAGACATAATGACACATTGATGAACTTACAGTTTAAAGATTCAAATAAACAGCCAGTGTTCTCATAAATAAGCTAAATACAAAATATCTTAATACTACAAGACTTCAATATTAAATTATTAATTCTTTATAAAACTATTCGCTCTTAAATGTTTTAACATTATTTTGATCATATAGAAATTAGCAAATACAAAGACAAAGTTATATTATAAATCATTTGAATATATTAATTATCAAAACTATAATTGTAAATACAAACTTTTAATACAACATTTTATTGTTGTATTAACAACAAATCCTCTCATTCAATTTAGTTATCCAAGTCTTTTTATCATAGTAAAGGATATTATTTTCACTAATGCTTTTCTGTTTTTATGGTCACAAACTTTTGTACACTGAAGGCCTATTTCCCATATAAAGAAAAGACTTTATAACCTGTGCAATTTAGTAGACTTACAAACTTAAGATATATTATATTATTATATTATTTTGATACTAAGCTTTCAAACTCGTCAATAATTCATCAATAAATATGTTCAATTCTAATTATTACACTTCCGTCCACAAAAATATAAAGTTGGTATAAATCTTTTATTTTTTCCCCAGATGGGACAATCTTCTGCCTTTGGTTAATCTTTAAGATATAATAAAAGGTACAAATTGTTGTCACATATATGAAAGGGATATCACTTTTTAACCCTTTCACTCCCAGAGTCAATTATAGAGACATGCAGTGCACTTCTAACTTTTAAGTCTGTCAAGGAAATTGTATGATGTGACTATTCAAATTAAACCTCTTCAACACTACTTTTGCATGGTGCCATTTGCTTTTCAATATTTTACAAAACGAATTTAGAGATAGTTGTTACATTTTGATTTTTGGCATTATTGGAAGTTAAAGATTTAATAAAAGTCAGTATGCAGTGAAAAGAGAACGGATTGAACCTCTTTTGAGTCTGTCAACGAAATTGTATAGTGTGACTATTCAAATTAAACCTCTTCAGCAGTACTTTTGCATGGTGCCATTTGCTTTTCAATATTTTACAAAACGAATTTAGAGATGGTTGTTAAATTTTGATTTTTGGCATTATTGGAAATTAAAAGTTTAATAAAAGTCGGTATGCAATGAAAAGAGAAGGGATTGAACCTCTTTCCAAAACTTTCCCATATAAAAGATATCAATCCCCCTCGTCCACAGCTTATTACAGTCGTTTTTAATATTAACTATATACACAGCAATTTCGTTGTTCTTAATTTTTGTGTTGCTTGACATATATGATATAATCAAACCTTCCCTGTATGGTCTGTTTATCCCTGAACTTAAAGTATTTCTCTAAATCGTGGCTGTTTCCACAGAATAAACATACAGTCCTGATAACCTTTTGACCTCCAGTTTACGCATTTGCACCAAATGTTAAACGTGGAATGTTTTGCACATCTAAACATTGCTTTTGTTCGACTCCTTTAGTGGCAAGAGTAGTCATTTTCGGCAGTAGCATCTCGTCTGTTTTCCCTTTCAATTTCGGCTTCTCATCTCTTCGAAAAGATTGTTTGTTTATCCCTCAAAATACTTCTTTATAATTCACTAGGAAACTCAAGTATTTTTGTATGGTTATGAGCTAAAACTCATCTTTTAAGATATTAATATAATAATAAAAAATATTAAAAAATAATTTAACGAAAATGATTAAGCATATCACACCAACAAATGTCAAATATTTTTCCTGTTTCTCATTGCCTTTGTCCTCAATTTTATAAACAAACAACTACTTAGTAGTTTAATGCATATAGGGGCAAAATGAATGGAACCAAGACAACAAGAATAACAAGGAATATCTGATGGGTAGGATGGTAAAAAAACCATGATTGACTAATGAAATGATTTTCCTAATGATTTATATTGTATTACTAAAGAAGCAATCGAATCAAATTTAGTAAAAATAAAGATAATTCAATTATAATAGAAAGTGGAATTTAGCAATAACTGCTCAACTTAATGCAGATTATAGTACATGATAAAACAAAGAAGAAAATACAACAAAATATAAAAATTTAGCTGATAGAAAAATGATTAAATCTTTAGATAATATTACCGATAATGAATGCCAATGAAAATAAAGTGCCACGAATGCTTGTACAAACACTTCAATCTTATCTTATCTGGCAGTAATTCTATGCTACTTGAATTGGTATGTTCTGATTAAGCCACTGCATCAGTAACAATATCTGGCTGTGAATCACTTGTTTCATCATTTGGAATTTTATAATCCTTGTAATAAAAAGCAGCAAACTCTGCTAAACATAGTCTATCAACAGATACATATGACTTTACTCCGTTATTATAACACTCAATAATATTTGACTTGAATATGACTGTATTGTTAGCCTTTAATTTGTCAACCTCATCTTACCTCTATGATATACGCACTCTGTTCTGTGGAAAGTCTGTGCTTATATAAAGTATTTTTGGAAATACCTTCGTCGACCAAAGTTCCGGCATGTATTTGTATACAGACATGTCTTCTAAATTCTAATTTCCTTTTTAGTTTGAAAGCTTAAGGGTGGACTGGAGAGAACTCTACAAGTTTCTTCACAATCAACAGGAACATTGCAAATTGTACCTTTAATCTTTGTTTGCTGGCCTTTTAGCATAACCACAATCTTTTCAAAAACTATTCTGTGTGCTATCCAAATTTATTCTAGTTTCTCAAGTATGAACAATTCTTGAGGAATTTCATCTAAATACCAATTATTATAGAAAGCTTGACATAGAATGCTTCCCTTTAAAACTTTAAAATGGCACGTTTTACAGATGTATTCTTTGCCATTAAACGACTTTCTATCCATAAAAAGATGCTCGGTTTTATACTTGCTCTTAAGTAATACTAAAAGTGATTTTCTATAAAGTATTTTATTACAGACTAAACATACGTACTAAGGTCCTTCTCTAATTTTCTGTTTAAATATTGTAATATAATGGTCTACACTGTATATCTGAACAACCTTAACTTTTCTTGCCTCTTTCTGCTGTTCTTTTAGGTTGGCATCTATGTTATTATACGTATTCTTTACTGTGTCAATTTTCTATTTTTTAGCTACTACTTCCATATCATACTTTTGCTTTACTTTATAAACAAGTTCACCTTTTTCTTCATGGTCCATTAATTTGTAATTTTTTTTTCCTTTTAGATAAATGTTCTTCTTTTTTCTGTGGGTCCATTGTCTTATACTTTTCAGCATTATTTGAAATAAGTTCTTTCTTTTTCAGTGGATCCATTAACCTGTACTTTTCAGCATAATTGGAAACACGGTGTTCTTTTTTGTCTGGATCCATCGACTAGTACTTTTCAACGTAATTTGAAAGAAGTTTTTCTTTTTTCTCTGGATCCATTGACATGTATTTTCCTCCCCTTCTCTTTCTAATTGTTGCCTTTTGTTAGACAGATTTATGTTTTCTTATTATTTGTTTCCTTTCATTGATGAACAGTTCACATAAACATCTAAGAAACACAATCTCATACTTTGTTTTAAAACGATTAAATTTATTTTGAACAATAGCACAAAACAGATCAACAACAAAATCTACATCAGAAAATACTTAGGATATATGTGTTGGCTTCCTATCATCATATGCAAAAACATTATAACTTAGCTTCTGCCTTGCACACCACTGGAAACTACAACAAATCCAGTAGCTTAAAATCCACATCAAAAAGTCTATACTGTTTTCCTTATTATCTAAAATAACACCCTTAAGATATTGTTTACTACAAAACACATCACAAAACAGATATCCTTGAAACCTAGCACCAGGAACAACTTCAATATAGCCAGTAGCTATATCTAATCTGTCTGACAAATCAGAATAAAAAATGTGTTTCAGACGTCCAACAGTTGCAAGACTGTAAAGTTGAAAAGAAAATAAAATAAAAAGATATAACACAACATTCTTGACAAAAACAAAGACTGATTTCATTCAACTGCTCATTACAACTCGAACCACAATTTTCAACATACACTAAATCATCATTTTTACTGTTGCCATGCATTTCAATAATGTTTACGCTTTTAATCCCATGAGTATTAGATGTTTATGTATACAAATTCTAAAAATATTGTATTTAATTCATTAATGGATCTATTTCTGTTAATGTACATGTTCCATATGGATGTGCGATTCCTAGTAAATCTCTGTTATGAAAATTTAAAACTTTATATTCTCCATTAGACAGATCTCTAACATCAAATTGCTGGTAGCACCTGAGTTCATAACAACAGTAACAAACTCACTTTCAATCATAACAATCAAACTGTATGACTCACCATCTGAGGCATTAAAGACATAATAACTGCTACCCTTCACTTCATCATTATCTTGTTCCTTATACACGTTAGATTTGTTAGTTATATTTCGTACACCTCGTCGTTTGCTTCCAGATTGGCTTTGGTTTCTACTCTCGTTGGGTGGGCTGACTTAAAGGAACTGAAACAGTAACTCATTTAATTGGAGTATCAAGAACTGAGCTAGTCTGACAATATTACAATTCCTACTCTTCTTTTGCTACTTTCTTGACCTATTAATTGTTAAATTTCCTTTTTAACCACAAGAGGATAATTTGACAAGCATATAAATCATCATTATTATTTATTTGAATTGTCATAAATTCAAAAATTAATACGCCCTTACACATCTCACAAAACTATCACTAAATAACAGAAATGAAAAAGAGGATTCACTTTATCCAAACTAGATACTGGAATTTTATTAAAGGAAGTACAAAAAATTATGTAATAACTGCTCAATATAATGTACATTATAACATACGTGAAAACAAACAAAAAAATACCAAAAACTGTAAAAATCAAGCTTATAGAAAAACAATTAAATCATTAGATTCTATTGTCTACAATGAAAGCCAATGTGGTAATTATTTAGCAATAAATATAATCAATATAAAACAAAAATTTAGTCTTATTTACAAACCAGAAAAAAATTAAGTAAATCAAACTTTTGTAACAATTAGCATATATGAATTACATAAAAATTTATGAATTTTAAATATTTTACTATATTAGAAAAGAACTCAGCTTACAAATTTAAAAATCTTTTCTCCACTAAGACGATATTTTCAAAATCTAAAATATACATTGTAAAGAACATACCAACTTTCTCATTCAACCAATATCTTAAATCCTTTACATTACTTATAAATTTTATAAATTATGAAAAATGTTTATAAGGTAACATATTTAATGCATGACAACCTTACATTATTACAATTACATACTGACATTTATTAATTTAAACAAAAAGAAAAAAGAAAAAATACATAACAAACATTACCTGCTGCAAATTTATAAGTCTGCCCTCTACTTTGTTCAGTTTATGTAAGTTTTTACCCATAACCACCCCAACAGTATCCTTCTTTGCTTGTGAATCAAGGTCCACCCATCTCAGCACACATAAAATACATCCATTAATCCCCTTTTTTATGTTACAAGTACCATCAGCCTGATAATCACAAAATACATGTAGATATTCAAATCTACACCTATCATCCTCATTTTTTCACTCTAATCTCCAATATAACGATTATTTATTATATTCTGAATAATACTATAATTGCAAAAAAATAAAAAGAAACCCCGACTGTACAACAAAAAAAATAACACGGGCATTTTCTTTTACAAACTTCATACAATAAATTGAAATATACCCATATCTTATGAATCTATCTTGTACCCTATTAACCCTATTGACTTCGAAACTGCCTCGTTTGGTCTCAGATTCCACTTTGTTACTAGGTACTAAAGCAATATAATGAATAACTAGAAGACTGAAGACCCAATGCAAAGGCTGGAAGCCTGAGCTCCCAGGGGTGTCTAGTGAGCATGCCCTCCCCACCTCCCCCAGGAAATTTTTGAAAATAACACTTTCACAGGTGTATTTTCGAGCATTCTGGGAAGTAAATTTCGTCTATGCAATTACTATACTAAGTTCATTCCTAACCTTCAGCAGCATGCTTTCGTTCTCAACCAGTTGACAAGAAAGTCACAATTTAGGTGGTCCCTAGAAAGAGAACTTGCCTTTAATGACTTGAAGTTTACATTAACTTCCAGTGATGTCTTGCTTCAATTCCCTAATTTGTCTAAACCCTTTCAACTGAGCACCGATGCCTCCGAAAACGGCATAGATTGTATTGTCACTCCAAATGGCATTACAGAGAACTACCAATGACCAACTTCCATGGAGAAAGCTGTCTTACGACTATGCTCTTTAGCAATCGGGATCTGCCAGAAACCACTGTACAGATCTAAACAAAATATTTAAAACAACTCTTAATTTGTTTTCTTTCACTTACATAAATTTCAAAATGTTATCAGACAACAAGACACGCTGTTAAACCTATAAAATCATAGATGTATATGAATTTACAATTCTATCAAATTGTAATACTTCGCATCTAAAGATACAAATAAACTACAGCGCTACAAAATACAAAACTAAAGATGAAATTGCACAAAAACGCATACTGAGAATATTAAAAATGAAACTCTTCAAACCCTTTGCTTCCTTAGAATGCCTCGTTTGAATCTAAGGCAAAGACGGTGCTTCACTCACTTTTATAGAACTTCATCAAATGCTCTGAAACAATTTTTCTTCTCATTGCAACACAGAAACACCTTGCACTAAAACGTAGGCTATAACGCCGTGATTCCACTTATTCTGTTGACATTCCTCACATCTACCTCGTTTCTTATCATAGACAACCCAGTCAACACCCCTGTTTTGAAGCCTAATAGATTTGCGCATAAAATAATCAAAACTTCGACGTTTCTTTGACACTGGTGGGATAACTGACAATGCTGGACGCCCAACTTTTTGCGGTTGAACAAGGAGCAAGTGATGTCATTTACCACATCCACTAATCTTCCGAACGCGGTATTGACCACGCCGGCGTCTTTTTCCACGAAGCCAATCAAATGAAAAAACTCAAGTTCAATTTCTGCTTGAATTAATCTGCTAATTTCCTCAGAGCATTCAGTTTGCAAATGCAGTGGGAGACGTATGATGACTTTTCTTAAAGTGTTCATTTAATTTATCTCTGCTTCATATCGCATATGTTCCAAATTCAAGGTACAATTTTTCATGTCTCGAGCCAACTCCGACAATTTGACGGATTCCCATAGTAATATTTAAGGATCTTCCACTACCTTTTCAATGAATACGTAAACAATAATATGCTTCTGTCATCTATTTCTATGTAATCTTCCTCTCCCAAATCAAAATCAACATCAAAATACGTCTGCCAGATATATGACCTCTTTCCATAGCTTACCCGCATAGTCGTTCACACCAGTAGTGTCAATCTTCACTGCAGTTTTGCTATGAGCTCTCTTATCCAGAAAACTTCGTTTCGAGCGCGAAAAGCAAATAGCAGGCTGTACTTCGGAAGGTAACTGGAGCTTAACATTGAATTAAAACATAAATCCTCTCTACATTGTTTCAACGGAGACAGGCTTTGTACATAGACGATGAGTGGTGATGATGGTCGTTTTCTTGGACTTACAAAAGGTGTCCAAATTTCAGAGGGCCCATCATCTCTAAAGGTGTTGTGAAGTTGAAGTGGAGGTTGATCTTGGCTAACAGCAGTTGCCACCGTTTTGTTCAAAGAAGTTTCAGTATCACTGGAATCTAAAACTCGAGAATGTTTCTGTTTGTTCGATTTGCCAGGGTGTAACAGGATTAATCATGACAAAGTCCTCAGTCGACAGGCAACATAACACTCTTTGCGATTGCATCTTTAACAATTCCAGAGTAAAATTGGATAAAATAGTACAATCTTACATCGTCTTCTAACACTCTCCTTCCTATATTTGTCTCAAAATTTTTTATGAACCGAGGAACTTTCTTAGCTCGCCATCAAAGGTAACGATTTCCCGTTTTGGCATTTCCAACTTCTCAAAGGCTGAAGCTGGAGAGCGAGCACTTTCCAATTGTTAATTTAAGACACGCTAAAGCAAATATTCTTCAGTTTCACAAGGCATCTAAGCATGAGGGAGAAAAACAATTCATTCAGACCTCTCAACATAATGACTGCAGAACTATTTTTTATTTTCTGTTAATACAAAAACATATTTTTTCCTTTTTTAAATTATATCAAATCGTTGACATTAATCCTTTAAAATTAATGTTTCTGCAAAAAAAATAATAAAAGAACTTTGCCAAAAAACTGTAATTGTATCTCACTCTGATCATCTGGTCACAAATTTTTCTCCTCTTCATGTGGTCTACCAGTTTTATCCTCATAATCCTCTAACTCATTTTGACAGTCTTTCACTTCCTCTTCAGCTCTAACAATTGTTAAAACTCAAACCATTTTTCCTCTTCATTTCTTACCTTACAATCATTCAAAGTATAACATTAACATAGCATAACAAATCCTTTTGTAAATATTTATATCATTACAAAAAAATGGAACGATTGTCTCAGTGCATTGCTTAAACTGCAAAACAGGACACCTTTACTAATTAAAATTTCCTTAATTATATAGAAATTAGTTAACTTCTTGGATATTTCCTCAACAATAATTTTAATAATACTTGCCATTTACCATAATTATATCAAAGTTCAATGCCAATTGCTCTTCAATGACAATTGTCAATTGCTCTTATGGCATTACAATTCCTTATGGCATTACAATTCCTACTTTTCTTTTGCCCTAAAAACCATGATTGACTAATGAAATGATTTTCCTAATGATTTACATTGTATTACTAAAGAAGCAATCGAATCAAATTTAGTAAAAATAAAGATAATTCAATTATAATAGAAAGTGGAATTTAACAATAACTGCTCAATAGTACATGATAAAACAAAGAAGAAAATACAACAAAATGTAAAAATTTAGCTGATAGAAAAATGATTAAATCTTTAGATAATATTGCCGATAATGAATGCCAATGAAAATAAAGTGCCACGAATGCTTGTACAAACACTTCAATCTTATCTTATCTGGCAGTGATTCTATGCTACTTGAATTGGTATGTTCCGATTAAGCCACTGCATCAGTAACAATATCTGGCTGTGAATCACTTGTTTCATCATTTGGAATTTTATAATCCTTGTAATAAAAAGCAACAAACTCTGCTAAACATAGTCTATCAACAGATACATATGACTTTGCTCCGTTATTATAACACTCAATAATATTTGACTTGAATATGACTGTATTGTTAGCCTTTAATTTGTCAACCTAAATTGTTGTTATTCTCAACCAGATTTACTTTGAGATACTCCATCAGTGGATTGGATGTAAAAAAATTGTCAAAATAAATCTGCTGATGTTTCTGAAATAAATCCTTTATCATAGTTTGCACAATTTGCTCCCCCAGCCCAAATGTAACTTCATTATCATCGTCTTCACTACCTCCTGAAGTTATATCATTTTTCTCTAATATACATCAAATTTACTGATATAACCACCAATGTCTGCCTTTACTCACAACTTGTACCCACGTTTTATTGGCTTCATTGGATTATATTGTTTAATCGAGTGCCTTCCCTTGTAAATAATCATACTCTCATTAATGCTAACCTTTCTGGAAACACTACAACTTAATGTAGTTATTGTTCATAGCAGTA
Organism: Cladopsammia gracilis; assembly: GCA_022457155.1. Lineage (NCBI taxonomy): Eukaryota > Metazoa > Cnidaria > Anthozoa > Scleractinia > Dendrophylliidae > Cladopsammia > Cladopsammia gracilis. Next base: position 683,000 of record JAJGOT010000357.1, read on the forward strand.
ATAAGAGGTCTTACTTTAAGTAACTTGTCTTTGTTCCCTTCTGGAATACCATGATTGTCATAAATATGCAGATTTCCTAATATCTACGCAAATCTATTTCTTGGAAGCACTGATGCCACAAAAGGCACACCAAACTAGATCCTCATCATTCTTCCAGAAATCAGTCAAGGATGACAATTTCTAGTACCCATGATAATCTTTATTTCAACAAATCTATACATTTCTTGTTGAATGATAGATTCCACTTTTAACTGCTTCTCGTTCGCATAAAGGTTTATTAGTAAATAATATCTTCCAGCACAGCCCCATCAAAGAACTTTAGAAATGCATCACCTAATGTATAACATTAACAAATTGATCTTGAATTGAACCTAGAAAAGATCAGGAGGATACAGATAAGTAAAATGCCTTGCTTTCTACCTCATTACAAGAGAATTATCACTACTCTAAGACAAACACTCTGTAATAACATTCGTTTGTGTTGACAATTACCTTATGGAAAATCAAATGAATGTTCTTTGACTGGCTTATCTCTTTTGTTCCACTCACATTGTGCCATTTTAAAAGGGTTTAGTGTCAATTTTTTTGCATCCCCTCCTGTTTTTAACAGCATGCCTTCTAATGCTATTATCTGAATACAACGAGTGTGCCATTGGAGCTTTACTTGCGTGCCGTATAAATAGAACAATATTGAATAAACATTAATTTAGAATTTCAGATACATGTACATCTACAGCTGACACTAGTGGCAAAAATAATACCTGTCTCTGTGTTCATTAGTATATTTAAGCTCTTCATTAAATAAAAAATAAAATAAAAAATAAATAAATTGTATTTGTTTAGTTCTAAAAGAAGTGATATACCTGTTCCTTACACTCAAAGAAAATTCCACATACTGTATATAATGGGTGCCTATAACATATGATGGAACTTACAAATCCCAAACAAACACTACAATCTCTCGAGAGTGAATTTAGAAATTTTACACTAAAAATAGATTTCAAAGTCTGCTCTACGTTTTTAACTATTCACAAAAAATTATTCAGCCTTCAACTCAATCAATAACCAACTTAAATAAACCAAAATCGTATGAACCTGAATACCACGTATGCCTTTAAACAGCCGCCATTTTGAAGTAAAACACCTCACTTATGTATCATGCAATATTGTGTTCTATCTACAAGAATAAAAGGGTAAAGGCTCTTTGGAATTGAACATAAAGATGAATCATTTCATCATCTTTCTCTTTACTTACATAGTTTAATCTTTTGAGACTTTCAGATCCCTTCGGTAAACAAAGGGTTTTAAGCTAAATTGCCTATAAAAGTAGACAAGATTAAAATCAGAAAAAACGCAATTTTAATAAGAAATTATGGATTCCCAAGTGTAAAATATCCAATAACCTAAATGGGTATCCTCAACAACTTTTTCATTAAAAAACGTTCCACAACAAAAAAAAACAAAAAGGATTAAAAACGAATTGATGCACTTAAAAAATATCATAATCAACATTACAATCAACTGGACCTTGTAAGAGAAGGCTTCTTTCCTTCCTTTTAAAAGTAACGCAATGAGACTAGCAATTTTTCTCCATAACCCCTCAATGACATTGTTAAAAAATTGTAAGATACCCCCCCCAAAAAAACACAAAAGTATCAAATTTGATTAAGATGTTACAAAACTCATCCCAAGCCATAGATAACCTTTCAATGACCATCATATCTCCTTCACATTTCCAGAAATTTAAAACTCTATCCTCATCTCATGAATCTATTTTATGGTTTCCCTTTACACTTTTACATGAATTTCTTAAATCAATCTTGTCTTCTGCTAGATAATCTGGCAAATTACCTTAAAGGAAAATTAATAACGGACGAATGATTTTGCCCAGCTGTTTCCAATGTGAGTAGTGGCCAGTTCACATAAATCGACTCTAACTACTCTATGCGAAATACGGTGGACACCTCATTCCGTCTCACGTAGATTGCGAGCTCATTTGATTGCCCCTTATATTCGACAGTTACATAGCAGAACCCCATGGGTTTCATTGTCTCACCAGTGTAAGTACAGAACTTTAATGAATTAATGTAGTTTCCTTTAAAAGGTACATGATTAAGGTACTCATAATACATACCCTTCTTCATGATAGATACAACAAACCCTGTTTCTAGCTCTATAGTCACTCGTCGTCCTTCCAGGTAGACATCCAGAGAAATAGGCTTCCAATCCTTGTTATCAAAGACATGATAAAGTTCTCTATATTCTTCTTAACTTTTCTCTAAGTTGTAAACTTTTACAATATTAACTCCAAAGTTCGTAAATTGTTCATTGGCGTGTTTCTTTTTGCAGGCGCATTTCGTGTGTCCTATTATCTCACAATAATAACAACGTTCTTTGATAAAAGGGCACCTTTGTGAATTGTGTAGTCCTGCATAGCAGTAACAAGATTTAAGTTGCTTTACATCCTTACTCTAGATGTCCTGTAGCTTTCGTGGTGATTTAGTTGAGAATTGTTCATCCCCAATACTAATTTTAATAGCATCCAGCTTATTAACCACAACGCCTGGGTCTTGCTCTGCTTGAGGGCTTGCACATTCTTACTAACTTGTTCTGTCAGCAGACACTTTAGGAAGATGACATCGAAAAAGAGGTCGAACAGTTTTACTTTCAACAACTCGGTAATCATTTTTGAGTCATGAATATCCAAAACCAAATGGTCTTGAAGACATTCAGTTCGCATCGCCTCTCCGAACTTGCATTCCATGGCTAAATCCTTCAATGTCTAAAGTGGCTTTGACAACAGATCTATCTTTACACCTTTTCTGATTATGAAATCTACTGGAAATCCTATTCTTTAGTCATTTCTATCATAATTGGATAATTTTATGAATATCTTCCTCTCATATGTACGCTCATACACTCTCACATTCATATGTAATAATATCACAAACCAATGAATCCTTACTCAGACAATGCAACATAAACCAACACATCCTTCTTTAGACATCAGGATGAACCATCCCCCTACAAAACTTTATTAAGTACCCCCAGAACAATAAGTCACAATGCCCTTCTAACAACAAATTGACATATTACCTTGATGTCTTTTGCATATTTCTTAGCACAATTCGTAGGTTTGTCTATAGACAACATCACTATTTTTAAACTGCAAGGACTCACGTTTTCATTTCTTTTGAAATGTATAACAGCAAATGGAAGACAGTAGAGCAGCCACATGGAAGGGAGTCCTTCATTATTCTATTCATACAAATAATACAACAAAGTAACATTACATATTAGCTCCAAATCAATTATATTCTGTCTCTTGGTCAAGTTTCCCATATGTTGATACTTCTTTCTCCTACTGTTATATGTCTACATCTCAACTCTACCACTATCTCATTTTCGTCAAAAGGCAAATCATACTCAACGCTAACATTAACTTACGTTAACTACTACCTGTACTCTCCTTTTTCCTTACACTTTAACACATTTACTCTTGAAAACTTTCGGCAAGTAGTCCTACTATTTTTCACTTACTTAGGCGTCCTTTCACTGCACACTCCAAGACATTACATTTCCTTTATAACCATTCTAAGATATGTCTGATAATTCAGCTGCAACTACCCAAATTCTCTACCACTATTTAGGACGATGACATCGAAACAGAGGTCGAAGAGTTTTACTTTCAACAACTTGATAATCATTTTTGAGTCATGGATATAAAAAACCAAATGGTCTTAAAGACACTCAGTTCGCATCGCCTCCCCGAACTTCTATTCCATGTCCAAATCCTTTAAAGTAGTTACATATTGACTTACCTGGGGTAAATCTATGACACTCAACGAATGTACATTCCGCTCAAGTTCTCTATACTCGTTACGATGTTCTGTTGGAGTGCTCCAGGTTACTTCTCCTTTCTCTGTTTCCACTGTGCTGATTATTTCCAGTGTCTTAACTGTCAGCTTTTATTTGACTGGACATACTATACATTTATCAAATAATTAAAGAATTAAAATTCTATACATTATAAAATTAAATTAATAAATGGTACATAAGAAATAAAACTTCCACTGAAAGGTTAACTTCTTCACAATAATTATAAATTATATTATGACTATTTTTGATACAGAAAAATATTATATCTCCTCATCTGCAAACCTTCTAAATTTGGCTTGTTACATTCTATGCACTCACCATTTTGTTTAATCCAAAATATACATAGATTATTTATGATTTCTTAGAACAATAGTTAAATTCAAACCACCTATAGAAATACTAATAGCTCAGTTGACTAATATTTTTTAAATAACTGACAAATACTTCAAATCAAATGTCTAATGGTGCAATAATAATATTATTTAAAGGGACATAAATCATGTTTTGGAATGGAATTCAAAGAAGCAACAGATCGAGAGTGCACAGAGATACGAGTTTCCTCTTTAAGTATTTGACTTAATATGAGAAGATATCTTTTTACAATTAATTAGCATCATTTTATATACAAGTATTTTATTACAATACCAATAAAGGAGACTCATGAAATTAAATTAGTGTGTATAAAATAATGAAAAATCAAAAATTGATGCTATCAATCATTTGCACATAATGTTTGAATATCTGGATATTTACAATAATATTGCTAAGCAACACTTTAAGGGTGTTTACTACATCACAGCCATTACCATCGATACAATACACAATTTTGTGAAAGGAATCTGTAAGATGCAATAATTATTATAATTAATAAATTTAAATTATTATTTTGAGGAATTTTTTACAGGGTTTTTTCCCTGGGGTAATATTCTGCCATTGACACAACATTCTCTTTCATAGGTGGTATCTCAGTTGTTTTGGTTTCAGTTCGTAGCTCAACACCCTCTACTGCAGTTCCCTATTCTTCCTGATCTGGCATATTAAAGCGCTTACTATGCTCAAGGTTTCGGTTATACTGAATTCCTTGTGATAATCACAATACCATCTGGTCCCTATAACGAGACATCACCTCATATAGTTCCTTCTCATAGCAAGGTGACAGTTTGTTTTCTTTCTTCTTCTCTAGCAGAACGGTGTCCCCTTCTCTAACGTTCCGATCTCTAGCATAAAACATTTTGTCAACATAGTCCTTATTAGACTGCTTTCTCTGCATGTCCCGATGACGAACGCCTTGATCACTTACTCCTATTTCCTCCTCTTCTACATCAACCAACACAGTAATTCAGCAGAACTTTTTCCTATAATCGAATATGGAGTAGACCTGTATGCCAAAAGGAACCTCTTTAACTCCTCCCTCCAATTCTGTCCTTCTGCATAAGCTGCTCTAACAGATTTCAGAAGCGACCTAAGTAGTATAGGAGGGACCGAATTAGCCGTATTTTTGCGCAAGAATCTCATTATCGTGCGCAGGAATACATTAACGTCTTCAATTATTATTCTCATGAATAAAATACGGAGCAAACTCATTAACTTGCGAAACAATCTCATGAATAAATTGCGCAGCTATACATTAACATGCTGTGCATTACATTAATGATCGTTGCTGCTGTGGTATTTCATTACCTTAGAATAACCAGTTCCAAAACCTGGGTTGACAGGATGTCACCTTTGTTTACCCCTCCCATGTACTTTTTGTACTGTTTTACTGGGTTCTTGATATAACTGTAGCATCTATTCCGTGAAAATTAGAATCAGAAGGACAGCTTTGTTATCTTCCCACTTGTAGCATACAATGACTTGTTTTTACACACGATAGTCACATTCACCACGCGTCATGCTGTTGTCTGCCTTCAAATCAAGTGGTAAACCCTTTCGGTAACTACGAATCGTCCCACAAGCATGAACAACGTTTCCAGAGATACACATAATCAATTTTTTCATTTTCGCCCTACCTTCTCGCCCCATCCTCAAGTCCCAAATTTATCTTTCTCCGACTTTTTCAGATACGCAGGCGCTGGTTCTATAAACTCTTCAGGATTTTCAGTGACACTTCAGCAAACCATCGATTACTATAAAAGGGATTTACACAAATGACAATCTACAGTCGCAAAAAAAAACAAGATCCCTAAGAACACAGACTTTTAGTCGGTTATTAATTTTATTATTTCAAATAAAAGAAAATGACAGTAAAATCAGATGTGATTTTATTGTTGAATAATTATTTCCACACGAATACTTCCAAAATCTTAGCAATTGCGAAATTCACTGTCGTTTTATTTTGGCATTGGAATCGCTTTCAGTAATTCATTGGAGCAATCTGTCGTTCGTCACTAGTTCGTAGCTCTCGTGTCGCCATTTGAACACCATGTCGCCTGTCGGCAAGGCCTCATTAAGGAAGATCGTATTCTTTCCAAACATGCATTATCTTTTACCTGTTCCTTGAGTTCTGTAAATTCACTTATGTGTGACTCCATTGCAATTGCTTCATTGACAGCATCATTATTTTTATCAGAAAATATCTAATTAGAATCTTATATATGTAATAATTACTAAAGATAGATATTCCATGCAGGACTAGAAGTTCATTTTAATTACTTGAATGTTTACCTGGCATTTTTCCTTCTAATCTACTATCTAAGAGTTTTTATGCAAGACACAATCCACTGCTATGTATGATGTACATTAATACTAAGACAATGCATATTACATAGCTTGCATAACCATGCATTTTCTACTTTACTTAGGAAATGTGGTAAATCGTCACTTAAGAACATCATGTTCAACAAGATGATGAAACTAGCAATTTTTCTCCATAAGCCTTCAATGACATTATTAAAAATTGTAAGACACCCCCCAAAAAAAACACAGAAGTATCAAATTTGATTAAGATGTTATAAAAATCATCCCAAGCCATAGATAATCTTTCAATGACCATTTTACAACACTATACCTGACAACGTTCTCCAGTGGGAGACACGATGGCCTTATTATAATGTCCTCAACTTTTGATCAAGCGGTTCGGTTTCCACCTCTGGCCGGGATCATCATATTGTGTTTTTAAGTAAGACGTTTTCCCCTCATAATACCTCTCTCCACCCAAACGTATAAATGGATAACAGAAAATTAAATGCTAAGGGAAGAAATCCTGTAATGGACTAACATCCCATTCAAGAAAGGAGTAGAAATATTTCTAATTACTGAAGTCATCCTACAGAAACCATAAGTAGCCTCCTGCATGGACCACTAGCCTCAAATCCACACTTTATCTTAGCTAACCTTGCCTTTCAAAAACAAGAACAGTAGCCAGAACTTTTTCAGAGGTACACATAATCAATTCTTTCACTCTCCCTCTACCTCCTCGCCCCACCCTCAAGTCCCAAACTTTTCTTTTTTCCCACTTTTTCAGGTACGCACGTGTGTATATGCATATAGGTAACTCAAAGATGGCGGAACAAAATGAAAAGTGGAAGAACTGACGATTGAAAATCGAAAACAAGTGGTGAAGAGCGTGCAAAAAAGTGGTAGCGCCGCAGCCCTACCAACCCCTCCTCCTCCGCGGTCCCTGTAACTACGCCCCTACAAGAAATATTTTAGAATACAAACTTATTTGCTCATGCCACTGCACTTTGTCAAATTGTACTGTTGCATTTTGCCTTGCATCCTACAGTCTAGTTAAGATTAAGGATGCAACCTTCTTGGAGCTCTGGAAGTTGGTGCAGTTTAACTGTTTGAATGCATATGACGCATGAAAAATCTAACTCTGAAATGATTGTCTGTAGAACAAAAGCCGCCGGTTCTATAAACTCTTCAGGGTTTTCAATGCAACTTCGACAAACCAGCCATTGCAGACCACACATATTAAACGAAAACAATAGGCAACTAGCACAAAAAGTGTGCGAAGTGTAGTATTTACTCTGCACAGCCTGATCTACGACTTCTTTGCAGATTAAAAAACTATATACATATTTGATGTTCTCGACAACCTATTCCACGTAAACGGATTCTGTCAGACCTCCGTAGCTTTTCATACTCTTTATCTCCTCAGAAAAAAAAAATGTCATTTAGTCTGGTTAAAAGCTCAAAGTTCCAGACATTCCCTCTACCGTTTCTGCTCCTTCCTTCCATCCAAGGTCATCTTTTAGTTTCACTCCAACTTTAGCCGATTTTTTCCTTTTACCGGACTTTTGCTGATCCTTAAAGGAATTGCAGACCTTGCAATTCTCAATATCCTTCATCATCATCATAGCTTTATTTAAAAACACGGTATCCCATCATTAATTACAAAATGCTCTTCCAGAGAACCGTGTATACTAAATATTCTCTATAAATACCTAGTAAACATGTTAAAAATTTCTAATTAAAATTACAATACTAATTTTTCTATGTTTGCCTATAACATTAAAATTACTATAAGGCGGATTTAAAAGATGCGATAGATGGCTCAGTTTTGATTTCATTTGATAGACCACTCCAAAGAACAGTGCCTCGATAGTTAAAGCTACACTTTCCCGCTTCCTTTCGGGTGCTTCATACATCATTTGTAGTTTTGCGTCCAGCTCTCATCCAAATCCATGCTAGCTCTATTACCTGCGAGCAGTACTCAACTACTATAGAATTTATTTTTGGAATGTCAGATACCCGGAATCATTTCAACGACAAGAGGCTACTATTGTAGCTACACTCATGCCCTTGCGTAAGAAAGTTTTACTGTTTACCATAATTTAAATGGGTCACGCACCCCTCCCCCCTCAACGAATTTTGCATGACACACACTACACCATCGCTCAAGGCATATTGATTGAAGCTACCAATTTTTGAAGAGCGCCTGCCGCGCTTGCTTGAAACGCCTTAAAAAAATAACGCCTGTTCTGCAGGCTACCCTCGGACTCGTGTGTTCCCCCGGGTTGTATTTTAAGGATTCTTGCTGCTTTCCTCCACAAAGCCGCGGTAGCTGCAACATCGCCCCAAAGCCGAGTTGCGAGTGCGGCAGATGGGACCAGATGCGGGGCGTTTCTTGGCCGTTTTTCTTTGGCGTCGCTTCCCACTATGTGAATGCCTTATACTGGGAGCACTGTCATGCCAAATGCTTAAGGTTTTTTTATAATGCTCAACAAACTCTATTGGCATTCGTTTCCATGACAACCATAATCTAAAAGTGAATGCTAGTACTATGACAACCGTAGACATTAATTTTTGTATCAAAAACGTATGCAGTTGAACCTCCCTAAGCGACTACCGAAAATGCAATGCGCAAGATTAGGGTAGGGTTAGGGTAGGGTTAGGGTTAGGGTTAGGGTTAAATTGCGAACTCCTTTGATTGCCCGTTATATTCGACAGTCACATAGCAGAACCTCATGGATTTCACTGTCTCACCAGTGTATGTACAGAACTTTAATGTGATTTCCTTTAAGGGTACACGATTGAGGTACTCATAATACATACTCTTCTTCATGATAGATACAACAAACCCTGTATCTAGCTCTATAGTCACTAGTCGTCGTCCTTCCAGGTAGACATCCACGGAAATGAGCTTCCAATCGTTGTTATCAAAGACATGATAAAATTTTCCATATTCTTCTTCATTTTCCTCTGAGTTGTAAACTTTTACAATATTAATTCCAAAGTTGGGAGATTGCTAATTGGCGTGTTTCTTTTTGCATACGCAGTGGGTGTATCCTATTATCTCACAATGATAACAGTATTCTTTGATAAAAGAGCACCTTTGCGAATTGTGTAATCCTACACAACAAGGTAACAAGGTTTAGGTTGCTTTACATCCTTACTCTGGACGTCCTGTAGCTTTCGTGGTGGTTTAGTTGAGAATTACTGATCCCCAATACTAATTTTAATGGCATCCAGCTTATTAATCACAACGCCTGGGTCCTTATATCTTTTAATATTTAAAAGAATCTAACATCAACGAGAAATACTAATGGAATCACATTTAACCATTCACAAGGAAACAGTGTGAATAATAATCAAGTAATTAAAAAAATTTTTCAAAAGGACAAAAACTTACTTTTGCTAAATAACAGCAAGACAAACGTTATAAACATTGAAGCTATTCTTTATCACAACATTCCTATACAATCAAATAGGAAAATGACTGACTTAAAGGAACTTTTACTGAAACACTAATTCATTTCAAAATATATATATATATATAAATTTTGTATTTAATTGGAGTATCAAGAATTGAGCTAGTCTGGTAACATTACAATTCCGACTTTTCTTTTGCTATTTTCCTGATTTATTAATTGTTAAATTTCCTTTTCAACAACAAGAGGATAATTTGAGAAGCATGCAAATCATCATTCTTATTTATTTAAATTGTCATAAGTTCAGAAATTAATGCACCCTTGCACATCTCACAAAACTATCACTATATCACAGAAATCAAAAAGAGGATTCACTTTATCCAAACTAGATACTAGAGTTTTATTAAAGGAAGTACAAAAATTTATGTAATAACTTCTCAATATAATGTAGATTATAACGCACGTTAAAACAAACAAGAAAATACCAAAATTTTCTTAATAGCATTATTTCTTCAGTAGTCACTGCTCTAAATCACTGTCACTGCTGTCCATTTAAGAAGTGGCTTAATTCTCTGCTAAAAAGGAAAACAGCACCTATTTTCCTCAGATGTTTCTGACATTTAAATTAGAATTTCTTCCTTCTTTTGCAGCATTTATGATAACCTGAAAACATTCTCACATACTTTAATTTGGCATGCCGAACATCAAGTGCTGCAAAAAAATATGTTTAACTATCTTACGTTGGTTTTACCGTGTTATATTGCATTTTTGAGGGCTTTAAAATATTGTGCTTTCAGCAATAATCTGTATTTCGTTTCACATTTATTTCATGTATATAATATTATAAAGGTTAGTATTGTACTTCCAAATGTAACAACAAATTACCAAAAAAATCACAATTAATTTACTGTATTTATAAATATTATTTTATAACAAAAAAAGGAAATAAGAAAAAAGTCAATTAATATATAATATTATAATAATAATTAAAACAAAAATGACAAGAATAATTAATGTAATATTCTAATGTCGAAAACTATTATTTAACAGAAGATAGTTAAAAAGAAACTAAATTATCCATTCTTTTTATATGATTTACTATGACATTTTTGGGGTATGTGCTCACAGTTGTTTTGTGCAATCACATTGTAATGGTAGTTATTTCACAAGTCTTTCGAAACATTGCAAGATTGCCTTACAACGTTTACAACCTTTACATCTTTTTAAATTCTCGTCACATTCTAATTCAAAGACACCATACCAATGAGATACGGTAAATTTTCATGAGACAAATTGAATAAAATCGGGTGTACTTCAGTGAGTGTTGTTACTGTTGTTATCTTTGTGTTTAGAACAGTTTAAAACAAAGCCATTTCATGGCATTAATCTGTCCAATTTATTTAACGTTAGTTCTGACGTATAATAATGAACAAGAGAATCTACGCAATATTTTTTACCAAATCCACAGCCAATGTACAAAGAACTTTAAATTTTTAGCAAAGCAAGATATATCCTACATACGGAACAGAGCAACCTTATCTTATCTGACAGTGATTATGTAGTACTTGCATTGGTATGTTATGATTAAACGACCGCATCAATAAGACTATCTGGCTGTAAATCAATGATTCCATCATTAGAAATTTTATAATCCTTGTAATAGTAAGCACCACACCACCCAGCTCCGTGTGACAACCGAGCTTTAAAGAAAGCTTATACATTGAAAGCTTTTAGACTTCTGGCAGGGTTACTTTCCTTAAAGGAACGAACATCATCTCCAACTTCGTTTATATTCAAATGCCTACCATTCTAAATGGGGTGGTTGTCTTTATCTCATGGATCAGCCCCTCTTGCAAGTTCACAGTCTTTGAGACGACAACATCCGCTCTTCGCCTATCTCTATAAAGGAAGCAATAGTTCTCCTTCACACTCTTGAAAGCCTGGTTGGAGATGCGCAAAACACCGGAATCGACGGTTTTTTTGATAACAAGATGCTTCTATCCAATTGGGAAAACCAATTATCCAAGTGTCCAGTTATTTTTGCATGCCTCATAAAAAGAAGTCTCTTCAATCATTTTTTGGAAAATCTTCTCTTAACCCATGACGTAATGTGAAGGTCATCTTTATCAATTAAAATGATTATAATGAAAATAATTTATTTTCTTTGCATTTCATAATCATTCTTCTTCTCTTCATGTAGTCTACCAATTCTGTTGTCATAATCCTGTAGCTCATTTTAACATTCTTGCACTCCTCTTCTGCTTCAATAATTGGTAAAGCTTAAGCCATTCTTCCTCTCTATTTCTTACGTCAATAAAGCAAAAAGGTATACATTAAAAATCAACCAAATCCATATCTTATAACTCCTGAAACTAATTATAAAATAACTCATGGTATGATAATGCACAGTGAGAGCAAGTAATTGAATCCAGAATATTTGTTTCCAATAGAAGTTTCCGACTAAGTCTCGTAGTTCTCAAGACAAATTATTACACAAAATTAATAAGTAATTAAAGATGTTCATAAGTCTGCAGGTATATTAATTAAATTATTATTTAGTTTGGGACATCTGTTAATGGAAAAGAAATCGCAGACAACTTTATTGTTATGACCAGAACATGACAAATCCTCTTATGAATATTTAGATCATTACAAAGAAAAATGGAACCATTGTTTCAGTGCATTGCTTAGACTGCAAAGCAGAACTTGGTGAAATCTGCTCCTATGTACCAAGTGATCTATTTTACATTTAAACCATAACACAAATCCAACATAAGTTCGCTGCACTTCTAACAATTTCAGAATTATTTCAGACTAAAAATCTTTATCTTCAGTACCCACGGTTACTTAAATGATATACTAATATCCAATTAAATATTTCTAAAGACCACATAAACAAAGTGGAAATCAATACAAGAGCTTAGCCAAACAGTTCAATATTTTATAGACATTATGCTGGCAGAATTGACGCATTTGTTAGTAATGCAGCATCTCGAACAAACATTACACAACCCTTCCAATTTTTGACTAAGACAATTTATTACCCAAACTTTTATAAGATGAATATTAAACCAATCAGGCATTGTCAAAAGCATGACAGTGATACTATAAAAACATATGAAGCAGCTCTAAAAACAAATCATGAAAATTTTTACATAAAAATGTATGGATTATTTTATAAACAAACGGAAAGCATTTTTGCATATGACAAGGGTTAATTATTCAGGAAAAACTAGTTAAATATATAAGAACCATCAACTATTCTTATATTTTAGTTAATGAATTAAAACTAAGATGTCACGAACAGTAGGATTTTCTAACGTCTATTAATACGCATTCAGAAAAACTCCCTTCTCCTGAAAATAGAAATCCAAAACAGCTCATAACTTCCATGCTAATTTTAGTAGACTATCTTATGCTGAACCTATTACCAAGGGAAAAAAGTTAAACAAAACGGTTGCCTAAATCCAAAGAAACACAAAACGTTAGTACATTTTATACCAAAAAGAAAAATAAAAAAAGTTGATGCACCCCAAAATTATCACTCCACCTCTTCGGACTTTAAGAAATTAATGCATATTATCTTACAAAAGCAGTGACTAACCGAAAACTCTGTTTTACATACTCCCCCAATTGATACTTCAATATCTCTTAAACATCAGAAGTTGGAAATTTTTAAGGCATGAAAATGTGTGAAAAATAAACAGAAGCAACATCCTAAACAACATAACATTGGCACATAGAAAATTTATTGTAGTCAAATACAACTGCTTTCAAATTTAAATTAATTACTAACTACTTAAAATAGTTTTGGAGTAAAACGTAATTTTATTGCAATCTTTCCATCAGGTAAATCTATGATACTCAACCAATGTACATTCGCCTTAAGTTCTCTATGCTAGTTGCTTTTTTCAACAAAATAAAGAAATTTCAAAAAATGTATGAACAATAAAAGCTCAACATTAAATGCTGCATGTATTTACATTTTCAAAACTAAGTAAACTACAAAATATGGTTGATTAAAGTATTTAAAGCATACTGATTGTCATTTATGAATGATACAAGATGCTTATTCTCACCTGGTACTATGTTATACATTTCATTCCCCATGAACAAAATGTTTTCATTCTTTTCTTCAATAACAGGATAATCTAGAATTAGAGACTGTAAACAGGTCTCACTGATTGGTAATCTATGTTCATTTAATGGGTCATCAATCTCCTCACAAGATTCATCAGTCAAAACATTACTGCAGTTCTCAACATCTGTGAGACCATTAACATTTGCAGAATCCATATTGTCTTCACATGACTGCAAAGTTATCATTTTTCTGTTAATGTTTCCTATGTCAATACTGTGGTCGCACGCCTTGAAAATAGACATAACTTCTAAATTCTAATTTCAAAGCTTGAGGGTAGACGAGGCAGAACTCTACAGATTTGTTTACAATCAACAGAAACATTGCAAATTGCATCTTTAATCTTTCTTTGCTGGCTTTTTGCCATAACCACAATCTTTTCAAAACCATTCTGTGTACTATCAAAATTTATTCTAGTTTCTCAAATGTAAACAGTTCTTCAGGGATTTCATTTAAATACAAATTATTATAGAGACCTTGGCATAGAATGCTTCCCTTTAAAACCTTGCAATGGCAATAATGTTTACGCCTTTAATCCCATGAGTATTACATGTTTGTGTATACAAATTCTGAAAATATTGTACCAAATTCATTAATAGATCTACTTCTGTTAATATACATGTTCCATATAGATGTGCGATTCCTAATAAATCTCTGTTATGAGAATTAAAAATTTTATATCCCCCATTAAGCAGATCTGTCACATCAAATTGCAGGTAGTATCTGAATTTATAACAACACTGACAGACTCACTTTCAATCATAACAATCAAACTGTATGACTCACCATCTGAAGCATTGAAGACATAGTAACTGCCACCCTTCACTGACCAATGTATAAAGTACTTCATATTCTGTATTGTAAACACAACACAACTTTATCAAATTCCTCCTCACCCCCATGCACATCATCTGGATTCCTTTTTGAAGATTTCACGAACTCCTGCTCATGCAAAATGCAAAAATAAAACTCGCTGCGAGGTACAACTTAAATTCAGCTTTCCACTTTATCCAACGCTGTGCAAATCTAGCTGACTGACCAACACAATCAAAAGGAACAACACAAGGTAAACCATTCAAGATGACTACCATCCTCGTCATTAAATCTAATGCTGAAGGTGATTAAACATATCGTTTTGATTAATACGACTAATTTAATATATGATTAACATGGTTTCTTCTACAAAAACTTATTGAACATATTATCACGGTCAAATAAGGGTATACCATATATCCTCATAGACTACAGTTGAATCCATGCTTGATGATCTTGAAGAAAAATTTTCTCTCAAAACAAATTATTCACAATCATGCAACAATGACTAAAGCCACAATTCATTTCAAACATATATAGTCATAATGTGTTTCCATTCATCATTGATGATGTATTAAACCAACTTAAAATTCCAAAGAGTTTGATGTTATTGAGATGATAAAACGTAAACTAACATCAATGAATTTTATTCCAACATCAAAATGTTCTATTCTCATACAAAATACTTCAAATAATATCATTGACAAATTAAATGAAGAAAACATAATTAATATTAATAGATGTACAACAATATGTATACATTGTCTGCTATTGTCTATCTTAAATCACATCACTACTGGTGTGAAGTATATTTTCTACTTAAAATATTACAAAAAATAATTGATTTCTTTATAATAATTTATACAATAATGAGAAAAAACTTTTGTTGGTTCAAATTGATATCTTTTAACATTTAAAAGAATCTAACGCCAACGATAATTAATACTAATGGAGTCACATTTAACCATTCACAAGAAAACAGTATGAATAATAATCAAGTAATTAAAGAAATTATTCAAAAGCACAAAAACTTACTTTTACTAAATAACAGCAAGACAACCATTATAAACATTGAAGCTATTCTTTATTACAACATTCCTACACAATCAAACAGGGAAATAATGACTGAAAATGAAAATGAAACACTAAATCATTTCAATATATATAAATTTTGTATTTAATTGGAGTATCAAGAACTGAGCTAGTCTGATAACATCACAATTCCGATTCTTCTTTTGCTACTTTCCTGATGTATCAATTGTTAAATTTCCTTTTCAACAACAAGACGATAATTTAAGAAGCATGCAAATCATCATTGTTATTTATTTGAATTGTCATAAGTTCAAAAATTAATGTGCCTTTACACATCTCACAAAACTATCACTAAATCACAGAAATCAAAAAGAGGATTCACTTTATCCAAACTAGATACTGGAATTTTATTAAACGAAGTTACCCATTCAGCCCCAAACTCCTCTGTGACTGAAAACAAAGCCGCCACCAAGCTTTTCATAATGACCGTACATTACCAGGTATAAAGGCTTATACACGTGATCTATTTCTGTCATATGATTGGCTGATATGCTCATGAGTTATTAATTAGTATTTGAATACAATTTTAAAGCGCTTTAGCCTTAAATACTTCTGGAGAATGGTAACTGTCTGTTGAAAGAACTTTGTAGCTGTTTTTCAGATGCAAGAAGATCCTTTAGAAGAATATAGGTTTTTCTGCTTTCAACCTCAATAAACTTGGCACTTCATGATCATCATTGATGTCTTTCACCAAGAAAAATTATTCATAACCCAACATTTACCATAAGAAAACAGATGTCGTTTGGAACATCACCACTGGGACCTCTGCAAACTGACATCTGAGTATCAGTACCAAATTTGTAGACCTTATTAAGAATTGTCATGCATTCTTGGAAAACTACGATAAAAGAAATTACATTTTAAAATGTGAATTTAGTTTGTAAGAAACATTTCATTGATTGATTCTTTATGTTATCAATAATTTTTGTAAAATATTTAGAACACTCAGCCATATTCCATTGACCGACCCACGCTCACATAAGATCAGTTTCCTCTACTATAATGCCCGACAACCAGGTTGTCTTGTACTGAAAGTCTTTAACATAAACTGTTTCACTTTCTTAATAATTAAACAAATCATTTTCCAAATCATGCTTTTATATGTCTCTTATGATTCAAAGCAAAGAATCCATTCACATACAGTGCTAAACCTATTATTCTTTTTTTTCCACTGGCAAATGTAAAGCATAAAATACACGACCTGCAACATCAGACTTTACTTGGTAGTATCATCATAACAACATGAATAGACGGTAAATAGCTTTGTTTTTCATCTGTCAACAGCGTATGAAAACATCCTTTTCCCTTTTTTCATCTCTATCTTGATTATAATTAACTATGTTACTATTATACATTCTTATATACATTTACCTGACTTAATTGTCACATATAATTCCTCACTTCTGCTCTAAACCAACTCAATATTATCGTCGGTGATTTTAAAATGACTATAATGGAAATATTTTATTTCCTTTGCATTAAAAGTAATCAAAAAATTCTGTGTTCATCTCATATATTAATCTTATGGCCTATTAACTGAATTGATTTAGTAAAAGAGTTATTGAAATAAATAAATATGCTTCTAAAGCTATGGAAATAAAACTTTGAAAAAGAAATATTGATTATGAATTGGATAAATTAACTCCAATCATAGAAAATGTTGAATCTGAAGCATTTATTTTCATTATTACAATATTTAGATATAATACTATAATTGCAAAAAAATAAAAAGAAACTTGAACTCTACAACAAAAAAGAAACACAGGCATCTTCTTTTACAAACTTAATACGATAAATTAAAATATGCCCATATTTCATGAATTTATGTTATACCCTAGTAACCCGATGGACTTTGAAACTGATTGGTTTCATCTCACTTTCCACCCGGTTATTATTTTATACTTTTATACTAGTAGTAATCATAAATTATACTGCAACTTCTTATCCCGTGGCACCTCGTCTCTACCAACAATTAGTAACGGTCTATGTCGTGAGATATCACGCTTTCTATCTTATTTTTCTTACAAAATATATATGTTCTCCTTAATCTAATGTTGGTTCTAACGAATCCAAGGATTTTTGACACTCAAACAGTGATATCCTTCTGTGCATGATTACAGCCTTTGCCACAGTCCTGTAGAGTCTCGTATGTTCAACTGCTCTACAAGGTATTGTTCAGTGATATTTGCCTAAATGCACGATTGTAATTGCTTTCAAACAACTGATGGAATATCTTCATCAGTATTCTTGACTGACCATTATTGCGGCTGAGTTAAGAAATTGCTGGCTCTATCACTTATTTCTCTACTTATGTTATCTGCCACCACTTCAGCAACTTTCAAAAACTTGCAACTTACATTTGTTCACACCTAAATAAGTGCATGATAACAGTAAGTTACAACATAAAATCTTTGCTTTGTTCATTTTTGACTCCAGTCAGACTTCTGACCAAAAATTGCGCCCAAATTCATAACAGAAACTTCAAATTTAATACTTTATCTTGTTGCTTCCCAGTATCTCCCTGTAAATAGTACATTAACTGCTTCTTCATTTTGTGTCAAAACTCTCAACAACCACACATACAGTGTTGTACTAATCTACCATAGATATTTTTCATACTTCCCACTAATACTTCTCAGTTTTCAGCCGTAGCAAAACAGTGTTTTTATATACTTTGAGAAATTAAACAAATTTGTGAAAAAATTTTTATTTTTTATCAATATGTCAAACAAAATACTTCTTACATACGAAAAAAAATTCATAAATATTTTATAAATTTCAAAAACGTATTTTTCATAATTAAAAAACGTTCATTACATAATAATATTTTTGGATTTCAAATTGTTAAAAATATTTGAATTGTTTATAAAATTTATTCATTTTATAGAGATAAATCTAATATGCAAAAAAAGAAAAAATGAAAAAATATTTAAATACACTTGAAGATTATTTTAATTTTACTACATATTTCTACACAAAATATAAAAAGTTCAACTAAAATATAAATTTTTTCTCTCGTATAATAATTTAATATCTGATATTTTATTTAAAAATAAGATTTGGTAATTACATAATCGTTCCTTTATGAAAAGAATATGGAAAAAATTATAACAAAGGTAAAAAAAAAATTAATATTCTCTATTTGCATTGTAAAAAATTAATAAAATTCTAAATTAATGCAAAGGACTCTTGTAAAAAAATATTATTATACGAAAAATTGGCTCATACTTAAAACATAATACATAATTTTAATCTTATACGTTAACCCTTCCAGAAACTCTTCATAACAATATCATTCTATCAAAAGACAATCAGCGTATTTATACCAATTACTATTCTTTCACGCTACGATTCTTTTCAAAACACATTTAGATGCATAAAACATCCTATGCAACCACATTTTCCCATTTTTATCAAAGTATGGAGATTTTGCACGGCAACCATTTTATATGATAAAAACAATAGATTCTTTTCGCTATGGGAAACAATAGTTTTTCTAATACAAAACATTTTCATTGTTCTTATCATACAACATGGGTGCCGTGCAAAACCTTTATACACTAACATTGAATTTCTTCATTTTTTCCATATTCTCCAAAAGTTTCAATTTATCCAAGATATACAACCAATAAACAAACGAATACTTGAAAGAGGAATACCTAAAGAAGGCTACAAGGTCTGGTACCTCTGCATTAGCTCGCACATCACAAACTTTCTAATGTTTATTCATGTATTCATTTACTTCCTTCATAAAAGTATCTATATACACCATACCATAGCCTCTCTACAACTGGTCCAATATACCCAACGTGTACTCCTTTAAATCCACTTTTAATTCCATTTCCCAAATGTTTGTTTCTTAAAAACAATTATGTAATAATCATCTATCTTTACCGCCATGATGAAACTAGATCTCCCTTGCAGGCAGATCCTTATACTCTCACTAAATCAAAAAAAAGGATTCAGTTTATCCAAACTAGATACTGGAATTTTATTAAAGGAAGTACAAAAATTTATCTAATAACTGCTCAATATAATGCAGATTATAACAAACGTGAAAACAAACAAGAAAATACCAAAAATTGTAAAAATCAAGCTTATAGAAAAATGATTAAATCATTACATTCTATTCTCTACAATGAAAGCCAATGGCTCATTATTTAGTAATAAATATAATCAATGTAAAACAAAAACTTAGTCTTGTTTACAAATCAGCAAAAAAAATTAAAAACGTTTATAAGGTAACATATTTAATACATGATAACCTTGTATTATTTCAATTGCATACTGGCATTTATTAATTTAAGCAAAGGGAAAAAAGAAAAAATACATAACAAATATTAGCTGCTGCAAATTTATAAGTCTGCCCTCTACTTTGTTCAATTTATGTAAATCTTTACCCATAATCACCCCAAAAGTATTCTTTTTTGCTTGTGAATAAAGTTCCACCCTTCTCAGCACACATAAGCCTCTTTTTATGTAACAAGTACCATCAGCTTGATACTCACAAAATACATGTAGATATTCAAATCTACACCTATGTCACTTTCCAACTAATATGTTATACAACCAGTATATAATCAAAGCTTTCGTTCTAATTTTTTCACCCTAATCTCCAATATAACGATTATTTATTATATTATGAATAATACTACTATGTACTATAATTGTACTATAATTGCAAAAAAATAAAAAAAACCTGAACTGTATAACAAAAAAGAAACACGGGCATTTTCTTTTAAAAAGTTCATACAATAAATTAAAATATGCCCATATCTTATGAATCTATCTTATACCCCATTAGCCCTATGCACTTCGAAACTGCCTCGTTTGGTATCAGTTTCCACCTGGTTACTACTTTATAGTTTTATACTAGTAGTAATCATAGATTATAATGCATCTCCTTATCCCATGGCACCTCGTCTTCACCTACAATTATCACTGTTCTTAACAGCACAATTAAACCTTTTTTTTGAGCACAAGAATCAAAGCCTTTTTCTGATGATATACACTCATGATTTCCAATAACCTTGCAAATCTTACATTTTCATTGCAGTAAAGTTTGTCCTTCAATCCTTTATTTCTGATATAGGAAATAATAACATCTTTCATTTAAGTCTCCAGGCATGTTGCAAAGTTGTTTATTGCTTCTCCTGGATTTAGTTTGATTGCAAGAAGTATTTGTCTTACCAAAAAAAACATTTTTCTTGAATTTAATATAATTTGATAACTACTAGACAGCTTTATCAAATTCACCGTCACTGCCATAGACATCATCTCGATTCCTTTTTGAAGATTTCACGAACTCCTGGCCCTGCAAGATGCAAAAGTAAAGCTCGCTGCAAGGTACAACTCAAATTCAGCTTTCCACTTTATCCAACGCTGTACAAATGTAGCTGGCTCACCAACAAAATCAAAAGAAGCAACACAAGGTAAACCATTCAAGATGACTACCATCCTCGTCACTAAATCTAATGCTGGAGGGGATTAAACACATGGTTTTGACGATAATTTAAGAAGTATGCAAATCATCATTGCTATTTATTTGAATTGTCATAAGTTCAAAAATTAATACGCCCTTACACATCTCACAAAACTGTCACTAAATAACAGAAATCAAAAAAAGGATTCACTTTATCCAAACTAGATACTAGAATTTTATTAAAGGAAGTACAAAAATTTATCTAATAACTGCTCAATATAATGTAGATTATAACGTACGTGAAAACAAACAAGAAAATACCAAAAATTGTAAAAATCAAACTTATAGAAAAATGATTAAATCATTAGATTCTATTCTCTACAATGAAAGCCAATGGCTCATTATTTAACAATAAATATAATCAATGTAAAACAAAAACTTAGGTAACATATTTAATGCATGACAACCTTGCATTATTTCAATTGCATACTGGCATTTATTAATTTAAGCAAAAGGAAAAAAGAAAAAATACATAACAAATATTAGCTGCTGCATTTTTATAACTCTTCCCTCTACTTTGTTCAGTTTATCTAAATGTTTACCCAAACCACCCCTATAGTATTCTTCTTTGCTTGTGAATGAAGGTCCACCCTTCTCAGCACACATAAGCCCCTTTCTATGTTACAAGTACCATCAACTTGATACTCACAAAATACATACCTCTTACTAACCGAGTTCGAGGGCCGTACTGTAAATTACGGCCCGCGTTTTTCCCCTTCGATTTATGGCCCAAGCGCGAAGCGCGCGGGCCATAAATCGAAGGGGAAAAACAAGGGCCGTAATTTACAGAACGGACCGAGAAAACGAGGTTAGTAAGATATTTATTATATCTCTAAATTGGAAAAGGAAAACCTTTCAAGTCAAAAGATAGACGGCTTCATTTGACTGACGCACGTCACAAGAAAGCAAAGAGCAAATTTTATTGGCTTTCAAAAATAGTGTGATCGGTCCTCGATTCGGCGTGAACTTGCGTGGCTCTTGAATGAAAACTCTATAAACGAATTAATTTAATCTTCCATGTGTTCGGTAGGACGACGGAAACCTGACATAAGGTAGTTTTCTTTGAAAAGGATTCTTAGTTACTGGCGAAGACAAGCGAGGAAAAGACGCCGCGATAAAATCGCCAAAACAAACGTGTTTGTCAAACGGAAAAATGTGGCAGCACTTCGGTCTACAGCGGTGAACGAAGAAACTCTCAAACTTCTAAAAGGACACTGAAAATATCTCGTCATCAAATACTGCAAGTTGTTTTTGGCTTTTTGTGTGCTTTAGTGGCTTCATGCCGAACTTTGTGCGTCGATGAGTTTGAATTTCAATCGCACCTGACAAATTCTCAGCGTGAGCTGCAGCAAGAGCGTATTTGCGAATACGCAAAATCGTTTTCATGGACTCCACTACAAGGACAAAAATTTCGCTGAGGAATCAAGGTACACTTTTAGCGTAATTTTGTAGCTTCAAGTCTGTTCTTATTAGAGCCACTGCCACAAACGATAACTCTGAACTTAAGTTTATAACCAGACAAAAACTTGATCAAACTAAGTTAAGCTTAATTTAAGTTTTGCCGATGGAAGTCGTTTCAAGTTGTTTTGCAGCTTTATGTTTTTCATAGAGACATTTTCTTACGAAGAAAGACTGTTTTGTTAATGCTTAATTAAATTGTAAGAGTTAAACGAATTTGCCGTGTTACTCGAGTTTTTATAACTTACAGCCTAAAACCTAAATACCAAAACAAAAAAGCTTTACTCGAGAAAATTGTCAATGCTTTTTGATTCGCAGCTAATCAGTTTTTTGCTAAAGTTATATTTTAATTTCATCGGAGAGTTTTTGTAACCTGGCATGTTAACCCACTTAGCTCCAAACGTTTCCTCTGGATAATTTTTAATGTAGAAAACAACTTTTGTAAGCGTGTGTTAGGCCTGATGCTGAGACTCTCAAATTTAGCGGGCCGTACTGTAAAATACGGCCCGCTAAATTGACCAATCACAGCGCGCGTACTAACTAAGAGATATAATAAATGTAGATATTCAAATCTACACCTATGTCACTTTCCAACTAATATGTTATACAACCAATATATAATCAAAGTTTTTTCACCCTAATCTTCAATATAACGATTATTTATCATATTCTGAATAATACTATAATTGCAAAAAATAAAAAGAAACCTGAACTATACAACAAAAAAGAAACACAGGCATTTTCTTTTACAAACTTCATACAATAAATTAAAATATGCCCATATCTTATCTATATCTAATATGTCTGGCAAATCAGAATGAAAAATATGTTTCAGATGTCCAACAGTTGCAAGACTGTAAAGTTGAAAAGCAAATAGAATAAAAAGATATAACACAACATTTTTAACAAAAACAAAGAATAATTTCATTTGACTGCTCATTATAACTCGACTCACAATTTTCAACATACACTAAATCATCATTTTCACTGTTGCTATCCATTTCAATAATGTTTACGCCTTTAATCCCATGAGTATTAGATGTTTATATATACAAATTCTAAAAATATTGTACCAAATTCATTAATGGATCTATTTCTGTTAACATACATGTTCCATATGGATGTGCGATTCCTAATAAATCTCTGTTATGAGAATTACAAATTTTATATCCCCCATTAAGCAGATCTGTGACATCAAATTGCAGGTAGTACCTGAGTTTATAACAACATTGTCAAACTCACTTTCCATCATAACAGTTAAACTGTATGACTCACCATCTGAGGCATTGAAGACATAGTAACTGCCACCCTTCACTTTATCATTATGTTGTTCCTTATACACATTAGGTTTGTCAATTTTATTTCGTGCACCTCCTCGTTTGCTTCCAGATTGGCTTTGGTTTCTGCTTTCATTGCGTCCTTTCATCTCTTTTTCCAATTTCATATGATAACAAACTTCCATGTCACCTTATTTGCCACATGTGCCACAAGTGTACTTCTTGGAAATTCACCAATCTTTCACAATGTGACTAGGTTTATTGTATCTCCTGTACCTGTTTTGAAACTTTTGCTTGTCATTTAATCATTTAGTACTTTTAACACTGTTCTCAACAGCACAATTAAACCTTTTCTTTGGGCATAAGAATCAAAGCCTTTTTCTAATGATATACACTCATGATTTCCAATAACCTTGCAAATCTTACATTTTCATCGCAATAAAGTTTACCCTTCAATTCTCTATTTCTGATGTGGGAGATGACAATATCTTTCACTAAAGTCTCCAGGCATATTGCGAAGTTGTTTATTGTTTCTCCTGGATTTAGTTTGGTTGCAAGAAGTGTTTGTCTTACCAAAGGAACAATTTTCTTGAATTTAATATAATTTGATAAATACAAGACAATTTATCAAATTCACCGTCACTCCCATAGATATCATCTCGATTCCTTTTTGAAGATTTCATGAACTCCTGGCCCTGCAAGATGCAAAAGTAAAGCTCGCTGCGAGGTACAACTCAAATTCAACTTTCCACTTTATCCAACGCTGTACAAATGTAACTGGCTGACCAACACAATCCAAAGAAGCAACACAAGGTAAACCATTCAAGATGACTACCATCCTCGTCACTAAATCTAATGCTGGAGGTGATTAAACACATAGTTTTGACGATAATTTAAAAAGTATGCAAATCATCATTGCTATTTATTTGAATTATCATAAGTTCAAAAATTAATACGCCCTTACACATCTCATAAAACTGTCACTAAATGACAGAAATCAAAAAAACGATTCACTTTATCCAAACTAGATACTAAAATTTTATTAAAGGAAGTACAAAAATTTATCTAATAACTGCTCAATATAATGTAGATTATAACGTACGTAAAAACAAACAAGGAAATACCAAAAATTGTAAAAATCAAGGTTATAGAAAAATGATTAAATCGTTAGATTCTATTCTCTACAATGAAAGCCAATGGCTCATTATTTAGCAATAAATATAATCATTGTAAAACAAAAACTTAGTCTTGTTTACAAATCAGGAAAAAAATTAAAAACGTTTATAAGGTAACATATTTAATGCATGACAACCTTGCATTATTTCAATTGCATACTGGCATTTATTAATTTAATTAAAAGGAAAAAAGAAAAAATACATAACAAATATTAGCTGCTCCAAATTTATAAGTCTGCCTCTACTTTGTTCAATTTATGTAAATGTTTACCCATAATCACCCCAATAGTATTCTTTTTTACTTGTGAATAAAGGTCCACCCTTCTCAGTACACATAAGCCCCTTTTTATGTTACAAGTACCATCAGCCTAATACTCACAAAATACATGTAGATATTCAAATCTACACCTATGTCACAACCAGTATATAATCAAAGTTTTCATGCTAATTTTTTCACCCTGATCTCCAATATAACGATTATTTATTAGTATTCTTTTTTGCTTGTGAATAAAGGTCCACCCTTCTCAGTACACATAAGCCCCTTTTTATGTTACAAGTACCATCAGCCTAATACTCACAAAATACATGTAGATATTCAAATCTACACCTATGTCACAACCAGTATATAATCAAAGTTTTCATGCTAATTTTTTCACCCTGATCTCCAATATAACGATTATTTATTATATTATAAATAATACTATAATTGCAAAAAAATAAAAATAAACCTGAACTGAACAACAAAAAAGAAACACGGGCATTTTCTTTTACAAAATTCATACAATAAATTAAAATATGCCCATATCTTATGAATCTATCTTATACCCTATTAACCCTATGCACTTCGAAACTGCCTCGTTTGGTTTCAGTTTCCACCTGGTTACTATTTTATAGTTTTATATTAATAGTAATCAAAGATTATAATGCATCTCTTTATCGCGTGGCACCTCGTCTTCACCTACATAATTAGTAAAAGTCTATGTCGTGAGACGTCACGCTTTCTACCTTGTTTTATTAACAAAATATATATGTTTTCCTTAATCCAATCTTTGTTCTAAAGAATTCAAGAATTTTTGACACTCAAAGTTCTCCCTTAAGGTTTTAACATAACAACTAAAAGCAGTTTTCAAACCGATAAAATAATATAGTGAATGACTAGAGGGCTGAAGGTACAATGCAATGACTGGAAGCCTGAGCTCCCAACGGTGTCTAGCAAACATGCACTCCCCGCTCTCTCCCCCAGAAAATTTTTGAAAATAATACTTTCACAGGTGTATTTTCGAGCATTCTAGGAAGTAAATTTAGTCTATGCAATTACTATAGTAAGTTCATCTCTAATCTTCAGCAGTGTGCTTTCGTTCTCAACCAGTTGACAGGAAAATTTCAATTTAGCTAGTCCCTAGAAAGAGAACCTACGTTCAATAACTTGAAGTTTGCATTATGGGGTTCTATAAATGAAGATAGTGCTCTTGTCACCTACTTTAAACGTTTTTTGACTAAAAATAAAGATAATTCAAAAGGAAAATTAATAACGGATGAATCATTTTGCCCAGCTGTTTCCAATGTGAGTAGTGGCCAGTTTACATAAGTCGACTCCAACTACTCTCTGCCAAATAGGGTAGACCCCTCATTCTATCTCACACAGATTGCGAGCTCCTTTGATTGCCCGTTATATTCAACAGTTACATAGCAAAACCTCATGCGTTTCATTGTCTCACCAGTGTAAGTACAGAACTTTAATGTGGTTTCCTTTAAGGGTACATGATTGAGATACTCATAATACATACTCTTCTTCATGATAGATACAGCAAACCCTGTATCTAGCTCTATAGCCACTGGTCATCCTTCCAGGTAGACATCCAGGGAAATGAGCTTCCAATCGTTCTTATCAAAGACATGATAAAGTTTTCCATATTCTTCTTCACTTTTCTCTGAGTTCTAAACTTTTACAATGTTAACTCCAAAGTTGGTAGATTGCTGATTGGCGTATTTCTTTTTGCAGGCGCATCGGGTGTGTCCTATTATCTCACAATCATAACAGCATTCTTTGATAAAACGGCACTTTTGTGAATTGTGTAGTCCTACAAAGCACTAACAAGATTTAGGTTGCTTTACATCTTTACTCTGGATGTCCTGTAGCTTTTGTGGTGATTTACTTGAGAATTATTGGTCCTCAATACTAATTTTAATAGCATCCAGCTTATTAACCACAACGCCTGGGTCCTGCTCTGCTTGAGGACTTGCACATCCTTACTAACTTGTTCTCTCAGCAGACATTTTAGGACGATGACATCGAAAAAGAGGTCGAAGAGTTTTACTTTCAACAACTCGGTAATCATTTTTGAGTCATGAATATCCAAAACCAAATGGTCTTAAAGGCACTCAATTCGCATCACCTCCCCGAACATAGCTAAATCCTTCAATGTAGCTACATATTAACTTACCTGGGGTAAATCTATGACACTCAACCAATGTACATTCGACTTAAATTCTCTATACTCGTTGCTTTTTGAAGAAAATAAAGAAATTTTAAAAATGTATGAACAATAAATGCACGTATTTGCATTTTCAAGAGTAAGTAAACTACAAAACATGATTGATTAAAGTATTGAAAGATTGTTTGCTTATCCCTCAAAATACTTCTTTATAGTTCACTAGGAAACTCAAGTATTTTTGTATGGTTATCAGCTAAAACTCAGCTTTTAAGATATTAATATAATAATAAAAAAATATTGAAAAATAATTTAACGAAAATGATTTAGCATATCACATCAACAGATGTCAAATATTTTCCCTGTTTCTCATTGCTTCTCCTCAATTTTATAAACAAAGAACTACTTAGTAGTTTAATGCACATAGGGGCAAAATGAATGGAACCAAAACAGAAGAATAACAAGGAATATCTCTTGCATAGGATAGTAAAAAAACCATGATTGACTACAGAAATGATTTTTCTAATGATTTACATAGTATTACTAAAGAAGCAAATTAATTAAACTTTAGTAATGTTATGGGGTTCTATAAATGAAGATAGTACTCTTGTCACCTACTTTAAACGTTTTTAGACTAAAAATAAAGATAATTCAATTATAATAGAAAGTGGAATTTAGCAGTAACTGCTCAACTTAATATAGATTATTATACATGATAAAACAAAGAAAAAATACAACAAAATGTAAAAATTTAGCTGATACAAAAATGATTAAATCTTTAGATAATATTGCCAATAATGCAATTCTAATTATTACACTTCCATCCACAAAAATATAAAGTCGATATAAATCTTTTATTTTTTCCCCAGATGGGACAATCTTCTGCCTTTGGCTAATCTTTGAGATATAATAGAAGGTACAAATTGTTGTCACATATGTGAAAAGGATATCACTTTTTAACCCTTTCACTTCCAGAGTCAATTATAAAGACATACAGTGCACTTCTAACTTTTGAGTTTGTCAACGAAATTGTATGGTGTGACTATTCAAATTAAACCTCTTCAACAGTACTTTTGCATGGTGCCATTTGCTTTTCAATATTTTACAAAACGAATTTAGAGATGGTTGTTAAATTTTAATTTTTGGTATTATTGGGAGTTAAAGGTTTAATAAAAGTCGGTATGTAGTGAAAAAAGAAGGGATTGAACCTCTGCAAAGCTTTCCCATATAAAAGTTATTGACCCCCCTCTCCCACAGCCATATGCTCCAAGTTTAAGATACAATTTTTCATGTCTCGAGCCAACTCCGACAATTTGACGGGTTCCCATAGTCATATTTAAGGACCTTCCACTACCTTTTCAATGAATGGGTAAACAATATGCTTGTGTCATCTATTTCTATGCAGTCTCCTTCTCCCAAATCAAAGTCAACATCAAAATACGTCTCCTAGATATATGACCTGTTTCCATCGCTTACGCGATTTCATAAACTTCCCTTTGCATACAACAACATTAATTCGATTATCTAATCTCTGCATCTATTCACCAAATTTTAAAACCTGACCATTAACTTTATAATTGACTTCTTGTACCTCTCTTTCTGCATTTTTTATTTCTTTATGTAGAAATTCTTCTTCTTTACGTAATCAAAAGTAAAAGTCAATATAACTAGACTAATAGAAATTTAAATTGTTGTCTCAATGTATCACAAAACCAAGAATGGAAGAGAAAGCAAAAAACTAAATAAAAAGTGTTTCACTATAACCATTAGACCAGACGAGCTTGTGTCATTTGAAGATGTACAGCAGAAGCTAAAAAGCAACAACGAGGAAATAAAAGAATAGAAGACAAAAGTTCAGAACCTTGAAGAGAAGAAAAAAAACCTAACAAACGCGTTAAAAGATGCTATGGAAGCAGAGCATCATATCATCAAAGAGAAAGATGAGGAAATTAAAATTCTTAAAGAGCAAAATGAAGAACTCCTCAACCACATTAAAACTTTGGAAAAATATAAAAAGGACTGGGTATAATTAGGCCCTAGACAGTGATCACACAGACTGAAGGAGCTAAAAAACAAGGTTCAATTGACATTATGGTTTATGAAATCATATGGACTTAAACTCACCAGCTTGAAAGCACAAAATAAAACGTCATCCCAACATTACAACATTGATTTGACAAATAATTACTCCAATAATTCCCAGTCTGAAAATTCCAATCAAAATGATGATGAAACAATTGAACAAGTTCTGTATTGAATGGATAAATTTTGTACAAGTAACGAATTCTATCACAAGCTGACAGTGCTTTGTGATAATTTGCCTAGATCATATCTCATAAAACAAAAAAAGTCAGAGTTGAAAAACCTATGCATCATTCACCCGATTCATGTTAAATATTCTAGTGCCAAAATATCCTTTGAGCAAACTTTAAAGAAACACATAAAAAACTATCTCTCAAATAATCCGGATCACAATCTCAATGAAGCCATTAAAGTTAGAGTCACTGCAGATGGAGCCAAAATGGCAAAAAGTGCCAATTTTATAATTTTATCTTTTCCCTCTTACAAACAGGTGAAAATGTTATGTCCTTGACAGGCAACAGAACTATTAAAATTTTTACTGGCCTTAAAAACTATCATACTATCAAGCAACCCTTCTCTTCACTTATTACAGAGGTCAACCAAGCTAACAAAAATGCATAAGTTAAAGTGGATAGAAATAAAATAAAACTAGAATTGTTTATGGTAGGGGACTACAAATTTCCGCTAATGATTATGGAACTTACTGGAGTAACTTCAAACTACGCATATCTTTGAAGGAGTAAATGACGTATGAACAATACTATTTGTTGTCGTAAATTTTTTGAAGTTGTTCAAGATAAACTGTAGGCGGACACAATCTGTTCTGATAGTCCCATGCAAGCAAACAAGGAGCCCAGCGTGTTCACAATCTTTTCAGCAGTGGTATTCTTCATCTCAAAGACCTCTGCTACTTAGTGTATGCATCAATTACCACCATGAGCATCTTGTCCTGAACTAGGCCACCAAAATGGACATGTACCCCTTTATCAACAAAATAACATATTACCTCTATATGTTTTGCATATTCCTTGGTACAATTCACAGGTTTCTCTATAGATTAGGACGATGACATCGAAAAAGAGGTCGAAGAGTTTTACTTTCAACAACTCGGTAATCATTTTTAAGTCATGGATATCCAAAACCAAATAGTCTTGAAGACACTTAGTTCGCATCGCCTCCCCGAATTTGCATTCCATGGCTAAATCCTTCAATGTAGCTACATATTAACTTACCTGGGGTAAATCTATGACACTCAACCAATGTATATTCGGCTCAAATTCTCTATACTCGTTGCTTTTTGAAGAAAATAAAGAAATTTAAAAAATGTATCAACAATAAAAGCTCAACATTAAATGTTGCATGTATTTGTATTTTCAAGACTAAGTAAACTACAAAACATGATTGATTAAAGTATTGAAAGATTGTTTGCTTATCCCTCAAAATACTTCTTTATAGTTCACTAAGAAACTCAAGTATTTTTGTATGATTATCAGCTAAAACTCAGCTTTTAAGATAATAATATAATAATAAAAAATATTGAAAAATAATTTAACGAAAATGATTTAGCATATCACATCAACAAATGTCACATATTTTTCCTGTTTCTCATTGCCTTTGTCCTCAATTTTATAAACAAAGAACTAGTTAGTACTTTAATGCACATAGGGGCAAAATAAATGGAATCAAGACAACAAGAAGAACAAGGAATATCTCTTGGGTAGGATGGTAAAAAAACCATGATTGACTACTGAAATGATTTTTCTAATGCTTTACATAGTATTACTAAAAAAGCAAATGAATCAAATTTAGTAACATAATGGGGTTCTATAAATGAAGATAGTGCTCTTGTCACCTACTTTAAACGTTTTTTGACTAAAAATAAAGATAATTCAAAAGGAAAATTAATAACGAATGAATGATTTTGCCCAGCTGTTTCCAATGTGAGTAGTGGCCAGTTCACATAAGTCGACTCCAACTACTCTCTGCCAAATAGGATGGACCCCTCATTCTATCTCACGCAGATTGCGAGCTCCTTTGATTGCCCGTTATATTCGACAGTTACATAGCAAAACCCCATGCGTTTCATTGTCTCATCAGTGTAAGTACAGAACTTTAATGTGGTTTCCTTTAAGGGTACATGATTGAGATACTCATAATACATACTCTTCTTCATGATAGATACAACAAACTCTGTATCTAGCTCTATAGCCACTGGTCGTCCTTCCAGGTAGACATCCAGGGAAATGAGCTTCCAATCGTTCTTATCAAAGACATGATAAAGTTTTCCATATTCTTCTTCACTTTTCTCTGAGTTGTAAACTTTTACAATGTTAACTCCAAAGTTGGTAGATTGCTGATTGGCGTATTTCTTTTTGCAGACGCATCGGGTGTGTCCTATTATCTCACAATCATAACAGCATACTTTGATAAAACGGCACCTTTGTAAATTGTGTAATCCTACAAAGCACTAACAAGATTTACGTTGCTTTACATCTTTACTCTGGATGTCCTGTAGCTTTTGTGGTGATTTAGTTGAGAATTATTGGTCCTCAATACTAATTTTAATAGCATCCAGCTTATTAACCACAACGCCTGGGTCCTGCTCTGCTTGAGGATTTGCACATCCTTACTAACTTGTTCTGTCAGTAGACACTTTAGGACGATGACATCGAAAAAGAGGTCGAAGAGTTTTACTTTCAACAACTCAGTAATTATTTTTGACTCATGAATATCCAAAACCAAATGGTCGTAAAGGCACTCAATTCGCATCACCTCCCCGAACATGGCTAAATCCTTCAATGTAGCTACATATCAACTTACCTGGGGTAAATCTATGACACTCAACCAATGTACATTCGGCTTAAGTTCTCTACACTCGTTGCTTTTTGAAGAAAATAAAGAAATTTTAAAAATGTATGAACAATAAATGCATGTATTTGCATTTTCAAGAGTAAGTAAACTACAAAACATGATTGATTAAAGTATTGAAAGATTGTTTGCTTATCCCTCAAAATACTTCTTTATAGTTCACTAGGAAACTCAAGTATTTTTGTATGGTTATCAGCTAAAACTCAGCTTTTAAGATATTAATATAATAATAAAAAAATATTGAAAAATAATTTAACGTAAATGATTTAGCATATCACATCAACAGATGTCAAATATTTTCCCTGTTTCTCATTGCTTCTCCTCAATTTTATAAACAAAGAACTACTTAGTAGTTTAATGCACATAGGGGCAAAATGAATGGAACCAAAACAGAAGAATAACAAGGAATATCTCTTGCATAGGATAGTAAAAAAACCATGATTGACTACAGAAATGATTTTTCTAATGATTTACATAGTATTACTAAAGAAGCAAATTAATTAAACTTTAGTAATGTTATGGGGTTCTATAAATGAAGATACTACTCTTGTCACCTACTTTAAACGTTTTTAGACTAAAAATAAAGATAATTCAATTATAATAGAAAGTGGAATTTACCAGTAACTGCTCAACTTAATATAGATTATTATACATGATAAAACAAAGAAAAAATACAACAAAATGTAAAAATGTAGCTGATACAAAAATGATTAAATCTTTAGATAATATTGCCGATAATGCAATTCTAATTATTACACTTCCATCCACAAAAATATAAAGTCGATATAAATCTTTTATTTTTTCCCCAGATGGGACAATCTTCTGCCTTTGGCTAATCTTTGAGATATAATAGAAGGTACAAATTGTTGTCACATATGTGAAAAGGATATCACTTTTTAACCCTTTCACTCCCAGAGTCAATTATAAAGACATGCAGTGCACTTCTAACTTTTGAGTTTATCAACGAAATTGTATGGTGTGACTATTCAAATTAAACCTCTTCAACAGTACTTTTGCATGTTGCCATTTGCTTTTCAATATTTTACAAAACGAATTTAGAAATGGTTGTTAAATTTTGATTTTTGGCATTATTGAGAGTTAAAGGTTTAATAAAAGTCGTTATGCAGTGAAAAGAGCAGGGATTGAACCTCTTTTGAGTCTGTCAACGAAGTTGTATGGTGTAACTGTTCAAATTAAACTTCTTCAGCAGTACTTTTGCATGGTGCCATTTGCTTTTCAATATTTTACAAAACGAATTTAGAGATGGTTGTTAAATTTTAATTTTTGGCATTATTGGAAATTAACGCTTTAATAAAACTCGGTATGCAATGAAAAGGGAAGGGATTGAATCTCTTTGCAAAGCTTTCTCATATAAAAGATATTGACCCCTCTCCCACACAGCAATATGCTCCAAATTCAAGGTACAATTTTTCATGTCTCGAGCCAACTCCGACAATTTGACGGGTTCCCATAGTCATATTTAAGGACCTTCCACTACCTTTTTAATGAATGTGTGAACAATATTTCTATGTAGTCTTCTTTTCCCAAATCAAAGTCAACATCAAAATACGTCTGCTACATATATGACCTGTTTCCATCGCTTATCCGCATAGTCGTTCACACCAGTAGACTCACTTGGAGAAACACAAATATTTAGTCAAAGCAGGAGCAGTTTATTCGGCGTCAGAATTGTTGTTATTCTCAACTAGAAACTTTGCCATTAAATATTCTTTGCAAAACGGACTTCTAACAACGAGACCACACTGGTCGCACTTAACGACTGCAAAAGAAGTAACCTGCTTGATTCAAATACTACTTTAAGCGACACAATTCTTCTATAGAATAAATGGAATCTACCTTCATTTGATGAAGTTCTACAGCATCCTCTTCGGATGTAACATTCTCTACTACAACTGGTTTCAACTAGGAATCAAGTTTTTTTTCAATTACTGTATCAACAGTAGTGCTCAATACAATACAGTCTCCATCTCTACGCAGTCTGACCTGCTTAAAATTGTACATGTCTTCTACGTTAACTTCCTTGATATTGTTTTCCCACAGTATCAGTTTCAAGTTAATACCTTAATCTGCAATGTAGCAATTGGTTTTCTTCAGCTTGGAAGTTCCAACGATTTTCGGTTCATTATCTTTGAAGATAACTTTAGCTGTTACATCGACCATATCCATATCGACTGCATTCTGCAATATAGATTGTAAAGTCAAATTCTCAGTGTTCTAGCTATCGATGAACTAGAACTTATACTCGGATGTTGCTAGGGAAAACAGCCTGCTCATGTCGTTTATGAAAATTATTCGATGATCTTCCAAGATGTTGTAACATTCAATCTTCACTGCAGTTTTACTACCAGCTCTGTCATCCAGAAAACTTCGTTTGAAGTACGAAAAGTAAATAGCAGGCTGTACTTCGGAAGGTAACTGCAGCTTAACATTGAAGTAAAACATAGATCCTCTCTACGGTGTTTCAACGGAGACAGCCTTTGTACATAGACGATGAGTGGTGATGATGGTTGCTTTGTTGGATTTGCAAAAGGTGTCGAAGTTTCAGAGGCACCATTATCTCTGAAGGTGTTGTCGAGTTGAAGTGGAGCTTGATGTTGGCTAACAGCAGTTCCCACCGCTTTGTTCAAAGAAGTTTCAGCATTTATTTATTTATTTATTTATTTATTTATTTATTTTGCCACAAACAATGAATTACAAGGAGAGAAAAAAAAACATTAACAAATAGGTTAATTAACATTAAATTTAAAATTTGTACATAACTTGGGAGGAGTGACTGTGGCGGGGAAATCTCCAAGAAGCCGAAAGCCCGAGAATATTTTTATTTCCTCGATTTGCCAGGATGTGACAGGACTAATCATAATGACTACTAATTACCACTAACAATCATAACAACAAATTACCTCAAAGTTTGAGTGTTTCCTCTAAATTTCATGCTTTTATACTACCTACCAGGATCCAAATTGTCGCGTTTTCATTAGACAATTTGCTAGACGTCAATCTGAGGAAACATACATGTACTGAGCAACCGATTATGATTAAAGAATTTCAATCCTTGTGCATGTGATCTGCTGTACATGAATGTCATTGATTATTTTTATCGCATTCTATAATATCATGAAGATTTTTATGTTTTATCTGATCTTGTTACGAATATTGGACACTAACTAGTAGCCCAATAACTAATACCATTAGAAATCCTGAGAGGGGGAGCAAAAAAATTTCGGTGTATGAAATATTTTTTCGGGCTGAATTTCCTGCAATATTTTTTTTAGAAGATGCAACCCTACAGATTTTTATTTCTGCGATCATCTTTATAAATGTGTGCAAGCTCCATTTTTTTCATACTTGACCGAATCCACTTTTGGTATTAAACGCTGCAGAGTAGATTTAATTCACACTGTCCAACCTTTGCATAAAAAAAGGCAGGAGCAAATCATGTCATCTACCACATCCACTAAATGGACAACCCCTGAAACTTCTGCAACTCCTAACAAAGTGCTTCGCTCTTAAGTAATTAACACACAGTCTCTTACTCATGATGAATCCTTTACATTCTTCATAGGACTTATCCCTAAATTTAAAGCATTTCTCCAAATCGTGACTGTTTCCACAGAATAAACATACAGTCTTGATAACCTTTTAACCTCCAGTTCGCGCAGTTGCACCAAATGTTGAAGGTGGAATACTTTGCACGTCTAAAAATTGCTTTTCTTCAGCTCCTTTAATGGTAAGAGTAATCATTTTCGGCGGTAGGGTCTCGTCTGTTTTCCTTTTCAATTTCGGCTTCTGATCTCTTCCAGCATTTGGTCTTGCACCTACCAATCTTCCCAACACGGTGTTGGCCACACCGGTATGTTTTTCCACAAAGCCAATCAAATGGCAAAACTTAGGTTCAATTTCTGCTTAAATTAATCTGCTACATTCCTCAGGGCATTTGGTTTGCAAATGCAGTCAGAGGCATATGATGACTTCTCTTAAACTGTTCATTTAATTTATGTCTGCCTCATATCGTATATACTTCAATTTCAAGGTACAGTTTTTCATGTCTCAGGCCAACTGCAACAATTTGGTGGATTCCCATGGTCATATTTGAGGATCTTCCACTACCTTTTCAATGAATGCGTGAACAATAATATGCTTCTGTCCCAAATTCTTGCGCAAAATATCCTTCGCCTCACAAAGTCTTCAGTCGGCAGGCAACATGAGACACTTTTCGATTGCAGCTTTCAAAGTTCAATGCCAATTTCTACATTTAATAATTGCTCTTATAGCATTACAATTCCTACTTTTCTCTTGCCCTACTTGTGCATTGTTAAATTGTTAAATTTCCTTTTACATGTATACAATAATTAAAAGATCATTTAAAAAATATCTCAGCCAATAGTCATATATCTTACAGAAGATTAATTACTTCTTCAACAACCACATAACAATAATAGAACTGAACTTTATTGAATTAGATTAGATTGGATGAGATGATAAAAATATTATATACTTCTTTATATTATTCAAAAATTAAAAGAGAAAGACTTAATACTGTGAACTATGAACAATTGAATCCCAGTCATGCCACCTTTACAAATTAAAATTTGTTTACTTGTTTAGAAGTTAGTTTACTTCTTGCATATTTGATCAACAACAATTCTAATAGTACTTACCATTCACCATACATTATGTCAAACTTCAATGCCAATTTACAATTACAATTCCGACTTTTCTCTTGCTACTCTCCTTGTCCATTGTTAAATCAGATTTTAGACAACAACTAAAGGATGATTTAAAAAATGTCTTAGCCAATAGTTTAATATATCTTACACAACATTTAAATACTTCTTTAACAACTACATAACAATAATGAAACTGGACTTTGTTGGATAACATTGGATTGAAAAATATTATATACTTCTTTATTTTATTCAAAAATTAAAAGAAAAACACTTAACTTAAGAATATTATCTTCAACAAGATGATGAGACTAGCAATTTTTCTTCATAAGCCTTCAATGACATTGTTAAAAAATTGTAAGATACCCCCCCAAAAAACACAAAAGTATGAAATTTGATTAAGATGTTACAAAACTCATCCCAAGCCATAAATAACCTTTCAATGACCATTTTACAATACTATAACTGACAATGTTCTCCAATGGGAGACACGATAGCCTAATTATAATGTCCTCAACTTCTGATCAAGCGGTTCGATTTCCACCTCTGGCCGGAATCATCATATTGTGTTTTCAGGCAAGACGTTTTCCCCTCATAATACCTCTCTCCACCCAAATGTATAAATGGATACCAGAAAATCAAATGCTAGAGGAGGAAACCCTGCAATGGACTAGCATCCCATTCAAAAGAGGAGTAAAAATACTTCTAATTACTGAAGTCATGCTACAGAAACCATAAGTAGCCCCCTGTATGAGCCACTACCCTCAAATCCACACTTTATCTTACCTTACCTTACCTTTCAAAAACAAGAACAGTAGCCAGAACTTTATCAGAGGTACACATAATCAATTCTTTCACTCTCCCTCTACCTCCTCGCCCCACCCTTGAGACCCAAACTTTTTTTTTCCCACTTTTTCAGGTACGCACACGTGCATATGCATACAGGTAACTCAAGGACCGCAGAACAAGGTGAAAAATGGAAAGACTAACCATTGAAAATCGAAAACAACTGGTGATGGGCGCGCAAAAAAGTGGTAGCGCTGTAGCCCTACCAGCCCCTCCCCCTCTGTGGTCCCTGTAGCTACGCCCCTGAAAGAAACATTTTACAATACAAACTTACTTCCTCATACCACTGCACTTTGGCAAATTGTATTGTTGCATTTTGCCTGCATCCTACGGTTTAGTTAAGATTAGGAATGCAACCTTCGTGGAGTTCTGGAATCCTCATATTTTGTTTTAAAACGATTACATTTATTTTGAACAATAACACAAAACAGATCAACAACAAAATCTACATCAGAAAATACTTGAGGTATATGTGTTGGCTTGGTATCATCATATGCAAAAACATTATGACTTAGCTTCTGCCTTGCACACCACTGAAAAATACAACAAATGCAGTAGCTTAAAATCCACATCAAAAAGTCTGTACTGTTTTCCTTATTATTTAAAATAACACCCTTAAGATGTTGTTTACTACAAAACACATCACAACACAGATATCCTTAAAAGCTAACACCAGGAACAACTTCAATATAGCTAGTAGCTATATCTAATCTGTCTGACAAATCAGAATAAAAAATATGTTTCAGACGTCCAACAGTTGCAAAACTGTAAAGTTGAAAAGCAAATAAAATAAAAAGATATAACACAACATTCTTCGCAAAAACAAAGAATAATTTCATTGAAATGTTCATTACAACTGGAACCACAATTCTCAGCATACACTAAATCATCATTTTCACTGTTGCTATGCATTTCAATAATATTGACGCCTTTAATCCCATGAGTATTAAAAATTTATGTATACAAATTTTAAAAATATTGTACTAAGTTCATTAATGGATCCATTTCTATTAATGTACATGTTCCATATGGATGTACGATTCCTAGTAAATCTCTGTTATAAGAATTAAAAACTTTATATCCTCCATTAGACAGATCTCTGACGTCAAATTGCTGGTAGCACCTGAGTTCATAACAACACTGACAGACTCACTTTCAATCATAACAATCAAACTGTATGACTCGCTATCTAAGACATTGAAAACATAGTAACTGCTATCCTTCACTTCATCATTATCTTGTTCCTTATACACGTTAGGTTTGTCACTTATAATTCGTACACCTCGCCATTTACTTCCAGATTGGCTTTGGTTTCTGCTCTCGTTGGGTCCTTTGATCTGTTTTTCCAGTTTCATGTGATAACAAACTTCCATGTTACCTTATTTGCCACATGTACCAAAAGTGTAATTCTTGGAAATTCATCAATCTTTCACAATGTGACTAGGTTTATCGTATGTCCGGCGCCTGTTCTGAAACTTTTGCTTGTCATTAAATGGTTTAGTACTTTTACTACTGTTCTGAACAGCACAATTAAACATTTTCTTTGGGCACAAGAATCAAAGCCTTTTTCTGATGATATACACTCATTATTTCTAATAACTTTACAAATCTTACATTTTCATCGCAGTAAAGTTTAACCTTCAATTCTTTATTTCTGATGTGGGAAATAACAATAGCTTTCACTAAGGTCTCCAGGCATATTACCAAGTTGTTTATTGTTTCTCCTGGATTCAATTTGGTTACAAGAAGTGTTTGTCTTACCAAAGGAACATTTTCCTTGAATTTAAAAAGATTTGACAAACACTAGACAGCTTTACCATCCTCCTCACCAAATGTAATGCTGGAGGTAATTAAACATATGATTTTGATCAACACAACTAATTTAATATATGATCAACATGGCTTCTTTTACAACAACTTATTGAACTTATCATGATGGCCAAATAAAGGTATACCATATATGGTTATAAACTACATTTGAATCCATGCTTGATGATCTTAAAAAGAAATTTTCTTTTAAAACAAATTATTCACAATCATGCAACAATCACCAAAGCTACAATTCATTTCGAACATAGTCATAATGTATTTCCATTAATCACTGGTGATATATTAAACCAACTCAAGATTCCAAAGAGTTTAATGTTATTGAGATGATAAAACATAAGCTAACACTAATGAATTTTATTTCAATACAATCAAATAGGGAAATGGCTGACTTAAAGGAACTGAAATAGAAACTTATTTCAAAATATATATATATATATATATATATATATTAGAAGACAGTCTGATCAACTGATTCGACTTGGCATTTTATTACTAACTAGTTTCGTACCGCACAACTTGTACGGCACTCATATTTTATCTGATGAGTGCCGTACAAGTTGTGCGGTACCAAACTAGTTAGTAATAAAATGCCAAGTCGAATCAGTTGATCAGACTGTCTTCTAATATTTATGCTCTAGTTTTCCTATTGAGCACTCTGACAGCAGTTCTGCAAATCAACTAATATATATATATATATATATATAAATTTGTATTTAATTAGAGTATCAAGAACTGAGCTAGTCTGATAATATTACAATTCCTACTCTTCTCTTGCTACTTTCCTGATCTATTTATTCTTAAATTTCCTTTTTAACCACAAGAAGATAATTTAAGAAGCATGCAAATCATCATTGTTATTTATTTGAATTGTCATAAGTTCAAAAATTAATGCGCCCTTACACATCTCACAAAACTATCACTAAATGACAGAAATGAAAAAGAGGATTCACTTTATCCAAACTAGATACTAGAATTTTATTAAAGGAAGTACAAAAATTTATCTAATAACTGCTCAATATAATGTAGATTATAACGTACGTGAAAACAAACAAGAAAATACCAAAAATTGTAAAAATCAAACTTATGAAAAAATGATTAAATCATTAGATTCTATTCTTTACAATGAAAGCCAATGGCTCATTATTTAGCAATAAATATAATCAATGTAAAACAAAAACTTAGTCTTGTTTACAAATCAGGAAAAAAATTAAAAACGTTTATAAGGTAACATATTTAATGCATGACAACTTTGCATTATTTCAATTGCATACTGGCATTTATTAATTGAAGCAAAAGGAAAAAAGAAAAAATACATAACAAATATTAGCTGCTGCAAATTTATAACTCTGCCCTCTACTTTGTTCAGTTTATCTAAATGTTTACCCATAACTACCCCAATAGTATTCTTCTTTGCTTGTGAATGAAGATCCACCCTTCTCAGCATACATAAGCCCCTTTTTATGTTACAAGTACCATCAGCCTCATACTCACAAAATACATGTAGATATTCAAATCTACACCTATGTCATTTCCAACTAATATGTTAAACAACTAATATATTGTAACGGGACGAGCAGACCACAAATGTAAACCACAACCAACAGTCTTTATTTAACACTAGCTCCGTGTTCTCCCCAGTTACAACGCGTAGTTTCCTTTTATACTCTACCCATACGTATGTCACTCACGACATCTACTACGACAACAATAACTGTCTTCTGCTAGCTCGCGCATAACAACTATAGTTTACTAATTTCGCTACATTTGCCCCGTCTAACTAAGCGATGCGTCCCCGCATCAGGGCTATCCATAAGATAAAAGTAAAATATCTGACTGTCCAAAAATAATGTGCAACTGCTACAACAACTAAAGAAAGTGAACTTGAAGTTATTGTATTAAATTAAATCCAATGTCCTCAAAACCACATGCTATTTCATCGACGTTCCTTTAAAAATTTAAATTTACAATAATGTCTTCTCAGTGGTAATCATCACGACGCACTTAAGTCGAATGTTCCGTTTTACTGCTCCCGAAATGGTTTCAGGCGGTCGTGGTATACAAACTTGGGTTTTCCTTTTGAATTCTTCTCTATTCGATAAACTACATCTGTGATTTGTTTGGTTATCTTTCAAGGACCACCCCATGACGTCTGCAATTTCGGACTTCTACACTTGATATTCCCGGGACTGTAAAGCCACAGTTTCCCCCCCCCCCCCCCCCCCCGTCGTCTCTGCGAAAGTGTCCAGGATGCCTGGGAAATACCGCCGTAGGATGCAATGTGGATGCCATTCTCCACATTCCTCTTTGCTGTTCACAATCTCCTCCTCCATTTACAGCGTAACGTTGTCGTCTTATCCCTTCTCCAAGACCTGAAATACGGCTGCGGAACAGTGTTTCCATCCTTAGTTTTCCTCCCCACTGGTTCTAATCTGAATACTTCGCATTTGTAGCAGAGTTAGGCCTCCTGTGGTGGCGACGTCCTCCTCTACGATTATTTCCATAGGCGCGGTACGTACGCGTATGTACGCTTCCCTGAATAGGATTCCCATCCAGTCCTGTCACATTCACTGCTTGAAGACCATTTTCTCCACAAACCACATCAAACTGCACACTCTCTTCATCCCCGACATTGTAGAACCTCGTCTTTGAACTACTCTTCTTAATGGCAACTCGGTGAACAAATACATCCTTTTTATTGTCATCTCTGTTAATGAAACCATAACCATTCTTCATGTTAAACCATTTTACTTTGCCGGTCACTTTTCTCTCAACAAATATCTTCTCAACCTCCGTTTGGCTGTCGACAGAGACTCCAACAGCTTGATCAGCAACCGTTTGTTCACGCGAGTGCACCTCATTCAGTTTTTCACATTTTGCACCGTTTTGCATCTCGACTCTGTAACAATAATGAGAGGTTGAAACATCACGTGTTTGAATTTCCATATTCTGCTTGGTTGATGAGTTAAGAATAGAGAGCTTAAACGCACCTTCTGCTCCAAGAATGAGATTGCATCCGTACTTGCACAAGAAATCTAGGCCTAAGATGCCTTCCAACTCAATCTCCGCGATCCAGACCTCGTGTCTGACTCTCTTCCCTTCCACTTCTAAGTCAAACGTTCCCCTACCCAGACATTCTTTCGTACTACCATCTGCCATTACCATTTCATTTTCTACTGTCTCTATTACTGGCCTCGCTGATTCATCAATCTTCGTTATTACAGCTAGGTTTACGATTGTCACATTGTAACCGGTGTCCACCATCAATGATACATCTACTTTCTCCAGTTTACCACTGACATAAACACCACACTTCTCCTTTGTGGTACCAATAGCACCAATCCGTATTGGATAAACCGGATATATGGGCCTCTCTTGACTTCTCTGGGGCTCACTTCTCTGATTATGGTCGGTTGCTGAAACAGGTCGTCTCGTACAATTACGTGAAAGATGCCCGCATTCACCACAGTTCCAACATTCACTTCCGCGGTAGCTATTCATCGGGCCCCACTCGCCTCCTCTGCTATCCTGACTCATGATTTTCTTTAGAACGTCCTCTAGCAGCTTTCTCTGCTCTTCTCTGTCTCTTTTCATTTCTTGTAAAATATCTCTAACCTCCGTTTTGTCAATGTTCTGACTCGAAACTGCGGCCGTACGATATGGTCCGTGCCGCTGACGCTCTGACGCTTGCAGTGCCTCCATTTCGGATGCGATACACAGTGCCTCTTGCAAAGTTATAGGCCTACTCTGTAACACCTTCCATCTTACTTCGGTCTCGACAATCGCGTCAATGAAATAATCTTTTGCAAGTACCTCTTGTACTGGTCTTGACGCCTCCGGATAAGCTTGTCGTGTAAGTCGCCTCATAGCTTGCGCTAATTCTGGAAGAGTCTCTTCTTTCCCCCTAGTTCGATACTTAAGTTGAGTTCTAAAATATTCTTTTTTTCCATAATTTCCAAATCGAGCTGACAACGCGT
Source organism: Cladopsammia gracilis (assembly GCA_022457155.1). NCBI lineage: Eukaryota > Metazoa > Cnidaria > Anthozoa > Scleractinia > Dendrophylliidae > Cladopsammia > Cladopsammia gracilis. The sequence continues at coordinate 727,126 of JAJGOT010000357.1, forward strand.
CTGTGAGAACGAGATAATCTCTTCTGGCATTTTGATCCAAATTTGCTAGAACAGCTTGAGCAGATTCTTGCAAGCTGGCTGCGAGGTAAATCGCTTTCGTTGTATGATCCCAGTTATTCAATTCAGACACCAGTTCAAATTGTATTTGATAATCTTCCCATGATGATTTGCCGTTAAACGGTGCTGGTGTTATAACGGGTTTTTCCGTTAAACGACGATTTCCGGCGTCTTCATATCTCACTTCCGGTTCACGCGCATCAACATTATTTTCCGGTTGGTGTCCAGGTTCCGCACGGCCAACTTGCACGTTGTTCGAAAGATGCCATATTTTGTTGTTCAATTCATCGATTTGTGCTTGAAAATAATCACTCATTCGTCGCTCCATGTCTTCACTGTTACTCTGAAGCCTTCGGCCCAACTCTTCAATAGCCGTAACAACCAGTGCCGGCGATTCCTGACGTCCCACGCAAGATAAATCATCTTCTCGACTCTCTAAACGCCGATGATCCGCCGATAAATCCTGAAGCCCCGGTTCCTGAAGTTCGCTGTAGCTATCTTCTGCAGTTGCCATCCTAAATCTTATCCAATATCACTAACAACTATCACAACTACAACACAGCTAAATCACAATGCAAAAATAACGGTCGTCTGATCACGCAAGCAACAACTAAACTACAACGGCAACCAACTACAACAAGGATTCAAAGGTAAACAAATTAGATTGAACTACTTTTAAGAACTACAATAACAACTGAAGTATGGTAACTCAACTTTAACGTGCACAAATCAACTGCACAGTTTTCCACCCTTATCTTCAGCCCTCAGAATAAATCTCAGTCTTCAACATCAACTCAATATGAAACGATCTAACCTTCCAGTTGCAGTCGCTGATAAGTCTTGCAATTTAATTCTTGGTTATGGATGATCGAAGAACACGCGGAGGTTCCGATGCGATGAGCCGAATCCCACTTCTGACACCAAATGTAACGGGACGAGCAGACCACAAATGTAAACCACAACCAACAGTCTTTATTTAACACTAGCTCCGTGTTCTCCCCAGTTACAACGCGTAGTTTCCTTTTATACTCTACCCATACCTATGTCACTCACGACATCTACTACGACAACAATAACTGTCTTCTGCTAGCTCGCGCATAACAACTATAGTTTACTAATTTCGCTACAATATAATCAAAGTTTTTTCACCCTAATCTTCAATATAACGATTATTTATTATATTCTGAATAATACTATAATTGCAAAAAAATAAAAAGAAACCTGAACTGTACAACAAAAAAGAAACACGGGCATTTTCTTTCACAAATTTCATACAATAAATTAAAATATGCCCATATCTTATCTATATCTAATCTGTCTGGCAAATCAGAATGAAAAATATGTTTCAGATGTCCAACAGTTACAAGACTGTAAAGTTGAAAAGCAAATAGAATAAAAAGATATAACACAACATTTTTAGCAAAAAAAACCAGAATAATTTCATTGAATTGCTCATTATAACTCGAATCAAATTTTCAACATACACTGAATCATCATTTTCACTGTTGGTATCCATTTCAATAATGTTTACGCCTTTAATCCCGTGAGTATTGGATGTTTATATATACAAATTCTAAAAATATTGTACCAAATTCATTAATGGATCTATTTCTGTTAACATACATGTTCCATATGGATGTGCGATTTCTAATAAATCTCTCTTATGAGAATTAAAAATTTTATATCCCCCATTAAGCAGATCTGTGACATCAAATTGCAGGTAGTACCTGAGTTTATAACAACATTGTCAGACTCACTTTCAATCGTAACAGTCAAACTGTATGACTCACCATCTGAGGCATTGAAAACATAGTAACTGCCACCCTTCATTTTATCATTATGTTGTTCCTTATACACTTTAGGTTTGTCAGTTTTATTTCGTGCACCTTCCCGTTTGCTTCCAGATTGGCTTTGGTTTCTGCTTTCATTGCGTCCTTTGATCTCTTTTTTCAATTTCATATGATAACAAACTTCCATGTCACCTTATTTGTCACATATACTACAAGTGTAATTCTTGGAAATTCACCAATCTTTCACAATGTGACTAGGTTTATTGTATCTCCTGCACCTGTTTTGAAACTTTTGCTTGTCATTAAATCATTTAGTACTTTTAGCACTGTTCTCAACAGCACAATTAAACCTTTTCTTTGGGCACAAGAATCAAAGCCTTTTTCTGATGATATACACTCATGATTTCCAATAACCTTGCAAATCTTACATTTTCATCGCAGTAAAGTTTACCCTGCAATTCTTTATTTCTGATGTCGGAAATGACAATATCTTTCACTAAAGTCTCCAGGCATATTGCGAAGTTGTTTATTGTTTCTCCTGGATTTAGTTTGGTTACAAGAAATGTTTGTCTTACCAAAGGAACATTTTTCTTGAATTTAATATAATTTGATAAATACTAGACAGCTTTATCAAATTAACCATCACTCCCATAGACATCATCTCGATTCCTTTTTGAAGATTTCACGAAATCCTGGCCCTGCAAGATGCAAAAGTAAAGATCGCTGCGAGGTACAACTCAAATTCAGCTTTCCACTTTATCCAACGCTGTACAAATGTACCTGGCTCACCAACACAATCAAAAGAAGCAACACAAGGTAAATCATTCAAGATGACTACCATCCTCGTCACTATGTGAGGAAGTGAGGTCCCACTTCTCAATGCCGGGTAGTCTAGAGTTGATACAGATAACATCAAAACCAATATCCAGCACCCAGATGCATTTCACACTCACCATATAAAATATTTGTTTTCTTTTAAAATTATGCTATTGTTTTTACCTCTTTAATTTCATTGCCACAGAAAGCCCACCAAAACTCCCAGCAAAAAATGGTCTTGTTTTGAAGATTACTTAGAACGCATAACACTCACAACAATAATCGCATCATTTATGTTTTTTTGTTTTTCACATTGCTCCAACAAATTGTGTATTCTTTTTTTTTTAATTATCTGATGCATTTTCAACAATTTTAAGCAGTTTAAGGTACTAACAAGTGGACCTACAAGCAGTAACTTTTACCGGTTACCTCCTGATAAGGAGAAACCTATGATATTGCATCAGTATTTTCTTTAAATCTTCATTTCCTACTTTCAACAATAGTTTATATATTATTTTCATAGAATTTTAATGCATATGTTCAATAGCTGCTTATGAGGTCTGCAAATTCATCCATCCCTGGAAAATATAGCATGAGTAAACGATAAAAAAAAACTTTGCAAGTTCTTTTCTTTTATTGGATATATGAAATCTTACAACAGCTCTAATTTTTCTGCACTTCATAACTTCATTGGCAACCAACAATGTTATCTCATCTAACAGTGATTCTGTCGTATTTGTATTGGTATGTTCTGATTGACCCACCGCATCAATAACAATATCTCGCTCTGAATTAATGATTTCATCATTTGAAATTTTATAATTCTTATAATAGTAAACAACAAACTCTATTAAACATATTTTATTATCAGATACAACAAATAACTTTGATGTGTTACTGTAACACTCAATAATATCAGAGATTAGACTTGAACATATCTCTATTGTATCCTGAAGGGAAGGCGTTGCCAACGATACCGGCCATAACAGGTGTACATTGTCGTCATGTGTGAGGACTCTTCATTTAAGGGGATGCGGAGGAATCCATCACGTACATTAACAAGAGAAAAAGCATTTTGCATGCGCTGGTTTAATTAGCGGCTCGTTGAGGGTTGGCATTTGGTAAATGAGATGAAGGATGGCCTTGTTTACCGTCTGACTAGGGTCGATGCAGATTCAGACCTTTCTGGGATTTTCTCTGACGACTTCATTTGAGCACCATAGAGTCGGTTCGTCAACTTTAGTTATGATGCTGGCTTTTTCGTATTTGTCTAGAGCATTCTTTTCAGCTGCACGTTTTGCCACTGGGATTCGGTGGATGGGCATTTGAACAGGTGTTACATCATGTTTAGTTCCGAAGTGCGGCAATTTCGAGCTGTGGTTTTTTGTAATAATCGCCTGATGCTGTCTCTGGGTCTTTTTCCAGGTTACGATAGTTCACTTGAATGCAGTAGTCATTGAACCTGACTTCGAAGTTTTTAAAATTTTCAGAAATGTTTTCTGTTAGGTTGAGTTTTCAGCACTTGAGATTCGTTGCTATGAGTTCATGTATCCAACGTAATGTTGCGTGAAGAGGTTTTGCAATTGAAGTATTTGTTGAAGCAGTTCTAAAAAAAGTTCGCTCCACTTCTAACACTAAGTCTGGCGCTGTGTATTACGAGAAGCAAAGAACAGATGAAGTATAAATAACAAGTGAAAACTATATTTCTATCATATGCGATCTGTCTCTACATTCAATCTGTATCCCAATTCAGAATCCAGAGAAGTCTCAGGACTAATTCCCAACACCTTTAATATATATATAAAACACTTAATTTAGCAACTAATACTAAACCTCTTCCAGATTTCTATTTTTATTGGCCCCAATGATTTGTAGCTTCTATTGTGTTTAGGGTTAGAAGCATTGTTTGTATTGTTTCAGTTATTGTTTCGTTAACTAATAAATGACCTTGTTTCGAAAGGTACAGCCTGTACTCATTTACTCAATTAATACTAAAAATATTTCTAACAATATCCATGCCTCATAAAAAGAAGTTGCTTCAAATATTTTTTTGAAAATCTTCTCTTAACCCATGACTTAATCTGAAGGTCATCTTTATCAATTAAAATGACTATAATTAAAATAATTTATTTCCTTTGCATTTCAAAAAATCAAAAAACTCTGTGTTCATCTCATATATTTATCTTATGACCTATTAACTGAATTGCCTTGGTAAAAGAATTGTTGAAATAGGTACATATGATGCTTTTAAAATTATAAGAAACAAAACGTTTCAAAGAAGTATTACTTATTAATTGAAGAAATTATCTGTAATGACACTGAGAGTAAATACAAGATATATTACTAATAGAAAACACCCTGATGATGTTGAGAGAACGAAGGCATTTTCCCAATTTAATCTACATAAAGCTGTCAATAAATTTCCAAAACGAAAATGACGATTCACTTTACCCAAATGAGATACTAGAATTTTATCAAAAATGAAATGCAAAACTGATGTAATAGCTCCTCCATATAATGTAGACTATAGTGTATGTCAAAACAAACGAAAAAATACCCAAAAAAATGAACAAATCAAGCTGATAAAAAAATAGTTAAATTGTTAGATACCATTCTCTACAATGAAGACAAATGCGGTCATTATTTAGCAAGAAATGTAATCAATATGAAGCAAAAACTTAGTCTTCATTACAAGCCAGACTAAAAAAAATTAAGCCAACGTTTGTAATAATTAGCATACATAAATTACATAAAGATTTATGAATTCTTTTTAAATATTCTATTATAATAAAAAAGAATTTAGCTTACAATTTAAAAATGTTTTATTTTTCAAAAAACATGATATTTTCAAAACCTAAAGTATACACTCTAAAGAACATAACAACTTCCTCATTGAAGCAATATGTTAAATCCTTTACATTACTAATACCAATACATTTTATAAACTACGAAAAAGGTTTACAAAGTAACATATTTAATGCATGACAGTCTTGCATTATTTGAATTAGATACTGACGTTACTTTTATATGTTCTTCTTTACCTAAATTAAAATCAACATCAAAATAGAAATTATGTAGACAACTACTTTAATAGAATTCTTTAATTCATTTTATGTCTCTTTCACATATAAATAAAGCAAATCTTCCATTTCAAAATAAGTTTGAAAATGCTAGCTCTTCATGTATTTTTGTATCTTTCAGTTCCAATACAAAGGAATATGATAATGTAATGATTGGTGTTGTACGAGATATCCGAATTCGATTGTGATACATTTCTTCTTAGGGGAGAACCTTTCTTCAGTTATCTTACTGTATCTCAATCAACTTAACCATAAAAGCTTTCACCTTTTAATGCCTGACTTCTTGTTGATAAAAAGAGTTTTTTGTCCAATATTTATGATAACAGCATTCTTTAATAAAAGGGCACCTTTCAGTGTGAATTGTGTAGTCCTGCACAGCAGTAACAAGGTTTAGATTGCTTTACATCCTTACTCTGGACGTCCTGTAGCTTTCGTGCTGGCTTAGCTGAGAATTGCTGATCCCCAATATTTATTTTAATCATATCTAGCTTATTAACCACAGCGCCTGGGTCCTGCTCTCCTTGAGGGCTTGCACATCCTTACTAGCTTATTCTGTTACCAGACACTTTAGGACGATGACATCGAAAAAGAGGTAGAAGAGTTTTACTTTCAACAACTCGGTAATCATTTTTAACTCATGGATATCCAAAATCAAATGGTTTTGAAGACACTCGGTTCGTATTGCCTCTCCAAACTTGCATTCTATCGCCACATCCTTCAATGTAGCTACATATTGACTTACCTGGGGTAAATCTATGACACTCAACCAATATACATTTGGCTTAAGTTCTCTATACTCGTAGCTTTTTCCAAGAAAATAAAAAAAATTCAAAATATATGAACAATAAAAGGTTAACATTAAATGCTGCATGTATTTGCATTTTCAAAAGTAAATAAACTACAAAACATGGTTGATTAAAGTATTGAATGATTGTTTGCTTATTCCTCAAAATACTTCTTTATAGTTCACAAGGAAACTCAAATATTTTTGTATGGGTATTAGCTAAAACTCAGCTTTTAAGATATTGAAAAATAATTTAACGAAAATAATTAAGCATATCACATCAACACATGTCAAATATTTTCTCTGTTTCTCATTGCCTTTCTGCTCAGTTTTATAAATAAAGAATTACTTAGTGGTTTAATACTCATAGAGGCAAAATGAATAGAAGCAAGACAACAAGAATAACAACGAATATTTTTTTAGGTAGGATGGTAAAAAAACCATGATTAACTACTGAAATCATCTTTCTAATGATTTATATCGTATTACTAAAGAAGCAAATGAATCAAATTTAGTAATATTATGGGGTTCTATAAATAAAAATAGCACTCGTCACCTACTTTAACCGTTTTTTGACTAAAAATAAAGATAATTCAATTGTAATAAAAAGTACAATTTAGCAATAATTGCTCAACTTAATGTAGATTATAGTACACGATAAAACAAAGAAAAAAATAAAACAAAATGTAAAAATTTAGTTGATAGAAAACTGATTATATCTTTAGATAACATTGCCGATAATGAATGCCAATGAAAATAAAGTGCCACGAATGCCTGTACAAACACTTCAATCTTATCTTATCTGGTAGTGATTCTGTGGTATTTGAATTGGTATGTTGTCATTAAGCCACTGCATCAGTAACAATATGTGGCTGTGAATCACTTGTTTCATAATTTGGAATTTTATAATCCTTGTAATAAAAAGCAGCAAACTCTGCTAAGCATAGTTTATCAACAGATACATATGATTTTGGTCTGTTACTATAACGTTCAATAATATTAAACTTGAATATGTCTGTACTATCAGCCTCTAATTTGTCAAGCTCATCTTGGCTATTTGATATACGCAATCTGTTTTGTGGAAAGTCTGTGCTTATGTAAAGTGTTTTTGGAAATACCTTCTTCAACTAAAATTTTGGCATGTATCTGTACACAGACATGACTTCTAAATTCTAGTTTCCTTTTTAGTTTCAAAGCTTGAGGGTGGACAGGGCAGAACTCTACAGGTCTCTTTACAATCAACAGGAACATTACAAATTCCACCTTTAATCTTTCTTTGCTCGCCTTTTGGCATAACCACAATCTTTTCAAAAACTATTCTGTACGCTATCCAAATTTATTCTAATTTCTGAACTGTGAATAAGTGTGAATACAAACTATTATAGAGAGCTTGACATAGAATATTTCCCTTTAAAACTTTGGAATGGCACGTTTTACAGATGTATTCTTTGCCATCAAATGAGTTTGTATCCATAAAAAGATCCTCGGTTTTATACTTGGTCTTAACTAATACTAAAATTGATTTTCTATAAAGTATTCTATTACAGACTAAACATATGTAGTAAGGTCCTCTAATTTTCTACTTAAATATTGTAATAAAGTGGTTTACGCTGTATATCTCGTCAGCCTTAACTTTTCTTGCCTCTTTCTGCTGTTCTTTTAGGTTGGCATCTATGTCATTATATTTATTCTTTACTATATCAAATTTTTGTTTTTTAGATTCTACTTCCATGTCATTATACTTTTGCTTTACTTTATAAAGAAGTTTACCTTTTTGTTCATGGTCCATTGATTTCTAATTTTGTTGCCTTTTAGAGAGACGTTCTTCTTTTTTCTATAGGTCCATTGCTCTGTACTTTTCAGCATTATTTGAAATAAATTGTTTCTTTTTCAATGGATTCATTGACCTGTACTTTTTAGCATTTTTTGAAATAAGTTGTTTTTTTTTTTCAGTCGATCCATTGGCCTGTACTTTTAGATATACGTAGTTTGTTCTGTGGAAAGTCTGTGCTTATGTAAAGTGTTTTTGGAAATACTTTCCTCAATCAAAGTTCTGGCATGTATCTGTACACAGACATGACTTATGAGGTAATATGACATGAGATAATATTGTAGAGGTAATATGACACGAGGTAATATTGTAGTGTCAAAAAATATTATTTAACAGAAAATAGTTGAAAAGAAACTAAATTACCCATTCTATAATATGCTAATATGCTTCAGGCTATATGACCTAGACAATAATAAGTTAGCATAAATATGAAGTGGTTTCATTACTTGGTGATTGAAGAGGTAAATCTTCAACTCCTACCATTGAAAAAAAATACCTTCCTTTTCATCATCAGACAATAGATTATTAAAGTGATGAGTTAATGCAGCTTCTTTGTCATTGCCAAAACTAGCCCTCAACTTTCTATCCCTTAGCATTTTAATAGAATTAAATACTTCAAACTAATTTATCTGAGGGTTTGCACAGAGTGGAGAATCTCTTGTCAATGTAAGCATTGACATTACTTAGAAACTTGGAAAACGTTTGTTGCATCCCCATTGCACTTCCCTTTTTCAGTACTACATCAAGATTATTGTTGTTTCGACATTTGAAGAGGCCACTCTCAGAATTATAGTTTGACTGGAACTTGGTTTGGAAAATAACCGTTTTGGACAGTGAATCAGAATGCTTAAAGCTTTCCAAATTTCTTACAGTTGTCTCCAACTTTGTACTGACTTTAGTAATGAACAGGTCATCACTTTGAAACTGTAGACTTAATTCTCTCAGAATTTTGGTAATATAAAGGAAAAAGTACAAAAATCGGCTCATTATTTAGCAATAAACATAATCAATATAAAACAAAAACTTAGTCTTATTTACAAATCAGGAAAAAAAATTAAAAACGTTTATAAGGTAACATATTTAATGCATGACAACCTTGCATTATTTCAATTGCATACTGGCATTTATTAATTTAAGCAAAAGGAAAAAAGAAAAAATACATACCAAATATTAGCTGCTGCAAATTTATAATTCTGCCCTCTACTTTGTTCAGTTTATCTAAATGTTTACCCATAACTACCCCAATAGTATTCTTCTTTGCTTGTGAATGAAAATCCACCCTTTTCAGTATACATAAGCCCCTTTCTATGTTACAACTACCATCAGCCTGATACTCACAAAATACATGTAGATATTCAAATCTACACCTATGTCACTTTCCAACTAATATGTTATACAACCAATATATAATCAAAATTTCTTCACCCTAATCTTCAATATAACAATTATTTATTATATTCTGAATAATACTATAATTGCAAAAAAATAAAAAGAAACCTGAACTGTACAACAAAAAAGAAACACGGGCATTTTCTTTCACAAACTTCATACAATAAATTAAAATATGCCCATATCTTATCTATATCTAATCTGTCTGGCAAGTCAGAATGAAACATATGTTTCAAATGTCCAATAGTTGCAAGACTGTAAAGTTGAAAAGCAAATACAATAAAAAGATATAACACAACATTTTTAACAAAAACAAAGAATAATTTCATTGAACTGCTCATTATAACTCGAATCACAATTTTCAACATACACTGAATCATCATTTTCACTGTTGGTATCCATTTCAATAATGTTTACGCCTTTAATCCCATGAGTATTAAATATGTTTATGTATACAAATTCTAAAAATATTGTACCAAATTCATTAATGGATCTATTTCTGTTAATATACATGTTCCATATGGATGTGCGATTTCTAATAAATCTCTCTTATGAGAATTAAAAATTTTATATCCCCCATTAACCAAATTTGTGACATCAAATTGCAAGTAGTACCTGAGTTTATAACAACATTGTCAGACTCACTTTCAATCATAACAGTCAAACTGTATGACTCACCATCTGAAGCATTGAAGACATAGTAACTGCCACCCTTCACTTTATCATTATGTTGTTCCTTATACACATTAGATTTGTCAGTTTTATTTCGTGCACCTCCCCGTTTGCTTCCAGATTGGCTTTAGTTTCTGCTTTCATTGCGTCTTTTGATCTCTTTTTCCAATTTCATTTGATAACAAACTGTCATGTCACCTTATTTGCCACATCTACCACAAGTGTACTTCTTGGAAATTCACCAATCTTTCATAATGTGACTAGGTTTATTGTATCTCCTGCATCTGTTTTGAAACTGTTGCTTGTCATTAAATCATTTAGTACTTTTTGCACTGTTCTCAACAGCACAATTAAACCTTTTCTTTAGGCACAAGAATCAAAGTCTTTTTCTGATGTATACACTCATGATTTCCAATAACCTTGCAAATCTTACATTTTCACCGCAGTAAAGTTTACCCTGCAATTCTTTATTTCTGATGTGGGAAATGACAATATCTTTCACTAATGTCTCCAAGCATGTTGCGAAGTTGTTTATGGTTTCTCCTGGATTTAGTTTGGTTGCAAGAAGTGTTTGTCTTACCAAAGGAACATTTTTTCTTGAATTTAATACAATTTGATAAATACTAAACAGCTTTATCAAATTCATCGTCACTCCCATAGACATTATCTCGATTCCTTTTTGAAGATTTCACGAACTCCTGGCCCTGCAAGATGCAAAAGTAAAGTTCGCTGCGAGGTACAACTCAGATTCAGCTTTCCACTTTATCCAACGCTGTACAAATGTAGCTGACTCACCAACACAATCAAAAGAAGCAACACAAGGTAAACCATTCAAAATGACTACCATCCTCGTCACTAAATCTAATGCTGGAGGTAATTAAACACATGGTTTTGACGACAATTTAAGAAGCATGCAAATCATCATTGCTATTTATTTGCATTGTCATAAATTCAAAAATTAATACGCCCTTACACATCTCACAAAACTGTCATTAAATGACAGAAATCAAAAAAAGGATTCACTTTATCCAAACTAGATACTAGAATTTTATTAAAGGAAGTACAAAAATTTATCTAATAACTGCTCAATATAATGTAGATTACGACGTACGTGAAAACAAACAAGAAAATACCAAAAATTGTAAAAATCAAACTTATAAAAAAATAATTAAATCATTAGATTCTATTCTCTACAATGAAAGCCAATGGCTCATTATTTAGCAATAAACATAATCAATGTAAAACAAAAACTTAGTCTTGTTTACAAATCAGGAAAAAAAATTAAAAACGTTTATAAGGTAACATATTTAATGCATGACAACCTTGCATTATTTCAATTGCATACTGGCATTTATTAATTTAAGCAAAAGGAAAAAAGAAAAAATACATACCAAATATTAGCTGCTGCAAATTTATAATTCTGCCCTCTACTTTGTTCAGTTTATCTAAATGTTTACCCATAACTACCCCAATAGTATTCTTCTTTGCTTGTGAATGAAAGTCCACCCTTCTCAGCATACATAAGCCCCTTTCTATGTTACAAGTACCATCAACCTGATACTCACAAAATACATGTAGATATTCAAATCTACACCTATGTCATTTTCCAACTAATATGTTATACAACCAATATATAATCAAAGTTTCTTCACCCTAATCTTCAATATAACGATTATTTATTATATTCTGAATAATACTATAATTGCAAAAAAATAAAAAGAAACCTGAACTGTACAACAAAAAAGAAACACGGGCATTTTCTTTCACAAACTTCATACAATAAATTAAAATATGCCCATATCTTATCTATATCTAATCTGTCTGGCAAATCAGAATGAAAAATATGTTTCAGATGTCCAACAGTTGCAACACTGTTAAGTTGAAAAGCAAATAGAATAAACAGATATAACACAACATTTTTAGCAAAAACAAAGAATAATTTTATTGAACTGCTCATTATAACTCGAATCACAATTTTCAACATACACTGAATCATCATTTTCACTGTTGGTATCCATTTCAATAATGTTTACGCCTTTAATCCCATAAGTCTTAGATGTTTACGTATACAAATTCTAAAAATATTGTACCAAATTCATTAATGGATCTATTTCTGTTAATATACATGTTCCATATGGATGTGCGATTCCTAATAAATCTCTCTTATGAGAATTAAAAATTTTATATCCCCCATTAACCAAATTTGTGACATCAAATTGCAAGTAGTACCTGAGTTTATAACAACATTGTCAGACTCACTTTCAATCATAACAGTCAAACTGTATGACTCACCATCTGAAGCATTGAAGACATAGTAACTGCCACCCTTCACTTAATCATTATGTTGTTCCTTATACACATTAGGTTTGTCAGTTTTATTTCGTGCACTTCCCCGTTTGCTTCCAGATTGGCTTTGGTTTCTGCTTTCATTGCGTCTTTTGATCTCTTTTTCCAATTTCATTTGATAACAAACTGTCATGTCACCTTATTTGCCACCTGTACCACAAGTATACTTCTTGGAAATTCACCAATCTTTCACAATGTGATAAGGTTTATTGTATCTCCTGCACCTGTTTTGAAACTTTTGCTTGTCATCAAATCATTTAGTACTTTTAGTACTGTTCTCAACAGCACAATTAAACCTTTTCTTTGCGCACAAGAATCAAAGCCTTTTTCTGATGATATACACTCATGATTTCCAATAACCTTGCAAATCTTACATTTTCATCGCAGTAAACTTTACCCTGCAATTCTTTATTTCTGATGTGGGAAATGACAATATCTTTCACTAAAGTTTCCAAGCATATTGCGAAGTTGTTTATGGTTTCTCCTGGATTTAGTTTGGTTGCAAGAAGTGTTTGTCTTACCAAAGTAACATTTTTCTTGAATTTAATACAATTTGATGAATACTAGACAGCTTTATCAAATTCATCGTCACTCCCATAGACATCATCTCGATTCCTTTTTAAAGATTTCACAAACTCCTGGCCCTGCAAGATGCAAAAGTAAAGCTGGCTGCGAAGTTCAACTCAAATTCAGCTTTCCACTTTATCCAACGCTGTACAAATGTAGCTGGCTCACCAACACAATCAAAAGAAGCAACACAAGGTAAACCATTCAAGATGACTACCATCCTCGTCACTAAATCTAATGCTGGAGGTGATTAAACACATGGTTTTGACGATAATTTAAGAAGTATGCAAATCATCATTGCTATTTATTTGAATTGTCATAAGTTCAAAAATTAATACGCCCTTACACATCTCACAAAACTGTCACTAAATGACAGAAATCAAAAAAAGGATTCGCTTTATCCAAACTAGATACTAGAATTTTATTAAAGGAAGTACAAAAATTTATCTAATAACTGCTTAATATAATGTAGATTATAACGTACGTGAAAACAAACAAGAAAATACCAAAAATTGTAAAAATCAAACTTATAGAAAAATGATTAAATCATTAGATTCTATTCTCTACAATCAAAGCCAATGGCTCATTATTTAGCAATAAATATAATCAATGTAAAACAAAAACTTAGTCTTGTTTACAAATCAAAAAAAAATTAAAAACGTTTATAAGGTAACATATTTAATACATGACAACCTTGCATTATTTTAATTGCATACTGGCATTTATTAATTTAAGCAAAAGGAAAAAAGGAAAAAATACATAACAAATATTAGCTGCTGCAAATTTATAACTCTGCCCTCTACTTTGTTCAGTTTATCTAAATGTTTACCCATAACCACCCCAATAGTATTCTTTTTTGCTTGTGAATGATCATGAAGGTCCACCATTCTCAGCACACATAAGCCCCTTTTTATGTTACAAGTACCATCAGCCTGATACTCACAAAATACATGCAGATATTCAAATCTACACCTGTCACTTTCCAACTAATATGTTATACAACCAGTATATAATCAAAGCTTTCATGCTAATTTTTCACCCTAATCTCCAATATAACGATTATTTATTATATTATGAATAATACTATAATTGCAAAAAAATAAAAAGAAACCTGAACTGTACAACAAAAAAGAAACACGGGCATTTTCTTTTACAAACTTCATACAATAAATTAAAATATGCCCATATTTTATAAATCTATCTTATACCCTATTAACCCTATGCACTTTGAAACTGCCTCGTTTGGTTTCAGTTTCCACCTGGTTACTATTTTATAATTTTACACTAGTAGCAATCATAGATTATAATGCATCTCCTTATCCCGTGGCACCTCGTCTTCACCTACATAATTAGTAAAGGTCTATGTCGTGAGATGTCACACTTTCTTCCTTGTTTTATTAACAAAATATATATGGTTTCTTTAATCCAATCTTTGTTCTAAAGAATTCAACAATTTTTGACACTCAAAGTTCTCCCTTAAGGTTTTAACATAACAACTAAAAGCAGTTTTCAAACCGATAAAGTAATATAGTGAATGACTAGAGGGCTGAGGACCCAATGCAATGACTGGAAGCCTGAGCTCCCATGGATGTCGAGCGGGCATGCACTCCCCGATCTCTCCCCCAGAAAATTTTTGAAAATAACACTTTCACAGGTGTATTTTCGAGCATTCTGGGAAGTAAATTTAGTCTATGCAATTACTATAGTAAGTTCATCCCTAATCTTCGGCAGTATGCTTTCGTTCTCAACCACTTGACAGGAAAATTTCAATTTAGCTAGTTCCTAGAAAAAGAACCTGCGTTCAATGACTTGAAGTTTGCATTAACTTCCAGTGATGTCTTGCTTCAATTCCCTGATTTATCTAAACCCTTTGAACTGACCACCGATGCCTCCGACAACGGCATAGGTTGTATTTTCACCCCAAATTGCATGACACAGAACTACCAATGACCAACTTCCATGGAGAAAGCTATCTTACAACTATGCCCTTTAGCAATCGGAATCTGCCAGTATCCACTGTACAGATCTAAAGTGGTGAACAGGTTAGAGCCATGTAATGAATCCAAGCATTCCATTACCACTGCTCCTAATAACATCTTTTATTTCTTCGCCCGTTCATCTAAGCGATCACCATCTTCTCATTAATGAATTCAGTGTCACTACCTTCATTACCATTCTCTTCACAAGCTCCAAATCGTACTATTGGCCTTTGATTTTCTTTGCAAAAATTTACAATAGAAATACTTGCACAATTGAAACTTATACTAATTCTTACATACTTGAATATCTGACTTTACTCTATGATTCCTACATCTCCAATAATAGCGACTGCTTTTAAATCTTTTACTAAAATAAAACATGACTTTGTTGGTTGCATAAAAATTTTGCATTTTATTACTTCCAAATTCTAATGACAACAATAATGATTTTTTCCACCGAAATACCCTACAAATATAGTTTCGAAATCGTCTTCATGTTATGCAACAATTACTTTTCGTAATTGTTCCATATCTTTTTTCATTGGTTCCCTTTACATCATTTTCTTTTCTTTAGTTTTGCTATGCAAAAATTACATGTACACCTCTCTAAGATGTATAACATGCATGTATATGTACATCTATCTAAGATGTATAAGATACATGTACATGTACACCTCTCTATGATATATAAGTTACATGAACACCTCTCTAAGATGTATAAGATACATGTATACCTCTATAACATGTATAAGATGCATGTACACATCTTTTAAGTACTTGTACTTTTTCTCATCGACAAATTTCACACCAGGTTTATCAAATATCCAAGAACACTGCTTCATGTAATAAGTATGTATTTTCATTCCTATTTACTTCAATTTTATAATGATGCTGTTACAATGTCAACGTTTTTCTTGCAACTCTGCTTTTGCATTGTTAAATTTACTTTTAAAAAAAAAGCAAAAAGATCATTTTAAAATAACGAGTTTACTCCACTACCACTATGCTACCTAATACACATCAGCAACAATTTTTACATGCTACATAATCATATAATCTATTTCATTCAAATACTCGTCCCATTTGAAATCATCTCCCTCGCATAATTGAAGATCAACATTAGTTTTAGATCAACTCACTAATTTTCAATCACTGTATATTAAAATGTCCATAATGATTTTTTTTTATTTTCTTATCTAAATCAACACATCACGTAATGAACTTCTGCAAAAAGATGTTTTAATTTCATTAGAACATAAATTTTGTATGATTTTTAAAAATCTACGAAATTTGCCACCATTTTGATCTACCATTTCCATCAATCTCCTCTTCATCCCTCTCCGTTAACAAAGGATCCGTGACATAGATTAAGAAGCACGTAACTTCAAACAAAGCAACACCTGACTTCAAACAAAGAAACTATGATGTATCCTAATCTCCAATATAACGATCATTTATTATATTCTGACCTCTTTTCACCCTTTACATTTTCATTACTTTTTACAAAAAGAACATCTCTACACCTAACATCTGGGTTTCATTTCCAGTTGGCATATTTTTTTATTAATTATTCAATTCCAAAAACTAATTAATTACAAGAATAAAAGGAAAAAAGTTTACAATATTAGTATTTAAGAAGTGCACACCTAAAAAAAAAGGAAGAAGAAGAAATAAATTACAAAAGATTTCCATATATATCATTTAACCTTGCAAGTTCGTTGTTTTGAGTCTGATTTCCACTTCGCATATGTTAGAAGACGACCTGTCAAGCATAACATAAACAAATTTATATCGTACCTTCATATGAAGAACTCAACCACTTGTGCATCTATTTACTATTCACTGCAACCATAAAATTCTTTTCATTCTCTGTTTCCCGCAACATTGACTTTTCCTCATAGATATTCATCAATGATCACAATTTATCTTTGAACAGACCACTGCCATACTTTTAAAGTTAGGCTAATGAATCTTCACCCTTTCTTGTTTATGTCGAAAAGAACAATATAGACAGATATTTGATATCCCAAAACAACCTTCATATTGAGACTGTTCACAAGATTGAAGAATCTTACAGAAATCAACAAATATGTTTATATGTACCTTTAAAGATACAACTTCTTAAATCATAATTCATATGACAACAAACACAGGTCTAAGAACACCTCAAATATTATAACTATGAAAATTAAACAACTGAAATAAAACTGGGTGTAAACTTATACACCAGACATGTATTGTACAAAAGTAACCAGTTATTCCAAAACAGCAACGTCACTTACTTCATTGCAAAGTAAAAAAAAGTAACGACCATTTATAACTTTTTGAAAATCTTGAGTTTTGAGGACTTGAGCAATAGCTAGGAAAATCTCTTACTTAACTTTTCTTACCAATGTGTCAAGTACTTCATATTCTGTATTGCATACTGACTTAAAAAGTCTATAAGTGGCAAAAACTTCATATTGAAAATTTCTTCTTTAGCAATGAAATAAAATGCTGTGAATACCTATACAAACACCTCGTCAACCACTTCAGCTTTCTTCTCTATTTCATTTTCTAACCACAATGCTTGCAGAACAAATTCTAGCCTTACTGAATGGTTCTGCTTTTCAGAATTATCATACTCTGCTATTGCAACCTTCCTATAACGAGTACCAGGTGTATTAATATACTTCACATCTTTTCCTATGCTTCTTATAAAGACAACAAAACATTCCTTCCCCTTCATTAACTGCCAGCCACCATACACCAGTTTTATGGCAGAATACAGCGTCATCATCAATCCATTCATGTTTCAAAAGAGGCGACTTTAATGGTAATTGCCTCTTTACTTTACTGGGAGATAGTGACTTGCAAATGCTTTTGACACAGAACACAAGATTATGCAACACAATAGGATAATTACTATCAAAACTTTCTTCTAAGATGCATAGGTGCTGTTCTTCTGAAATCACACATGGTTTAAAAGATGCCTAACCTGATCCTGCTCTTAAAGACAGTTTTGAAGCTGTCATATTTTTGGGTAGTATTTAATTTCCAGTTATTCTGAGTGATATGCTTTCCAACACAAGTGTTACTTCTTCTACTGTTTGCAAAGGCGCGTTATCACTCATGATATCATCGTTTCCTAAAACATACATTTTCCATGGAAAGACCTCCATTGAAATTTTATATATACACCTTAGCTTTAGAGGTTTAATAAAATACAGCAAAATTTAAGTTTATATTAGTATTTTATTTTCTAAGCCTCATGCCATAAAGCGCAACATAAATAGTAGTAAAGCCACTTGAAAACACCATACTAAATATTTGTTTTCTTTTAAAATTATCGTATTGTTTTTACCTGTAAAGGTCTCCATTCTTGTCTTCTTAACTGTGCTATCGACAGACACAGAGCACAGCATCGTTATCTCCCATTTCATTACCACAGAAAGCCCACCAAAACTCCCAGCAAAAAATGGTCTTGTTTTGAAGATTACCTAGAACACATAACACTTACAATAATAACCGCATCATTTATAATTTTTTGTTTTTCACATTGCTCCAACAAATTGTGTATTCTTTTTTTTTATTTATCTGATGCATTTTCAAGAACTTTAAGCAGTTTAAGATACTAACAAGTGGAGCTACAAGCAGTAACTTTTACCGGTTACCGCCTGATAAAGAGAACCCTGTGATATTGCATCAGTATTTTCTTTAAATCTTCATTTTTTACTTTCAACAATAGTTTATACATTACTTTACAATAGTTTATACAGAATTTTGATGCATATGTTTAATAACTGCTTATGAGGTCTGCAAGTTCATCAATCCCTGAAAAAATATAGCATGAGCAAACGATAAAAAAAAAAACTTTGCAACTTCTTTTCTTTTATTGGGTGTATGAAATCTTACAACAGCTCTAATTTTTCTGCACTTCATAACTTCATTGGCAACCAACAATCTTATCTCATCTAACAGTGATTCTGTCGTATTTGTATTGGTATGTTCTGATTGACCCACCGCATCAATAACAATATCTCGCTCTGAATTAATGATTTCGTTATTTGAAATTTTATAATCCTTATAATAGTAAACAACAAACTCTATTAAGCATATTTTATTATCAGATACAAATAACTTTGATCTGTTACTGTAACACTCAATAATATTAAACTTCAACATATCTCTATTGTATCCTCTAATTTATCAAGGCTATACTCACTCTTTGGAATACATAGTGTATTCTATGAAAAGTATGTGCTAACAGAAAATGTTTTTAAAAATACTTTTCTCAACCAAAGTTCCATCATGCATCTGTATACATACTGTTGTGCACTTACTTCTCTCGTAAAAATGAAAACAACATCTTTTTTCCTCAGACAGCGTTTATAATAGTCTAAGGACATTCAGTTTTATCCTTCAAAAAATATGAACAAACATATGTTATACATTTGTAGTCACTAAACATCGGCTGAAGGTCTATATTTGCAGCAAATGGCAATAAAATAACTGTCTGATGGTCACTTGAGATGCAAGTCGTAATCCGAATTACCAGTGGGGTAAATCTATGACACTCAACCAATGTACATTCGGCTCAAGTTCTCTATACTCGTTGCTTTTTGAAGAAAATAAAGAAATTTAAAAAATGTATGAACATTTAAAGCTTAACATTAAATGTTGCATGTATTTGCATTTTCAAGACTAAGTAAACTACAAAACATGATTGATTAAAATATTGAAAGATTGTTTGCTTATCCCTCAAAATACTTCTTTATAGTTCACTAAGAAACTCAAGTATTTTTGTGTGGTTATCAGCTAAAACTCAGCTTTTAAGATACTAATATAATAATAAAAAAATATTGAAAAATAATTTAACGAAAATGATTTAGCATATCACATCTACAAATGTCAAATATTTTTCCTGTTTCTCATTACCTTTGTCCTCAATTTTATAAACAAAGAACTACTTAGTACTTTAATGCACATAGGGGCAAAATAAATGGAATCAAGACAACAAGAATAACAAGGAATATCTCTTGGGTAGGATGGTAAAAAAACCATGATTGGCTACTGAAACGATTTTTCTAATGCTTTACATAGTATTACTAAAGAAGCAAATGAATCAAATTTAGTAATATTATGGGGTTCTATAAATGAAGATAGTGCTCTTGTCACCTACTTTAAACGTTTTTTGACTAAAAATAAAGATAATTCAAAAGGAAAATTAATAACGGACGAATGATTTTGCCCAGCTGTTTCCAATGTGAGTAGTGGCCAGTTCACATAAGTCGACTCTAACTACTCTCTGCCAAATAGAGTGGACCCCTCATTCTATCTCACATAGATTGCGAGCTCCTTTGATTGCCCGTTATATTCGACAGTTACATAGCAAAACCCCATGCGTTTCATTGTCTCACCAGTGTAAGTACAGAACTTTAATGTGGTTTCCTTTAAGGGTACATGATTCAGCTACTCATAGTACATAGTCTTCTTCATGATAGATACAACAAACCCTGTATCTAGCTCTATAGCCACTGGTCGTCCTTCCAGATAGACATCCAGGGAAATGAGCTTCCAATCGTTCTTATCAAAGACATGATAAAGTTTTCCATATTCTTCTTCACTTTTCTCTGAGTTGTAAACTTTTACAATATTAACTCCAAAGTTGGTAGATTGCTGATTGGCGTATTTCTTTTTGCAGACGCATCGGGTGTGTCCTATTATCTCACAATCATAACAGCATTCTTTGATAAAACGGCACCTTTGTGAATTATGTAGTCCTACACAGCAGTAACAAGATTTAGGTTGCTTTGCATCTTTACTCTGGATGTCCTATAGCTTTTGTGGTGATTTAGTTGAGAATTATTGATCCCCAATACTAATTTTAATAGCATCCAGCTTATTAACCACAACGCCTGGGTCCTGCTCTGCTTGAGGACTTACACATCCTTACTAACTTGTTCTGTCAGCAGACACTTTAGGACGATGACATCAAAAAAGAGGTCGAAGAGTTTTACTTTCAACAACTCGGTAAGCATTTTTGAATCATGAATATCCAAAACCAAATGGTCTTAAAGGCACTCAATTCGCATCACCTCCCCGAACTTGCATTCCATGGCTAAATCCTTCAATGTAGCTACATATTAACTTACCTGGGGTAAATCTATGACACTCAACCAATGTACATTCGGCTTAAGTTCTCTATACTCGTTGCTTTTTGAAGAAAATAAAGAAATTTTAAAAATGTATGAACAATAAATACATGTATTTGCATTTTCAAAAGTAAGTAAACTACAAAACATGATTGATTAAAGTATTCAAAGATGGTTTGCTTATCCCTCAAAATACTTCTTTATAGTTCACTAGAAAACTCAAGTATTTTTGTATGGTTATCAGCTAAAACTCAGCTTTTAAGATATTAATATAATAATAAAAAAATATTGAAAAATAATTTAACGAAAATGATTTAGCATATCACATCAACAGATATCAAATATTTTCCCTGTTTCTCATTGCCTTTGTCCTAAATTTTATAAACAAAGAACTACTTAGTAATTTAATGCACATACGGGCAAAATGAATGAAACCAAGACAAGAAGAATAACAAGGAATATCTCTTGGATAGGATGGTAAAAAAACCATGATTGACTACAGAAATCATTTTTCTAATGATTTACATAGTATTACTAAAGAAGCAAATTAATTAAACTTTAGTAATGTTATGGAGATTTTTAAATGAAGATAGTGCTCTTGTCACCTACTTTAAACGTTTTTAGACTAAAAATAAAGATAATTCAATTATAATAGAAAGTGGAATTTAGCAATAACTGCTCTACTTAATGTAGATTATTGTACATGATAAAACAAAGAAGAAAATACAACAAAATGTACAAATTTAGCTGATAGAAAAATGATTAAATCTTTAGATAATATTGCCGATAATGCAATTCTAATTATTACACTTCCATCCACAAAAATATAAAGTCGATATAAATCTTTTATTTTTCCCCAGATGGGACAATCTTCTGCCTTTGGCTAATCTTTGAGATATAATAGAAGGTACAAATTGTTGTCACATATGTGAAAAGGATATCACTTTTTAACCCTTTCACTCCCAGAGTCAATTATAAAGACATGCAGTGCACTTCTAACTTTTGAGTTTGTCAACGAAATTGTATGGTGTGACTATTCAAATTAAACCTCTTCAACAGTACTTTTGCATGGTGCCATTTGCTTTTCAATATTTTACAAAACGAATTTAAAGATGATTATTAAATTTTGATTTTTTACATTATTGGGAGTTAAAGGTTTAATAAAAGTCGTTATGCAGTGAAAAGAGCAGGAATTGAACCTCTTTTGAGTCTATCAACGAAGTTGTATGGTGTAACTATTCAAATTAAACTTCTTCAGCAGTACTTTTGCATGGCCATGGTACCATTTGCTTTTCAATATTTTACAAAACAAATTTAGAGATGGTTGTTAAATTTTAATTTTTGGCATTATTGGAAGTTAAAGCTTTAATAAAACTCGGTATACAATGAAAAGTGAAGGGATTGAACCTCTTTGCAAAGCTTTCTCATATAAAAGATATTGACCCCCCTCCCACACAGCAATATACTCCAAATTCAACGTACAATTTTTCATGTCTCGAGCCAACTCCGACAATTTGACGAGTTCCCATAGTCATATTTAAGGACCTTCCACTACCTTTTCAATGCATGCGTGAACAATATTTCTATGTAGTCTTCTTCTCCCAAATCAAAGTCAACATCAAAATACGTCTGCTAGATATATGACCTGTTTCCATCGCTTATCCGCATAGTCGTTCACACCAGTAGACTCACTTGGAGAAACGCAAATATTTAGTCAAAGCAGGAGCAGTTTCTTCGGCGTCAGAGTTGTTGTTATTCTCAACTAGAAACTTTGCCATAAAATATTCTTTGCAAAACGGACTTCTAACAACATGACCACACTGGTCACACTTAACGACTGCAGAAGGAGTAACCTGCTTGATTCAAGCACTACTTTAAGCGACACAATTCTTCTATAGAATAAATGGAATCTACCTTCATTTGATGAAGTTCTACAGCATCCTCTTCGGGTGTAACGTTCTCTACTACAACTGGTTTCAACTGGGAATCAAGTTTTTTTTCAATTACTGTATCAACAGTAGTGTTCAATACAATAGCGTCTCCATCTCTACGCAGTCTGACCTGCTTGAAGTTGTACATCTCTTCTTCGTTAACTTCCTCGATATTGTTTTCCCACAGTATCAGTTTCAAGTTAATACCTTAATCTGCAATGTAGCAATTGCTTTTCTTCAGCTTGGAAGTTCCAACGATTTTCGGTTCATTATCTTTCTAGATAACTTTAGCTATTACATCGACCATATCCATATCGACTGCATTCTGCAATATAGCTTGCAAAGTCAAATTCTCAGTGTTCTAACTCTCGATGAACTAGAACTTATACTCGCATGTTGCTAGGGAAGACAGCCTACTCATGTCGTTTATGAAAATCATTCGATGATCTTCCAAGATGTTGTAACATTCAATCTTCACTACAGTTTTACTACCAGCTCTGTCATCCAGAAAACTTCGTTTGAAGTGCGAAAAGCAAATAGCAGGCTGTACTTCGGAAGGTAACTGCAGCTTAACATTGAAGTAAAATATAGATCCTCTCTACGGTGTTTCAACGAAGACAGGCTTTGTACATAGACGATGAGTGGTGATGATGGTTGCTTTGTTGGACTTGCAAAAGATGTCGAAGTTTCAGAGGGACCATTATCTCTGAAGGTGTTGTCGAGTTGAAATGGAGCTTGATCTTGACTAACAGCAGTTGCCACCGCTTTGTTCAAAGAAGTTTCAGCATCACTGGAATCTAAAGCCCGAGAATATTTTTGTTTCTTCGATTAGCCAGGGTGTGACAGGACTAATCATGATGAATAATAATTACCACTAACAATCATAACAACAAATTACCTCAAAGTTTGAGTGTTTACTCTAAATTTCATACTTCTATACTACCTACCAGGATCGAAATTGTCGCGTTTTCATTAGACAATTCACTAGACGTCAATCAGAGGAAACATACATGTACTGAGCAACCGATTACGATTAAAGAATTTCAATCCTTGTACATGTGATCTGCTGTACATGAATGTCATTGATTATTTTTATCGCATTCCATAATATCATGGAGATTTTTATGTTTTATCTGATCTTGTTACGAATATTGGACACTAACTAGTAGCCCAATAACTAATACCATTAGAAATCCTGAGTGGGGGAGCAAAAAAATTTCGGTGTATGAAATATTTTTTCGGGCTGAATTTCCTGCAACATTTTTTTTGAAAGATGCAAGCCTGCAGATTTTTATTCCTGCGATCATCTTTATAAATGTGTGCAAGGTCCATTTTTTTCATACTTGACCGAATCCGTTTTTGGTATTAAACGCTGCAGAGTAGATTTAATTCACACTGTCCAACCTTTGCATAAAAAAAGGCAGGAGCAGATGATGTCATCTACCACATCCACTAAATGGACAACCCCTGGAACTTCTGCAACTCCTAACAAAGTGCTTCGCTCTTAAGCAATTGACACAGAGTCTCTTACTCATGATGAATCCTTTACATTCTTCATAGGACTTATCCCTGAATTTAAAGCATTTCTCCAAATAGTAACTGTTTCCACAGAATAAACATACAGTCTTGATAACCTTTTAACCTCCAGTTCGCGCAGTTGCACCAAATGTTGAAGGTGGAATACTTTGCACGTCTAAAAATTGCTTTTTTTCAGCTCCTTTAGTGGTAAGAGTAATCATTTTCGGCGGTAGAATCTCGTTTGTTTTCCTTTCCAATTTCGGCTTCTGATCTCTTCCAGCATTTGGTCTTGCACCTACCAATCTTCCCAACACGGTGTTGACCACACCGGTATGTTTTTCCACAAAGCCAATCAAATGGCAAAACTCAGGTTCAATTTTTGCTTGAATTAATCTGCTAGATTCCTCAGAGCATTTGGTTTGCAAATGCAGTCAGAGGCATATGATGACTTCTCTTAAAGTGTTCATTTAATTTATGTCGGCTTCATATCATATATACTCCAAGTTCAAGGTACAATTTTTCATGTCTCACGCCAACTGCAACAATTTACTGGATTCCCATGATCATATTTGAGGATCTTCCACTACCTTTTCAATGAATACGTGAACAATAATATGCTTCTGTCCGAAATTCTTACGCAAAATATCCTTTGCCTCACAAAGTCCTCAGTCGCCAGGCAACATGAGACACTTTTCAATTGCAGCGTTAGCAATTCCAGAGCAAAATTGGATCAAATAATACAATCTTACATCATCTTCTAACACTCTCCTTCCTATATTTGTCTCAAAGTTTTTTATGAACCGAGGATACTTTCTTAGGTCGCCATCAAAGGTTAAGATTTCCCGTTGAGTAAGAGCCCTAAGTGACTTCTGATCAACTCATAAATTCTCCTTTCAGTTTGTCTTGTATTAGGCTCATCTAACAAAGAGAAAATTTGGCTTCAGATCAGGAGTCATTTACGGCTTTAGGTCCTATCGCGACTCCTGATCTATACCCAAATTCTCCCTTTCTTACATAAGCATATACAATACAAACTGGAAGGAGAATCTAGCTGTTGATCAGAAGTCACTTAGGGCCTTATTCCACACACCCCTTCAATTGGATTTATTAAATGCAGTTTACTAAAGAAGAACCTACATTATTAAAGACAGTTAGTCCAAACAACAGATACAATGTAACCCACTCAATTCCAGTGCAAATTTCAAAGCATTTTCATTGAAAGACCTGAATAAGACTCACATTATAAATCTGTTATTAATACTTTTTAACAACATAAACGTATGTACAGTAGGAAATTCATGTAAATTAGACGAAAGAATAAAAATCTTTTGAACAGCAGATCTATTTATTCATGTGAGGTTTATAAAAGAAAAAGAGTATATTTTAATTTCTTTGTAATGTGGAATTGTTGTTGGAACTCAGCCTTACATAATGCAGGTCCTTGTTTAAAATAACAATTAAAACTTTTATGCTACAAATAATAATAATTCTTACATATTTGATAGGACATGACATGTTCTGCATTGTAAATAAGTCAGAGGAAAAGTAAAACAAAACTTCTCCAAGTAAAAGAATGAAATACAAGAAGTGAACTAAAATGTCCGTGACTATCTTGGGGAACAAAGTACTTCTTCAAAGACTGTAGAAAACCATAATATACATACATTGTCCATCGTTCCTCTTTTCCAAACAAAATGATTTTAAAATCATAAGTCCACTGTCCCAAGTTTTATGTTTCAGTCCACGACAAAGGCATAATATTTACTTGTCCAGTCTAGATAACAACCATACAATCCTCTCTAAGATATCTTCTTGTGTTTATTCATTCATCATCTGCATGCTGCATGTAATCATCAAGCTCGGCATCAAGATGACTTTTCGTTTTTGACATGTATTGATCAAGCTCAGCATCTAACTTGTCCCTTAACACAGGTTTGTCACCCTTGCCTCGTCCCCGTCCACCCCCCTATTTACCCCTCTACCCCCGCGAGCACCACGACCACCTCGACTAACACCTTGCATGTCACGCCCACCACGACCAACAACACTACCTCCCCTCCTAATGCCTCCAACACCACGCACATTACTTTGACCTCGTCCCCACCTAAATCTTCCACCAAAACCACCAGGACTTTTTGCTGCAGCATTTATACCAGTACCAAGTCGGTTTTTCAACAACCCTCCTCGTTTTACACCCCCTCCTCTTCCTCCTCCTCCTCCTCTTCCTCCTCTTCCTCCTCCTCTGTTTGGTGAGCCAAGTCTGCTTTTAAGGCTGGAAGAGTTTCCTCCAAGGGGGGCATGGATGTCTCGTCTGTTGGCCATCTGACTGGCAAGGCGTCAATTCTTCATGCTGGCTTGGGAAGGCTGGAACTGATTGCTTCAGACTCCAGTGATCGTCACTTCTGATGGCGATCGGACTTGCTTTTTGGCCATTTCAGTAAAACTTCAGAAGATAGAGAAGTCGAATTTCTACCTTGTATTATTTTATTGGCTTCAATGCAACTGCACACTCAACTGACAAGTATGCACTTTCAATCAACACGAAATCTAACCAACCATTAGCCATGCCTTTTTTAAAAAGCAATTATACCTAATGCCTTAACATTTAAATTTGTATGGCTTTCATTGTAACCATGATATTGTATAGCTTTCTTCCTCTTGTAAAGCTCTTATAGCACATAGATGCGTATTACGTGCAAGAGATCATTCTTGAGAACATGCGGATTCTCGTGGTGTTATTGCTTTAGAATCAAAGGCTCCTTGCGAGCCAAGTCGTAAATATGAAACAACCATCGGGGACCTATGCAAACTCAATTTGCATTGGTAATTAATACCCTGGGGATTATGTTAATGAGACTATAAAAGAAGTTAAATGTGCCCCACCCCCATCATTCTACTCGAGGCCGCAAAAGGGAAGAGTTTGGCGTTTCTGTTA
This sequence comes from Cladopsammia gracilis, assembly GCA_022457155.1. Lineage (NCBI taxonomy): Eukaryota > Metazoa > Cnidaria > Anthozoa > Scleractinia > Dendrophylliidae > Cladopsammia > Cladopsammia gracilis. The sequence goes on from JAJGOT010000357.1 coordinate 754,955, forward strand.
TCATCCCCGACTTACTCGATGGCCGACGTGGAACAAGTTCCTCGCGTTGTGGTAGATGAAACAATAGCAGCGCTAATAAGCTCTCCAGCCGACGCAGCAGTTCACAGCGGCTGAAGTTTGACCGGCTGTACGGGCGAATGAGATACCGTTTATCAGGTTTGGAACATTACACGTGTTTTGCTCTTTGCGTCCCTGGTTTGTTGTTTAATTCTTGCACTGATAATTGCCTGTGAGGTCTGCCGGCGTGACAAAGTTTTTTCTCCGTTAATGCTTGAGAATCTTCTCTGCGTGATAAAATGTTTGTATTGATGTAATACCTGTGAGGCTCGCCGGCGTGGCGAATTTGCCTGTGTGGCTTGCCTGTGTGGCGGCATTGAAGTAATATTGCCTGTGTGGATTGCCTGTGTGGCTTGCCTGTGCGGCGAATTTGTACTGATAATTGCCTGTGAGGTCTGCCTGCGTGGCGAACGTTTTGCTCTGTTATTGCCTGGAGGCTTCTCTACGTTATTAAATCTTTTGTATTGATGTATGCCTGTGAGGCTCGTCGGCGTGGCGAATTTGTTTTGGATAATTTATGCCTGTGAGGCTTGCCTGTGTGGCGAGATTGAATTGATATTGCCTGGGTGGCTTGCCTGCGCGGTGAATTTGTACTGATAATTGCCTGTGAGGTCTGCCTGCGTGGCGAATTTTTTGCTCTGTTATTGCATGGGAGGCTTTTCTGCGTGATTTCTTCCATTGTTGTGTGCCCGTGAGACTCGCCGGCGTGGCAAATTTATTTGGAGCAACCGAAGTTGTGAGGCGAGATAAGAAAAATGAATGTAACAGGATGGCTGGATGAATAGAATACCCTTCAGAATGCTTTATTTAATAACCCTCCCTGGCATAATTATTGTCGTAGCCTCGTAGACTTTATTTTATTTTCCCCGCCGTTTTTCTTCGGCTATATTTTAATTGCTCCTGTTCAGGGTGAGTGACTCCTGTTGGTATACCGTATACGGTAGCCACCAGACGCTCTGTTTCAGACGTGTTGAAGTCGCTCCCTCCTGGTCAGGAACCCCGATACCGCTAGTCGTGTTTGTTTGCCATACATCTTATCGATCGGTTGGACAATAGGTGACGTCACTTTTTAAGCCTTTCTTTTATTTACATGGTGGGTCGTAAGAGAAAGACCATGATATCCGGTGAAGGGTTTCCGAAACAAGCAAGTTACTGGGTAGAGTTTCGGAATTAGGTTAAGGGAATCAAGCCGAGACTCTGTATGACCTAGGTGGATATAAACGGGGTTCCTGACCAGGAGGGAGCGACAGAGGTAGTTAATTGAAGTGGCATGCTCTCGTCGGGCGAGTCTCCTGAGTTAGAAGCACTACAATTGAGCTTGGACATTGCTAGCTAAATCAACAGTTGTCATGTGTTATTTGTGTACAGAATTATCATACTAGTCTTCTCATTGGTTTGTTACGAGTTACATTAGGTTATACTACATATTAAGGATAAGTAAGAGTAGGGGTGAGGATTGCGAGAAGCTAGGTGGTACAGTGGTACGGTAGGCTATCTAAGCCTAAGCCCAGCTGAGGTCACAGATTCAATCCTGGGAAGAGTAAGGTCATGTTTGTGTTATAAACTTCCTGTGGTGTCGGAAAGATGAGAATAGAAGTGAGCTTGGGGAAGGCCAGAGCGATTCCCCATACCTTATTACCATGTCATTAATAACAATACCCAGGCTAGAATATTACACTATGCAAACTCAATTTGCATTGGTAATTAATACCCTGGGGATTATATTAATGAGACTATAAAAGAAGTTAAATGTGCCCCACCCCCATCATTCTACTCGAGGCCGCAAAAAGGAAGAGTTTGGCAACCCACCCTCCCACCCGATCGAGTAAGTCGGGCTTGATCCTCTCAGCTCCCATCTTCGCCTGGTCTTGGGCTTGTCCCAGGCCAGAGCGATTCCCCATACCTTATTACCATGTCATTAATAACAATACCCAGGCTAGAATATTACACTTTTCCTACCCTACACAAGGTGGGTACTCTTAGATTGTACAGGTTATGACTACTTCCCTTATGTTGCAGATCCACGCATCAATATATTTTACCAAAGAGGATCTCTAAATCCTTAAAACCTTCCTGCGTAGCTAGTATTAACACGAAGAAATGTGTTTACTAGCGAAAATGAAATTACGCACAAACTCTAACAAACTTCGTCGCCCATTTATTAACTGGCTCGTCGCTCTGCGACGAGTCAGTTCTTAAAATACCCTTTTTTTTTAACTGGCTCGTCACTCGCGACGAGTCAGTTCTAAAAATACCCTTTTTTTTTTAACTGGCTCGTCGCTTCGACGAGTCAGTTCTTAGAATACCCTCTTTTTTTTTTAACTGGCTCGCCGCTCTGCAGCGAGTCAGTTCTTAAAATACCTTTTTTAACTGGCTCGTCGCTCTGCGACGAGTCAGTTCTTAAAATACCCTCTTTTTTTTTTTTTTTTTTTTCTGTCCTGTCACCTGCCCCGGGAATCGGTTTTGCTGCGGCCAACACCGTACCTAGTTTACTTCCGGTTTTCAGAAATGGCGTAATCAGTGATGTCGGCAACTATAATTCAAATATTTACCGTTCTAATTTCGACGGAATTGTTAAAAATTAAATCTCTGTGATTTTCGGATGCGATCTATTTCTGGTAAAAGGAAAGCGAGTTGAATTTTTCTAACCAAATCATCGTTGAATAAAACACGTCCCGGCAGGTTCTCAAGCATTACTCCGTGGAGTCACGTTCAAATTCCGAACATCTCGTATTTATGTCACGCTATTTGATCGATCATGTTGATATTGTTCATTTATTCGAAACCCCGTCACCGATTCTCCAAAATGCCTGTGTTAAAACAATCCTGATTCCTTGTAGTAGGTGGTTTCAAGGATTTTAAAGCGAAAAAAACAATACAAAGTTCAAAGAAAAAGATATAGACCTGAAATTGCAGCCTCCTTGAAGCAGAGTGCGGAATGTAAAGCGGACTGTGGAATGTAAATGTGGACTGGACTGTGCATATTAATAGACTCTAGATTGTATATTGTGGACTCTAAAATGAAAACCGGGTGGAAAATGAGACCAAACGAGCCAGTTTCGAAGCCTAACGGGCTCCTTGTTCGGAAAAGAAAGAGAGACTGCTCACAGTCTACCTGATAATGACCTTAAAACAATGCTTTGATCAGGACCACTGACTCAGTACTACGTCAAGTAATGCTAGGCGCGTAGACATTGGAAAATGGATCATAGTTGTAAGCACACTCTAACAACACAATGCGGTTAGCCAGTCTGACATGTTCAGCGCTTAAAACTATAGAAAGCACTCACGGGCTCGCACACTTATTAAGAATACTTTTATTAATAGACTTATCTATAGATAGAAACTCGATATGTAAAGAGATACGATTTCATTATACGATTTCATTATTTAATTTATCTTCCTGGTATAAAAATATGTAAAATAGGACATGTAGTTTTTAAAATGAGAAAAAAATATTATTATTATTATTATTATTATTATTATTATTATTATTATTATTATTATTATTATTATTATTATTAGACAGCTGTTTCGCTCTCGTTAGGGTTCATCAGTGCGAGGTGCGTTTCTTTTGGACACTTCCTGCCCATTGAAAATATTGCACCTATTCCTCTCGTATAAATCATTCCGTGAACAACATTGTGGAATCAGAGTACGGAACAATTTTGATAACGTTGAAGCACGGAAACGCCACCACAATAATAATGACCAGGTTTGCGTCCGTGCGTTGAGATATGTATTGTCAATCGTATGAACACGCGCGAGTGCATTTCGTGATTTATGGGCATTCCTCTCGAGGGATTGACCATGACCCCCTGCGCACCTTCACCTGTATTTTGCCAGGTTCGGGCAAAACTTTGAAGAAAATCAACAAAAAACCCCTTCTGAAGTGTTGTCTGATAAATAAGCTACTTGAATAAACGGCTACGAGCAACGTTTGACGTCTGAGATCGCCGATGCAAACGGATTTAAAAGAGATACAAGACCAACCGGATTTTTCAACATCAAGAAAATGGCCGCCGAAACTCGCAGCGCGCAATGCATATTGGGCAATACTGGGTCTTTAAAAGCTCTCGAAATTGCACGAGCCGCTTTGACGAGCATAATTTGAGAACTTTCAAAACATCACGAGTGACCATAAATCACGAAATGCACCAGTAGTTTATACGATTTTTTGTTCATAAAATCTTAACAAAACTTTGCCGAGGCCGTTACGCTACACTGCGCGCCCTCGTGTACACGAAACGCTTCAATGGTTTCCAAAATGCTCACACGTTTTATTTTTAATAAATTAAATAACAATCTTTTTTACAGGTAAACCAAGCGTGAAATATAAATAAATCACATAATTTAAAACATATATTTAAGCTTGAACTTCCAAGCTTTTAAAATGACTCTTTAATCTATTTATGCATTCGTCATTCACTGGCCAATCAGCAAATAAATAAAATAAATAACTATATTTAGAGAGGAAAGCCACATCAGCCGTAGCTGGTTTTCATGCAGGTCCCTTATCCAGATCTAATTGGAATTTAGAATGTTGGTTTTTAAGGAGAGGGGAAAACCGGAGTACCTGGAGAAAAACCTCTCGGAGCAAGGAGAGAACCAACAAAAAACTCAACCCACATATGACGCCGGGACCGAGGATCGAACCCAGGCCACATTGGTGGGAGGCGAGTGCTCTCACAACTACACCACCCCTGTTCCCCAACTGTATATTGTATATTGTGTTGAGTATATCATAAGGAATATGATAAGAAGCATTTATATTTGAGAGTCACATCTCATTATCTAATAAAAAAAAACATTCAGATATCTCCTTCACTCCAAACATGTTTTTAACTTGTAAGATGTGAAAACAATCTTGATATATATCTCTTTACAATACCTCTTAGCTAACGTTCTGATCTTGCGTTGTAATGAAAGAGAAAAAGGACCAATAAAAGGTAATTTGAAAAAAAAAACATGTAGGTGTCTCTTTGGTGTTACCTTTCATTACAACGCAAGGTCAGAACGTTAGACACTTTTTCTTTAATTTATTTATTCACCACTCCTTTTTGTATCCTCTTAGTATTATGTAATTTGTTTCACATTTCTTCTTGTAATTAGCCACATTGTTCAATTACTGTTTTGTATCTCTTCAGTATTATGTAATATGTAATTAGCTACATTGTTCAATATTAATTGTAATGGCCCTTATCGTAGATGAGTACGCCACGCCAACATATCAGCGGTTTCTCGTTTTCTTGACCCTATAGTCTCGTTTTGATGTTTACGCTCATCGTCGTCAGAGGTTCTCGTAAACATCAAAACGAGGCTATAGGGTCAAGAAAGCGAGAAACCGCTGATATGTTGGCGTGGCGTGCTCAACTACGATAAGGGCCATTTTCTATCACTTGCTGTATAAATATATATTCTTTTTTTTCACAACTTGTAACATCCCGAAACTGATGATGGATACGGTTGTATCCGGAACATGTCTTTCAAATTCAAAAGTGTGTGCATTTTTCTCAAATGTTTGATATCTCTCATACTGTTAAGAAATTTCGGTAGTACAATTTATATGTAAAAATATTCATAAAATATCATTAAAATGCTCTGGACAATACAAAAACAAATAATATACCACTTTAGCTGTTTTAGCTCCGGGCTGGAACATCCAAGAATAGTTAATCGAGGGACTGGTTATGAAATCTTGCAGACTTCAATGGCGATAACAAAGGAGCTACAATTTATGTTGAACCGTACTTGACCGTGCACATCTTTTGTTTTTCGATCATATCCTATGACTGAATAACTTAATAGCACTATTTCTATTGGTCAGTTGCTCGAACAAAAAATCAACATCTATTGTGTTGTGCACGGCGAAGGCCGAAAAACGATAACAAAAAAATCAAACAAAGACAATTCTCAGGTTTCACAACCAGTCTCTCGATTAACTATGATCCAAGTGACGTTTTCTTTCCATTGTGCGGAGTGACTTTGCAAGCTCATTCAATCCAAGCTCGTTTAATGCCCTACACAATTCGTCGTACGTTACTGACTCCCCGAGGTTCTTCCAAGCCTTCAGCACTTGATAGGCCTTTTGTTGCACATTAGGATATAGCACATTGTTGACTGAAATTTCTTGAATTTTTGAGTCTGGAACCTTCAATTCCAGTCCCAGGTTTTGCCAATCTGCACAAATGTAGCGGGCTAATTTGTTTAGGACCTGATCTGATGGTTTATCTGATAAAATAATAATAAAAATGAGGCATTAGAAAGAAATCCTTTAAAAGTGATTACACAAGCAAGAAAACAAACAAACGTACTTTTCTCAGAAAAATAATAACGTCCATGCAGAACGTAATATAGAAATTTTGCTGACACTCAGTCGTGTTGCAGAACGAGAACGTGCCGGAATGCACATGAAGAACTTCAATTATAGATTTAGTCAATTTTACTGATTTCTCGTTGGATTAAGCACCTCATGTCAGTCAAACTAGCGATTCTGGAAAAGAGGAGCGGTCTGCAATATGTGCATTCTGGTGCTGACGAAGAGAAATCTGAGCCAAGCGATGACCGACGTGCAAAAACACCACCGGCGATAATCAATGACTAATCAGTTGATTACCCATCGATTACTCACTGACACGAAACACTTGTCACTAAGGAATTCTCTGCCATCAGTTACTGTGACAATTTTTCATTCCCGCCCCCCTCTAAAATCAATAATGGCAAACCCTTAAAGCACAGGTGGAGCACCACTCAAATGGAGGGTGGTAAGCCTGTGCTGCAGTCACACCAGTCTTATGGGTATTTCTACAAGCCTTCTATTTTTGAGCCTTATGCGTTCCATGGCGCAAATAAGAACCGATAAAAGACCTTTTTAAATTTTTACCGGGTTTCACATCGTACTTCTCTTATACTTTATGGATTTAAATAAAAGCAATGGCATGCTGGGTTTGAAGCATACCTTTAGTCAGTTGGACATCACCCATCACCTCAGCTGTAGCACAAAATTTACGATGTTTGACAAGTGCTTGTTGTTTACTTGGAGGTTTTTGCACACCTAAATTTGGAAGGAAAAAGATAAATGATTCACAAGTTTCCACAAGCGACTACAATGTTGTGTTCGACGGAAAGGAGAAGGCAATCCTAATCTGGTATCCTGTGGCTGGTGTTTGGTGTTGGGTCCTTTTGTCTAACCAGCCTCGAAATTTGAGAATTTTTCGTCGTGGTCTGCCATCTGACCTCCCCTCTCGCTTTTTTCATGGGCACATCCTCGAATTGGGGATAGTTTCATGACTTCTTGCTGCTGGCTGCATGGCAAGAGAAATGAAGCCTGGCAGAGGTTTGACGACAAAATCGACCGTGAACATGTCATGGCGACTTGGTTGTTTACGTACGGCTGATCAAGTAGAGGTTCCAGAAAGGACGGTTCAACAACAAACAACAACAACAAAAATCTTTATTAGTTAGTTATTATAGAATTTATAATACTGGCCTGCAGGTAGCAAAGGCTAATCTTGCCAGGCCAGTGAAATTAATTACATGATTAAAAATCGCTACACACACCAATTTGTTGAAATAAAAAGAAAGGATCAAACAATAGAAGGAAAAAAAAAACAAAAAGAGAAAACAAAAAGGAAAAAAAAAGAAGAAACAAGTGATTGAAATAAAAGAAAGAGTTCATCATAAGTGGCGCATAAAAAAAAACGTTATACTTTTTAACGGTAGGAAAAGCTAGACAACTGACCGTTCTCTGTCATACGGCAAGTGATATCATAATTGGCAGAGATCTGACAAAAAAGCCGACGATTTATTTTCTGTTTCGATATTACAATAACACTTATGGCTTATGCCCGCACGTTTTTGCTCGCTGTTTTTGCCGTTTTCATCCATTATTGAAACGGTTGCTTCACGGTGTTCCTGTGTTTATCAAATAAGCTTGAGAAGTATAACTGTTTTATAATTCAACAGATTGATAACAAGTCATCCAAATATATGAACTTTTTTTCAGTAAAAAGGCTTACTACACCATTCTACCTCGCGGCATTTCTTACACAACAAGCATCGAATGAAAATTTCCCACGCTGAAATCGAGCTTACACAAACTGAGAGTTTTATTCGGAGAATAGCAGAAAATCCCTTTGTGACAAATGTTTCGTGACTTGGAAAGGTTCAACTCAGAATTAAAACAAACAACAAACACACGGCTACCCAAGCAGAGCGGCGAAACGTCTAGCCGGATTCACTGACGTTCAGAGGTCGCTCCCTAGTGAGTCAGGCTAGACTACGAAAAGTCTGAAAGAACTGCAGCGACGACAATACGTCTTACAAAAAATTAGTGTCAGGAAAGTGTTAGCGCACAAATAAACGTTTAATATTTTTTCGCTTTTCAGGCTGTCTTTCTTTTAATGCACAGTAATTCGCGCTTTTTTCTCTTCCCCCTGTGCCTGTCAGTTTTTGTTCCAGTTGATACACAATGCTGTTCAATAAAACCTTTGTTTCCAAGTATGCAATGCTGAGAGATATATGAAATGTTGTCAGACAGTGTACCTGAATTTTTTTTTTACTTTCCAAAAAAATGGGTCGGTCGGGCGATGGGAAACGAAACATTTTATGGGGATGGCCTAAACAACAGCAATCGAATCAGCTCGTACCTCAATGTTTAAAAATTTAGTGCTGACAGAAGGGACTAAAAAGCCACATAAACTACAAGTAACGATAATTGAGTTCTTACACTGTGAATTATTGTAAACACTTACTGTCCTTGCTGCAGTTCTCCCAGACCTTTCGCTGCTCTCTTCAGGTAGCCGTGTGTTTGTTCAATTTCAATTGCTTTTGAATTGAACTTTTTACCAGGCGTAACTAATCGATGACATCAATGACATCAATGAGTAATCGATAGGTAATCAGTTGATTGGTCATTGAGTTTCGCCGATAATTGATGTCATTGATTAATCATCGATAGTTCATCAATATTGTTCACTTGTTTTGTTCAGGAATTAAACTTTTTAATCCAAATGACTTGTGAGCTCCGAATAGGTACTGTAGAAAAAAAAAAAATCGCCTTTGATGGAAACTCGTCTCAGACAAACTCGTCCAAAATTTTCACGTCATGTATTTTCCCGTCGTCTACAATCGTAAGAGTGAGACATGCAAAAATCTCGACATAGACGAAAAACCTTTCGAACAGTTTGTTTTCGTTAACTTAACTGTTCTTTAAATCAATACGATATGGTTCCTTTGTCAGATGGATGGCCTTAGATGAGTCTTTTTACTCCTAGGAATTCAGTTCTTACTTTCCCCGTTTAACCACAATTCGCCTTTGCCAATTATTATCATCGCGAGCTGTTGGCAGTTGTTAAGTTATACTAATAATAATAAAAAAGTTTACACAAATACAGAAAATAATGGTTTGTCGTGACAATTTTTCATCCCCCCCCCCCCCCCCCCCCTCCAAACTGAAAAATTGCAAATCCCTTAAAGCACAGACAGAACACCACTCAAATAAAGGGTGGTAAGCCTGTGCTGCAGTCACACCAGTCTTATAGGTATTTGTACAATGGCGCAAATAAGAACCGATAAACGACCTTTTTTAATTTTTACCAGGTTTCACATTGTATTTCTGTTAAACGTTATGAATTTAAATAAAAGCAATGGCATGCTGGGTTTGAAGCGGGTGTCAGTAAAACGCGGGGTCGGGGTCGGGGTCGGGGTCGGGGTGGGATTAGGTCTAGGATTAGGTATGGGATTAAATATAATCCCTTTACCTAATCCTAACACTATGCCTAATCCCATACTTAATCCTAGACCTAATCCCACCCCGACCCCGGCCCGACCCCGCGTTTTACTGACACCCGTTTGAAGCATACCTTTAGTCAGTTGGACATCACTCATCACCTCAGCTGTAGCACCTGCTTTACGATGTTTGAAAACTTCTTGTTTTCTTCTTGGAGGTGATTGTACACCTAAATTTGGAGGGAAAAAGATAAATGATTCACAAGTTTCCACAAGCGACTACAATGTTATGTTCGACGGAAAGGAGAACTCAATCCTAATGTGGTATCCTGTGGCTGGTGTTTGGTGTTGGGTCCTTTTGTCTAACCAGCCTCGAAATTTGAGAATTTTCCGTCGTGGTCTGCCATCTGACCTCCCCTCTTGCTTTTTTCAGGGGCACCTCTCGGCCGGAAAACTAGTACCCGTCATGCCCTCGTTTTCAAGCTCGAGTCGGGGATAGTTTCATGACTTCTTGCTGTTGGCTGCATGGCAAGAGAAATGAAGCCTGGCAGAGGTTTGACGACAAAATCGATCGACGAACATGTCTTCTCGAACTCATTAATAATTCATGACGAAAATACAAAGGAAATTAATGTTTAATGAGTGTTTGGAAATCAGATGAAACACTCCTCATTTTTGCATCCTTAATTTCTCCTTCTGACATCATTTTGTTTGAGAAGTAATATCAAACATTCGACACAGTATTTCATCATATTTCCAAACACCTTGAAGTGGGTTAAAAAAAACTCGGCTGCGTCTCGTTTTTCAACCCACTTCGCGGTGTTTGGAAATCTGATGAAACACTGTGTCTAATTGTTAAATATATTACATGGCGACTTGGTTGTTTACGTACGGCTGATCAAGTAGAGGTCCAAGAAAGGACGGTTCATCATAAGTGGTGCATAAAAAAACGTTATACTTTTTAACGGTAGGGAAAGCTAGACAACTGACCGTTCTCTGTCATACGGAAAGTGATATGATAATTGGCAGAGATCTGACAAAAAAATGGACGATTTATTTTCTGTTTGGATATTACAATAACACTTATGGCTTATGCCCGCACGTTTGTGCTCGCTGTTTTTGCCGTTTTTATCCTTTATTAAAACGGTTGCTTCACGGTTTTCCTGTGTTTGTTTAATAAGCTTGAGAAGTATAACTGTTTTATAATTCAACAAATTGATATCAAGTCATCCAAATATATGAACTGTTTTTCAGTAAAAAGGCTTACTACATCATTTTACCTCGCGCCATTTCTTACACAACAAGCATCGAATGAAAATTTTGCCACGCTAAAATCAAGCTTACACAAACTGAGAGTTTTATACGGGGAATAGCAGAAAATCCTTTTGTGACAAGTGTTTCGTGTCTTTAAAAGGTTCAACTCAGAATTAAAACAAAAAGAACAGACAAACGGCTACCAAAACAGAGCGGCGAAAAGTCTAGCCTGATTCTTGGACGTTCCGAGGTTGCTCCCTAGTGAGTCAGGCAAGACTATGAAAAGTCTGAAAGAACTGCAGCGAGGAGAACACGTCTGACAAAAAATTTGTGTCAGAACAGTGTTAGGGCACAAATAAACATTTAATATGTTTTTTTCTTTCCTTTCCTGCACAGTAATTCGTGCTTTTTTTTTAGTAATCACCTCTGGAATATGATATAGACTTGATACTTCATAGAAAACTTTCTGCTCTTTGTTTTAAGCGGATTGAAGCTAACGTATTAACGATGGCATTAAGGCTACAGAAGCTAAAACGAGTAAGTTTGTAAACAAAAGCAATCGTAACTCAATGTTTGCAAGTTTGGTGCTAATAGAAGGCACTAGAAAGCCACATAAACTACACTGAGGTACGCGGTAACGATGTTTTAACCGTTCATTGAGTCCTTACGCTGTGAATTTTTGTAAAGACTTACTGTCCTCGCTGCAGTTCTTTCAGACTTTACGCCGCTCTCTTCAGGTAGCCGTGTGTTTGTTCAATTTGATTTGATTCTGAATTGAACTTTTTAAGACACGAAACACTTGTCACCAAGGAATTCTCTGCCATCAGTTACTGTAGTTTTATTCGCGTAGTCACTACTTTGTCCCGTTCATAACTTAGACAAAAGCCCTCGGTATAACTAAATTAATTTTAGCGTCCAAAATTTTCATTCGTTGCTTGTTGTGTAAGAAATGGCACGAGCTAAATATTGTTGTGAGCCTTTTACTGAATAAAAGGTTGTTTATCTCAATTATTTTTTCCTCGAAACTGTGATTTGTTATCAATGTGTTGAATTATAAAACAGTTATAGTGCTCAAGCTTGCGCAATATCGCCTGATTTTAGCCAACTCGGCCGAAGGCGATATTGTACTCGCTCTCGCACTATAACTGTACAACTACAGACAAACTTTCTTTCTGTGATAAACACGGGATGGACTTTTGGATTTATTGGGAAACCAATAGTCTGTGAAGAGGCCTTCAGAATGGGCCGATAGGGCGAAATGAAAAGCCGGCGAGCGAGTCAAGTCAATCTCTTTACGTTTAAATCAGCGAATTGGCTTGGTACTTACTTTGAGTCAGCTTGACATCACGCATCGCCTGCACAATTGGAGCAACTTCCGAAGGAGTGCGTTTTGTGGATTTTTCTACACCTTTGATAAAAAAAAAAGAATTACACAAAACTTATCGCGATGACAGGTTATAATTGCACATGAGATAGTATATTTTATTATACTTAAGGAAAATAGACGAGCTGTCCATCCATCACTACCGATTATAACCAAATTGACATGCCATGTTTGTGTATGGCAACGTTTGTCATCAGGATACAACAAATAGCAATAAGTAAGGACCTCAACAGACTGGAGAGATAGTTATCGACAACTATGTGTATTCGACAACTAAGATGAGTGGACCATAGGACCTCAACAGACTGGAGAGATAGTTATCAACAACTATGTGTATTCGACAACTAAGATGAGTGGACCATAGGACCTCAACAGACTAGAGAGATAGTTATCGACACCTATGTGTATTCGACAACTAAGATGAGTGGACCCTATTATTGTTTGATACAGCTTTGACACAATAGAGGGGGCAAAATTGTCGATTTAACAAATTTACACCAGTTTTCCGTGGTGTGGACTCTTATTTACCACGATTTACGTCATCACATGGTCAAAATGTTGTGGACTCACGAGGCGCAGCCGAGTGAGTCAGCAACAAATTTTGACCATGTGATGACGTAAATCGTGGTAAATAAGAGTCCACACCACGGAAAACCGGTGTAAATTTGTTTTTTACAACAATATTTAGAAAAAAATACAAGCAGCCTATACTCATGCACATGCGTAAAAAAGTTTTATAATATATATATATATATATATATATATATATATATATATATATATATATATATATATATATATATAAACATGATAAGAAGATGTCCGACATGGAGAAGAGTTTATCCTTTCATTCAGTAATCGTTCCTGCAAACCACGTTGTTTACTATTGAATGTTTTGTAAATGATGGCTGTACCACAATGAAGCCTATGATTCTTCTACGTCTTATATATACCTAACGTGAACATTAGTAATGTAAGTAGGGTTGTAGGACATGCTGTCGTGACACTTCAGTAACGCTGTTTTACCGGAAGTGGGAGTAGCCGTTAGTCACTAAACGGTAAGTCTATGAACCGGAAGTGCCAATTTAAAATATGTGTGCATAAATTTGCATGCAAAATCGTGACACCAAAAAAAAAAAATAATAATAATAATAAAAAAAAAGAAAAACAGAGCCCATTTTATAACTCATGCCGCTACGCGCATGAGTAACAAGGAAAAATCGAAGTCTTGTTACAAAACGTGACAGCGAAGAAAGAGCAAGCGTTGTCTATAACTTTCTCGCAATCTGATTGGTTGTTTTCAAGCGCGCGTGATGTTAGCGTCAGCATCGTTGTCTGGACTCTCATTTACCACTCACGTCGACCAATCAGATTGCGAGTTTAGCGGCAATTGTGGTAAAAAATTATTTTTTTATGTGAGAGGTTTGTAGCTAACATTCACTGGGCTTGTCAACTTCATTTCCAGTGCTAGCCGCGCGGCTACACATGTGTTAATCTGTTTGGCATTTTATTATATGGCAAACTGGTCCACGATGAAAAGGAGCATTCTGATTGGTTCTCTCAGTGAGCGGTCTGAATTTATGTAGCAGCTCTCGTAAGGCCGCACACCATTGGTTCGATACCCTTCGAGAGAACAATGGAACAAACAACACAACAATGGACCCTAGCCCTAAAAACAATAGAAGCTGTGTTTCACAAGGCCAATGAAAATAGAGGTTTCTGAGAGCTGCTACACTACCGCTGAATTTTGCAATATAGACCGCTAAGATGGACCGCTCAGAACTCATTTTGCAGAATTCCTTTTATGAAACAATGAACGAATGAAAACTGTTTTATATTAAGTAGAAACATTTTCCTCATGTTTGAAAGACAATTTTGATTAAGCTTTTTGCTAAGTGGCTTGAAAAATGCAAGAATATGCTTAGCTTTGGCGCGCGATAGCCAAGAATGGTTGCATAAATTTATTGGCAAATTTTAAAAAACGCCATTATAATAAACAACTTTATAATAAAAACTTTATTGACCTAGCTTGTTCGGTTCGTATTGGGAAATATTGGTCGAGTTTTTTTTGCCAACATTTTCCCAATACGAACCTCACGCTAGTTTAATGACTTCTATATAACTAAGTTGTCGACAACTGTCTCACATACTAGGAAAAACGAGTTGCCGAAGATAAAACTACCGCGTTTGTTATCGACAACTAAAGTAGTTTTCTGTTTTAAATGGAAAACTGTTTGGTTGTCGATAACTTATTACTCGTCAGTGGCGTAAGCCGACGAGATGTAGATTCGGCTGAGTTTTCTTTTTTTTTTTCGTGTAACATTAGCGCATGCAAACTGATGCACGCATATTTTAGTTTCACTGGTCTGATTGGTTGACCCGCGACCTCCTGATCTCGTTCTTGATTTCAAGATGGCGGCAAACTGATGCACGCATATTTTAGTTTCACTGGTCTGATTGGTTGACACGTGATCTCGTGATCTCGCTCTTGATCTCAAGATGGCGGCAAACTGATGCACGCATATTTTGGTTTCACTGATCTGATTGGTTGACACGTGATCTCGTGATCTCGCTCTTGATTTCAAGATGGCGGAAAAGAATTATAGCATACAAGTTTTCAAGACAATACAAGACGTTCATGGATGGATAGGACCGTTTAATATTGTGTTCCCTGGTTATTTCTGTGGGATTTTTGTTCGGAAAGTTTTGTTTTTAATGTAAATTGCCATTTCAGTTAGCGATCGTTGTTTCCAAGTGTCGGCTACTGAATGTTGTGAATGTAGTGTGGTCTTACTTTTTAAAAGCACTAAAAACACCCCGGAATCAATACTAAAATGGAGAGAGACTCCACGAGTTCAAGCTGTTTACAGCTTCTTGTTTTTTTTCGATACTTTGCTTCACACACTGGCTTTTTTCTTATCGACAACGTTTTATGATCGACAACTAAATAGTTATCAATAACAATTGGTCTACATGTAGTCTGTCGAGGCCCAAAGATGACAATGAACATAGGAAAGGAATCATATATGAACTGCGGAAAACGATTGAAATCAAGAAACGATTCTCGCAGCGATTGCGAAAAGCAAGCTGTCAGTGAGAGCGTCGTCCTAGTAACGAGAAGGCACGAGTTCAAATCTTGTCTTTAGAGGACTTTGGAATTTTTTCAGGCTCTTAAAATTGCAATTGCATTCCTAACGCTCATCACTGTTAGGAATATTTCTTCATTTCACCGAGACGTAAGTTAACTTTACCTATCAACCCATCAGCAGCATGAACTAATACCGTTGAAGACAGTTTTCATTTGTATGGCTATACTCAGTAGGATTTTACCTATCAACCCATCAACACCATGAACTAGTACTGTTGAAGACGGTTTTCATTTGTATGGCTATACTCAGTAGGATTTTAACGACAGACTTTAGTACTGCAAGGGTTACATGTATGTTTATCGTAAACAAGCCACTTTTTAAAGACCCCCACTATTCAGCAAATAGGAGAGCAATTTTCTATGTCTCACCAGATTGCTCTGGATGACTTTGCGCCGTGTCACGTGAGGTGAAAAGATTCATCTCCTCCTGCAAGGGAACCAGAATTTCATAAGCTCTTTCAATGCACGTGCAAAATTAATCAAAATTAGAATTTTTAACGGAGGTTTTCATTTTATCTTTTGCTGCACTATTTTCAATTTATTTCTAAGTTATTCCCAGTCATTTATGTCCGTTTAATTTGTGTTTATTCGTGCAAAATCTATGGCGTATCCTTAACAAGTATCCCATAAGCGCGTGTTGGTTGCGAGATGATAAAAAGCCAAGAAGGCGGGTAGCGCCAAGTTGGCTATAGTGATCTTGTATCTAGTAAAGTATACAGCTATTTCAATTAACGTTGTCGGATGAAAAAGGCGAAAATCCAAGACCGCAAGGTGATATGGGATTTTTATACAATGGCTTTTAACCCTAACCCATACTGCCTTGCGGTCTTGGCTTTAAGCTTTCATCCGACAACGTTAATTGAAAAAGCTGTATATAAAAACTTAATTACACGAGAAGACACAACAAGCAGCTGAATACATACTTTGAATGCCCTGATCCAAGGTTGGAGTGGCTCCCGTGGCAGGGAGCAACCTGGCTTACAGCAAAGAACTCTTGCCTTCAATGAAATGTAGTGGCCACAGTCATGGTGCCTGCACGGTCTTTCCCCGTGAAGGGCGCAAGGCTCTGCGTTTGTTCCTAAACACACTGTGCATCGAGCACGCAACTCCTCGGACATTGAACGCAACCAGTGACACTCATTTTTAAGTGTTACCAAAAATTCCTTTAAATGGCTACAAATTGTAAAATGACGGAACAAGAATTAAAGCAAGGTCTTAACCAACAATGGGATAATAGTTTATATCCATCAGTTCTTGAAGTTTAGAACTTCTAAATTGAAACATGCTCATGAATTTAAGAGAAAGGCGACAGATCTCCTCTCAAGGGATCTTTGTAAATTATGGGGTTAGGAGTTTCAATACTTGTCACTGGAACAGTACTGCGGACCTCACGAACATTCCGAGTTAATGGAATGTCAATTACTGCGAGTATGTATCAACAATATGTTTCAATGCTTAGTTCAGCGTTGTGTGTCTTCCTGCTTCTATATGATGTAAATAAATTCTAAGTTTCCTTGCATCCTGTAATTGCAGGAGAAAATGATTAAATTTTAAAGCTTTGTGACATTAGACAGTCGAGTGCTTACCTCAAAACATTTTTGTAATGCTCGTCAATTTGTGATGAAATGTGCAGCTTAATGACTTTCTTGTAGCACACCAAATGAAGGGAATGGTCATCTTCAAGAGCAAAACGGGCTTCGTTGGCGTGCAGCATGTACTCATTTGTGTATTGTGGATCTGAGAGCCATTTTCCAAAGAGCACAACCAGTCGACAGAAAAGCCCACCTGGAACATAATTTGTTCCCTTGAAAGTGAGGTACACTGGTGCCGGGCAGATATCATCCATTGCAATTTCTCCCTTGCCTTCAAGTGTCAGCATACACGGAACAAGGATTAGTGAATCTTCATTTTCTTTTGCCGGCCACTTGCAAATAAGGTTGAATTTCTCCATGAGCGAAATCAAGGAGTCTTTAATGACATCTATTTTCTGATTTTGACAGGCATGATCAATCAACTGCCTGCTAAGAATTCCTTTTTCTTGTAATTGTTCACGATCTTGCGTTAGGGACATTGGTTCGTCATCATGCGATTTCACTTTGATAATTTCGCAGAGGACATTGATCAGCCACTGGGGATCCAAGATAACCAGACTATCTTCGTTGCTAGTATCTTCATGGAAAACTATTGTACCACGGCCATGAAGAAAGTATATTAACTCATCAAAGTCGTACTCGTTGTCAAATGCACAGTATGGTGAAACAATATCTTCTTGAAACGTTTTCTTCCTGAGGTACCTCTTTCTTTGCCATTTGGGCTTGCTAATTTCTTTCTCAACACGATGCCATTGCAAAGGGATCTTCTTTTTTGTATGTGGCATTTTATCGGCTAGCTTCAAAATCTCTTCTCGCAACGCAATAATTTTCTCCTGGTCTTCTGACTTACCAGCATGTCTGTTATCGATAGCTAAACACTTTGTGATGTGCTTGGCAAACACCTCATGGTCTTTTGAGCAACGTTTTCTCAGTATATTAATTTCTTTGGTTGGATCGTCTACGCGGTCAGCATGTGTACCCACCAACATGACAGGTGGGTGCAAAAATCCACTCGCTGACTTCTCATTGTGATAACCTTTCTTTAAAGAGTGAATCAAGTCCAGCCACCTCAAAATGTGATCGAAATTGGTGTCCTCACAATCACAGGCTCTTACAGTGTACTCTTTGTGACCCAAATTCACTCGACACACTGCTAATGCACTTAGTTGTTTTGTAAGATCAGAAACTAGCAGATAAATGTCCTCTGAAGACATAAAGATAGGATGTATGGCGCGATAAATGTCTTGTCCTGCAAAGTCCCAAATGACTGGCCATATGTTTTCATCTTGGTCAACTTCTTTTCTCTTCAGCTGTTCTTCTACAAGAAACACACATTCCTCTGGCAAGGAATCTACTTTCTCTTGTGCAACGTCAGGTGGTTTCTTTTGATTTTCGCGATCTTGCTCTGCTGTGAAAAACAATGTAAGTAATTTTGTTTTAGAACCCTATAATAAGACAAAAGTTTGACAAACCTGACCATAAGCATTGAACCCGTTCAAATCTAGCAGGGCGGTTTACACCTATATTTGAATGAGAGCGCCATGTGCGCGGGACGAAGCAGCCAGTTACGAGGCGGCAACTGAGCAAGGCGAGCTGGCGAGGGAAATGGGGAGGGACCACAACCTAACCCTCTCGCATAGGGCACTCACGTTAGGACCTACTCATAGACTATTAAGATTGCAAAGAGACTTAAAAAGTAGCCTTGGCGTAATGTGTCAACCCCTAATTGACCATGGCTTGAGGCGGAACTCGATCTTGCAATTCTTCTCGGTTTATTTGCTCTCCCTGTGACGCCGTAGAGGAAGAGGACAAGGTTTTGAACTGCATTTGACCTATTAAGCTTGACATTTCAAAGTTCTTTCTTATGAAAGGACCGGAAAGCATGTTTTAGAGGAAAAACATATTACAAATGTTATAGTTCAAAGTGAGACGCAATCTTCTGGATTTTGCTTATTTTGTAGCCTGAGTGCAGACGTCTCCCATTACTTTTCTTCGGCCGAGGAATAAAAAAGGAGAAGTCTGCACACAAGCACGTGACAGATCAACATCAGTAAGGAAACGCAGTCAAAGTACAAGATGTTGAAATGCGACGGCTTTGATTTTGTAAAGGGGAATTTTAGATGACATTTGCGTGAAATTTCTTTCTTTGCAAGACAACATTAAAAACATATCTTCAGTTTTCCTCTGATAAAAGGGAATTAAAGTAACTTCGCAGGACTTAATTTTCGCGATTTATTAAAGTCTCGCGAAAAAAAGCTCCTGCGAAAATTAACGACACGAAATTTTAATACCCTATCACAAAATGCTTTTACTAACTTAACGACCATTTACAAACGAACATGTAAACCTGGTTTAAGTTTTGATATGGTTCTGTTATTGCAAAAAATGTCTATGTGGACAATTAAAATGTGTAGCGCCGATTCTGATCGATTCTGATTCGGATCGATTCTGAGTGCGGATCAGCATCTGTCTCCTTTACAGTCTCTTCTTCTTCGGTACTTGACGCGAGACGCAAGAAAGTTGACAAGGCAGGATCAGCATTTGAAAAATGGTCGCGAAATTTAGTTCCTTTAATTTAAATCTCGCGAAAAATTCCTCTTCTTTTTTTGCGAAGTTAAAATCCCGCAAAAATAGGTATCAATAAGGCAGTGGCCCTATGTTTAACTCCTGTTATAAACCTTTGAATTACCGTTACGTTTGTCAAAAATTCCACGATGTTTCATCCCCTAGAAGGGTTCATTCCCACTCTTATTGCACCGTATACAGCGAGTTTTAACAACGAGTCACACACACGCATGTTGCACGTAACATTAGCTGCAGACGAATTCAGTTCAAGAAAAACTATAAGTTTAACGGTTTTTAAGTAAATACTGAAAATTATTGACCCTTTAACTGACAGTGTCCAAAAATATATAGATAAAAAATCAAATTATGTAACACAAAGTACTGAAAAGAAAGATAACAGCGGTAAAAAATATATATTTAACTCCGTACATAAATTTCCTTTGACAAATAAGAGTATTTTTGCTCGTGTATAAGAGAAAATTTGAAACGAAAATTTAAAACTTTTCTTTGAAAAATGCTGTTCTACTTTGTCAAATTTGTCATATCTGAAATTTGCTCGTGTAGATCGCTCGAAAAGGAAAATTTGTCAAATATTCGTGGAAAATTGGTCACTCTTCGTTCATGTGTTTTTTCGAGCCTTCATGACGGCTATCGGCCTGTTTTAGTTTTAACATTTCAAATGAACACTTTACGTAGAATATACGAGAGCCAACCCATTAACTATTTTTACATCCTATCTTTGTGGCCGCATGTCGCAGCACACAAGCTTACATTAAGCGACACTTGCTTGACAAAAAAGTCATGTATGTTTCCGTATACACGGGTAACTCATTTGTCAAATGAATAACTTCTATTTAAATGGTCATGGATATGATTTAATTCATAGACTCAAAATTCGGGAGCAAATTACAGAACACAAGGTTTGATTATAGCAGTGAAAGGGTTAAAGCAGATAAAGTTCTATATAAAGGAAGTTGCAACTTACGATTTCCTGCCATGGTTGTCTGCTGAGCATCTTGACGTTGGGCGTGCTGGCGGCCAAGGTCTTTTGTTTCACCAGCTGTTGATGGCATTGGGTGTTCTGTTTCGTAGTTGAGAAAAACAAAGCATACAAATAAATTTATTTCAATGGAGAGAGAGAGAGTATATTTTATCTTTTTCTTACAGACTCTAAAAGGGAATGATGTACATATGTAACATCGCTGTCACGACACCATGCCAGTCAGTGCGAGTATTAAATTTATAAACTAAGAATGTTAAAAGCACACCTTCATCCAAAATGCTGTGCGCGCCGTGATCACTTTCTGTGCTGCACGAAATTCATGCTTGAATGCGTGCAACCAATCAGATCACGTGTATGAACAATACAGCATTTCAAAACAAAAACAAACGACCGCAACGTCTTTTGGGTGAAGGTGGGCCTTTAATTTAGCTTACCATTTTTCCTAGTCATTGTTGGCTCTTGAATGTCCCCAATTACATCTTCAGTGGGACTTTCACTTGATTCTTCCCTTGCTGGTTGTTCTGCAGATGTGCTTAATAACTCTCTAGTGACCTCTACAGCAATCTTGTGATCAAATACAGTTGTGTGTTCAAGAGAAGGTGGATTTCTCCAGGCCTCTGTCCCAGCATTTTTGACAGGGGAGATCATGTACACTCCGTCAGTACTGGGTTCATTTTCATTAAATTCTTCACCTCTCAGAGATTTACAGAGGCTCGTTTTGCCAACACGGTCCTGACCAACGACTAAAACCTTGACACGTTTATCGTATGTACTACCACCAGTTTTTAGAGCTCTGTGGTAAGCTGCAAGTGCTTTCTTGCCCCTAGCCTGGACATGGGCTGGAATTAAATCTAAAAAAAAGAATGTACAGGTTTTAAGTGAACTCTAGGGCACATTGTTAGAGGATCTGAATGAGGTTATACTGATAACTGAGATCTGAGACTGGGGTTACTAATCCCTAAGTAATCGACATCAAATGAGTCATTGATTTGCATTCTGGTAGTTACTGTAGTAGAACACTATGTCAGCTCCATGTAGGAGATTTGTGACAGCTATTTTCTGAAAATCTTTTTCTGGGCAAATCATTAACCAGTGTTATACCGTTATTAAACTATTTTTTGTAGAAAAGGGAGTTACGCCTCATCTTTAACTAAAAGAGCGAGTTTTACCAGAGGGGTTGAGATGTTCAATGGATGTACAAGAGTCTTCCGTCCAAGTTTCCAAAACTTCTTTGAAGAAAGGATCATTAGTCTTGAGCTTATCCATCAAATCTCTTTTATTACTTCTTAAAAACAAAAATTGATATTCTACGCACCATAGATTTAAATCTAACCGCTTAGAGCAATTCAAAAAAGCATGGGCCAAACTTCTTTAACTAAGTGTATGCTAATGCAACTCCCTTAATATATATTCCTTTAAGCTACATTGTACTTTTTTAATTAATTAATTTTTTCCTCAGTCCATTGTCAAAATGTAAAATAACTCATTGTATATGTATCGTAATTATTATTTCTCTTTTGTTTCATTTTCAATGTATTGTACATCTTTGCATTTACTATTTGTAATTAAAAATCTCCTCTCTGAAATAAATAAAAATAATAAAAATAATAATTTTCCTTCACCTTTTTCGAGTTCTAGATGCATAAAAAAATTTCCACTTTCCTTTATTTTCCTTATCAAGATATTTCCTTCCCTGTAAATTTGGGGGATTTATTAAAAAAACTCTTTATCTCACGTTTCGTTTAATTTTGCCTTTCCCGTTTTACAATAATTCGTAAAATAACTTGTTCATTTGCTTAATAATGGTTTTTTTTTTAAAAGTTGTATTAAAAAAATACACCTGGAGTCAGGTCACTTTCTTGCTTTATGCGCGGTATTGTGTTCCAAAGATTAGGTTTATAAAGGTTTGTATGGGAATGCAACGGTTTTCTTTTAAAACATAAAAATTCGAATATTTTGTTAACGAAACTGACTTACTCTGTTGCTATGTTGCATTCTTTGTTCTTTTTTTTGTTTGCCTGCTCCTCGAGGCGATTTGGCGAATTGTGGAACACCGAAATAACGATAACTCGCCAAAATAGCGTTAAATCGTCCCGAGGAGCAGGCAAACAACAAAGAATACAACACAGCAACAGGGTTAGTCAATTTTATTCACAATTTATAATATCTACTGTGGTCAGTGTAGAATACTTTACCATCTTGGAGCACTCTTTCCTCCCATCTCTCCTACAGAAACAAACAAATATGCAGCTGCCGTGTTAGTAGCTAATATAGACCATCACTTTACAATTATCGAAAACTTTTGCTTATCAGGGAATTAAGTGATTAATGATTGTCCCATTCCAATAACTATCATGCAGGCAACTTTTAACAGTATTTAAATTAATAAGTTTACGTGCATGCAAATACAAAGTACTGTATACTGCACTGCTTAAATCTGTAAGTGTTCTACTTGTGTATACCACATTGTACAACTGCTATCACTACACTTTATGCTGGCGACAGCTTGGCTTTAACCATGGACCACCAGATCTGTCAATTGTTCACCAATGTATCATATTTCAGAACATCCTCGACACAGGGTGTCTCTCATTGCTGGGAGAGCCACCTGAAGTCTCTACATGTGCGATCTACTACTGCTGTTTAAATGCACACCGCACAGAACATGTTACGGAAACACTAACATGTTGTTTTGCCACGGGTGATCATCGCCGGCCTTGTCTATAAAAAAGCCGAACCCATCACTGAATGTGCAATCAGACTCAATTTGCGCCAAGGACACGAGAATTTCATTTGAAAATTAATCATATTTAAATTCAAAGGTAACAAAGTTGGTTAATGACTGGAATTACTCCAAAATGTATCCAAAAAAAATTATAGACTATGAACATTGACACTTATTCCCTCAGGGATAGTTGACAAAATAAATGAGTGAAAAAAACCACTGCGCGCACGCGCTAAAACACCTATTAAACAGAATGCGATTCATGCGCGCGTATCCGTGTTTCGCTTCTTGTTTGATTATCCCTGACGGGATAGAAGAGTAGCCTGTCTACAAGTCGTTTTCTTTCCGACAGCGCGGCAGGCGCGTGAATGTATAGTGTATTGACCAGAGGAGCCGTCCTTTGAATTGGCCATTTGCACGATGGCGTCATTTGACTACAACTACCAGAATTCATTTCGTTTTTCCTTTCTTATTTAAATTTTGTAATCCCAGTGAGGTTTAAATAACAATGGCCCCAATTTGCACTACAAAACAAAAAACTGAAGGATTGTGGTAGTTGTAGTCATATGACGTCATCGTGCAAATGGCCTATTGTTTATTTTGACTTAAATAGCTGTGATTGGACAACTACGTTGCATGCGCGTCAATCAGGTGCACTTAAATGGGTTCTTTTTTTGCTGTTTCTCTTTTAGATTCAAACTGATAGAAAATACACATTACTTTTTTATTGGGATGAAGTTGACATAAATTTTTTAATCTCGAATTTTGTTATTGATACGATTAATTAGTAATTAGACTTCGTGTCATGCAATTGAGGCATAATCAACCTCGTAATTTCAAATCGACCTCGCGCGATTTGAAATTAATCACCCGACTTCTTCCTTTATTGTATCCATTTTGAAATCACTGTAGTTGATCCTTGCAATCCCGAATCGCACTATTTTTTGCTCTAAATAGCATCTTTACTCTAAATCGCACTATTTTTTGCTCTAAATCTTTGTTCTAAATAACATCTTGACACACGACGTCTAAGTCTTTCTGTTTTGCATACAAAATGATATGTAAAGGCGTTTCCGGTTCCTTTTTTTTTTACAAACCAGCTACTGGATCAATAAAATAATTATTAGTACTCACTACAATCCTGTATTTGGGAGCTTAAATTGTGCCATTTCAAAATGGATGTAACAAAGTGGTAATTGAACTTCGTGTCGTGCAATTTTGGTCTGAAATCAATTACACTCCACTCAATTTAATTACCATTACCATTGAGGAAGATTTTTTCTTTTTCCTTTTTTGTAAAGATCTTGAGTGAGTTGAAATAAAAATATTGTATTGTATTGTATTGCTTTGTGTTCTTCTCGACGAGCAAAATTGGACACAAAACCACGTTTTTAAAAAAATAACTTTAGTGGCTTACAGCATTACCGCAAAGCGCGATCCCTTCAATAAAAAACAATCCTTATGCACTTCCATTATTCGCCAAAATCTCTGTTAAATTTTAGCGAAATCAGCTTTGAAGTGTTCATGATATAACATTTTTCAAAGTGATACCCCAGGTATGCCTCGCGACCACTTAAGATCAGGCCTTCAGGCCCACAATGGAGGTCATAAAATAGGTAAATGACCCCAAATTCAAATTATTTCAAAATGTATCCATACAGCAATTATAGACAGTCAACAGTGCCAATTGTTTCTTAGGGATAGTTGACAAAATAAATGAGTGAGAAGCAAAACATGCGTGCACGCGCTAAAATATCTGTGTTTCGCTTCTTGTTTGATTATGAAATAAAATAAATAAACTGTGCTAAAATATATATATATATATATATATATACACCCGTTTGCAAAAAAAATGACATTTTTAAAAAATAGAAATATATATATAGCCGTTGTTTTCGTATCACAAATGTGGTGACAGGCGGTAGATACCTTTTCACAGTAACTACAATACCCTTTGCCAAGTATTCATTACAGCAGGCGTCTGTTAATCCGCACCATTGTTCACGGAAAACATTGTTGAATAATTTTACAGATTAAATTATTCAATGCCTGAATATAAACAAATGAGCCACAGACAATTTATTAACTCGAGCCTTTGCTTCTTTTGAGGCATTGTGGATAGCAACGATCATCGTTGGAGACTGTGAAGGAAAAAAGTAGTGGAAATAGACGTCCTTGGATACAAATATCACAACAGTTTAAAAAGCATAGGGCAAAGATGATATATTTGTTCTGTTTTTCAGAACATACTGGGGCTTATTGTAGCCTTTACCGCTTTATTGGCGATTTTTCATGTTTCTTTTTAACCAAGATTAAAGGATTTGTAAATAACATTCAGGTTGTTGTACTGCCGCCTTGATATAATGAATTTAAAAAAATATATCATATCAAAAGCCGCCAATTTAGCGGCAAGTTCGTCGAACAGAGCAAATACTTTTATTTCATATTTTTACATAAAAGGTCGCTAAATTTGCCAACTTTGATTTCCCCTTTTTTAACTGCAATCATAGGATTTGTAAAATAACCGTATGGGTCGTGAACGACCCCAAAAATAAGCGTACATTTAAGACATTTGATGTGGATTACCCAACTATGGAGTCCGTCGACGAAATGATTAAGTCAATAGGTGCTGAAAAGAGAACAAATATATCATCTTTGTACTATGCTTTTTAAACTGTTGTGATATTTGAATCCCAGGACATCTATTTTCCACTACTTTTTTGCTGCATAGTCTCCAATGAAGATCGTTACTATCCGCAATGCCTCAAAAGGAGCAAAGGCTCGAGGCAATAAATTGTCTGCGGCTCATTTGTTTATATTCAGGCATTGAATAATTTAATGTGTAAAATTATTCAATAATGCATGTTTTCCGTCAACAATGGTGCAGATTAACAGACGCCTGGTGTAATGAACACTTGGCAAAGGGTATTGTAGTTACTGTGAAAAGCTATCTACCGTCTGTCACCACATTTGTGATGCGAACACAATAGCTATATATATATTTCTATTTTTTAAAAAAGTCAGTTTTTTTGCAAACGGGTGTATATATATATATATATATATATATATATATATATAATTTTAAATTCATCATCATATATACAGTAAGCATGTGGCAAGCAATATGTGGGTTCGACTTCGACCAAATTTCGACTCAGATTTAACAACCACCGTAGTCGACTGAATTTGCATGGTAGAATGACGCCCGAAGAGAGGCTAGACGATGAGATCTTATACAGGCATTTTTTTAGTGCGAGTCATGGGGGTCTGGAGGATATGTCAGTTCAGTTAATAGACAGAGTGGACAGAACGGAAAATCTGACGGATAAGGAGGGTCAATGGGCTTACAAACTGAAGACACTCAGACCCCACGGTCTGAATGAGAGCGATTTTTTTTATAGCCAAAATCGGGGACTTCGCGCGCATAAATAGCAGTTTTACCAGCATTCGTATTTAGCTGTTATAGCGCGCGCAGTTTAAATTTTTTTTTGATTAGCGCGCACATATAACGGTTGTAACGGTTTTTATCGCGTGTAACGCCTTGTCAGCCATTCACCCTGATGAAGGCAGCTGTACGTTGCCGAAATATAGGTGTTTTAAGAAAAAAGTGTTTTCTATATATATAGAAAAAGTGTTTTCTATATATATATATATATTAACAAAAATTAACAACCCACCTGCTGCTGCTTGTTCTTCAGTTCAGACGATGAGTCAGGAAAGAGGCTGGGGTACCACCTTTTCCACTGCCGCTCTGATGGCCATTGACGTTTAGGTTTGGTGTTCCCTTTGCTATCCTGCCATATAAAATCACAAAAGAAAAAACATCGACCATCATAACCTAAAAATTCTGAGAAAAGTCAACGGCCCCCCAGGTCTGAAGGTAACCGTTTAACCTAATAAGTGACAAGAGAAACAAACGAGCGAGCGCTAAAAAACACCCACTACATAATTTTTACTGCTCGTACTTCAGTAAAGCCTCTAAAACTCGCATGCAAAACAGAAAATGAAATGAAATAAAATGAAATGAAATTAACAAAGAACTTCGGCGAATTATACCCTTTTCTTTTTAACAAATTTTCTGCCTGACCGATGTTTCATTTATTTCAAATAGTTTTTAAATGATCGGTGTAATAGCAGGTTCACGAAAATTTGGAGGCATAAAACCACACATTTCAACTTATACATGTTTCGACATTTACTTATGTCATATTCAGTTACAAAATATGTAGTTTTAATTTCCTATTAACTACAAAAATAGGTGTTGCATAATGCAATACATACAAATAGCAAAAACAATAACGTTGCAATTAAATAAATTGTACTACAATGTGAAAGGACCAAAGATGACATAAGTATATGTCGGAACATGTATTTTCCGATGGTATGTGTCCATTCTTTACAGGTTTTCTGTCACCTTCTGATTGGTTCCTCTACACTATAAAGGCGTCTGTGTAGAACGCGTTCTTCCTCTCTCTCGCATTCCTCCTTCCGGCGTGTTTACCGCCCGCCCACCCGCCCGTTAGTTTTTGTTCCAGACTAATTTTCATTTCGTTTTTTTGTAGGCCGTGCAGACTTTGGTGCTAACCGTTCCAACTTTAGATGTTTCAGGTGTTATCGTCTCGGGCATTGGGCGGAGGACTGTCGAGCCACATGGCCAGTTTAACAGTCGGCAAACCGCATCGGCTTCCCTTATTCCAGCGGTGCCAACTAGCGGATTCTCCGAGGAACGTACCGATAGTTCAACAGCTAAGTGATGATTTAAGCGATTGCCTTATTCTCATAGGCATCTTATAGGTACTTTTTGAATTTGAGTCGTCCATCGGCTTCTCTTCGCGTTTAAGGTTCGCGTTCGCGTTTTTGTGTTCCCAGGGCAAATAAGAACATTTTAAAGTTCCAAGAACAATCGTCGATTGGAATAATCTCTCTGCCGAAACCGTTTTAAGTAAATCTATTGAGGCTTTTAAAACTCGCCTACCTTAATTTGACTATTTAGATTTTTAGATATATCAGATTTTTAGTTATTTTTATTTAACTTGATTTTTCTCATATTTTATTTATAGTTGGCGTGATATCCCATGGATTTTGCCGACTTAATGAATGTAAATGTAAATGTACTGAATGTAAGGGAGTCTTAAAAATAACATTCAATCTTGGCACCACATCGGTGCCCCGAGTCCCATTCTGTCTGTTATAAGAGACCGTTACAAGATTCTTTTCGAGCATTATCCTCCGGGGATCTCTCTCAGGAATAATAGGTCTTCATTAACAGATCCAGCCTTTGTTGAGGATGCAATTTCGGAGTTACTACAATCTCATCGCCTTGTGGAACTTTCATCAACCCCTTACGTTGTTGTTTCCGCCAGAGAGTTGTCGTCCTTCACCGGAAAAATCATATCCGCTGGTGCCGCTTTAGGTCATGTTT
Organism: Cladopsammia gracilis; assembly: GCA_022457155.1. NCBI lineage: Eukaryota > Metazoa > Cnidaria > Anthozoa > Scleractinia > Dendrophylliidae > Cladopsammia > Cladopsammia gracilis. The sequence continues at coordinate 783,834 of JAJGOT010000357.1, forward strand.
CTAGAATTATGATTAGACATTGTGCGATTTCAGTTGCAGCTGCGGCCGATTGGGACACCAAATTTCCCTTAAATAATTACTGTATTAGAGAGATTCAATTTTTGGAAAAGTAATTTACATCGACCAAACACGAAGAATATTGATTTTGCACCCATTATTTCCAGTTATGTTATTTATTTGGACGCTAGCGCCAATGGTTGCGGCGCACACATAAATTTCAACAGTAGCCAAATATGTCACAAACAGTGGAACGAAGAAGACTGTAAACTAAGAAAGTTCTACTTGGAGAGAATTTTCGGCAATAGAGTTTATTTTGCTTTAGTATCTCTCCTTCCGATCTTTCAAGGTTCCTACGTTCAGTGGTTTTTAGGCAGCCAAATAAATTGCAGTATGGTTCAAGTGGGAAGCATGAGCCGGCATGATTTACATATTATTGCTTTAAATATCTTCAACCTGTGCGCTGCTAACAACATAGACCTAGAAATTCAGTGGATTCCAAGGAGCGAACCAGAAAAAGCGGATTTTATTACTAAAATTATTGATATTGATGATTGGCAATTTCCCACGGTTTATTCCGTTTTTTTGATAACTCCTCGTGGGCAAGATAATTTCCGCCGGGGCAGTGTTTGGGAACATCTCCAGAATTATGACCAGATATTGCTCAATATCTGTTGCAGCAGTGCAGGATTGGGATTCGAAGTTTACTTTGGATCAGTATTGTGTAAGAGAAATTGAGTTTTGGGAACCAATTTAGATAGACTGAATTTGAAAAGTATTATAGATTCTCCGTTCAGACCGTCAATATGTTGTTTATTCTGACGCTAGTGCCGCAGTTTGTGCTGCGCATTTAAATGTTAACGGGGTACAGATATGTCATAAGCAATGGGATGTGCACGAGTGTGGTATGAGTTCCACTTGGAGGGAGTTTACAGCTATTGTATTTGCCCTTGAGTCATTTTTGCCTATTCTTAAAGGCTTTTACATTAAATGGTTTTCTGACAGTCAATATGCTTGTAGAACTATCCTAGTTGGAAGCATGAGGAGATTTACATGTTGTAGCTCTTAAGATTTTTCAGTTTTGCGTTTATAATGCAGTCGAACTAGAAATGCAATGGATTCCCCGAACTAAGCTTGATAGGGCGGATTTTATTAGTCGTATTATTGATGTAGACGATTGGAAAATTAAAATTTCCTTTTTCGAATTCCTGGATTATATTTGGGGGCCACATACAGTGGACTGTTTCGCCAGTTTCTATATAATACGAAAGTCAAAAGTTTGGAACCCAGGTTGTAGCGGAGTGAATTTCTTTGTTCAGAATTTGACAGGGGGGAAAATTGTCTTGTTGTTCCCCCGGTAAATCAAATCCATAGAGCAATTCACTATTTGTATACATCCAAGGCCGTGGCGAGATTAGTTGTACCATTCTGGCCTTCGTCGTATTTTTTGGCCCATCATTGCAAAAAATTTTTAGTTTTGTCATGGATTATAAGGGGTTTAGCGGAAGGACTGTTCTGAAACGTGGACGGAACACCAATTCGTTGTTAGGCTCTAAGAGATTCTTTGGACAAATGTTAGCTGTCCGTATGAAGTTTTGATTACTTGACCACTGGGTCTCTTTTACTTTATGATGATCAGCAATGATTTATTTGAGATTTGTCTAGTAGGTATAGGACGCTTGTCCGCTCATACATCAGTAAGAGGGCGCTGGCTTGGATTGGGAGAGCAGTTTATCGTCTCCAGCTTATATTCTAAGGTTATTTATGTAGAGTTAGTAGGACGCTTGTCCATACGATGGAAAGGAGGCGCTGGCCTGATTTTGGAGACTGGTATTGCTATCAATCTTGTAGTTTACTTTTCGGTGTTTTCTTTTCATGTTTTCTGTTCTCTTTTGTCTTGTTTTGTTTTTCATTAGATGTTTGCCACTCAAGGATATTGGGACAACATCCCCGACCTCGTGAAACAGAACACCAAGGATCTCCTGACCTTGTTAATGAAGTCTAAGGCGGATTCTACAGTTAAAAGATTTACAAAAAGAAATCATCAAGTTTTTAAGATGGTGTAATTTGTCCAGTATTCAGCCGTCACCTCCTTTCTCGGTTTCGATTGTAATTGCTTACCTTCATAAGGTTTCAATTCTTATCCTGCATGGAGGGTAGTTATGAATAATGCTTTTCAACGTAACAACGAAGAGTTGAAAAGGTGTTTCAGGACGATTCGTAGCATTCTTTTCACATTTGTGATAACCTTTTGTTCTTAATTATTCTAACAATAAAGGTTATGTAATTAGATTTGACAAAACGCTATGAATAGTTCTATAATATAGATGTATAAGCGTTTTTTGGACTGCCGTCGTCCGTGACCAATCTTGTTACCAAAGTTAGTCTAAAGCTCTAATCCTCGGAGCTCAATACGCTGCATTCGATCGAGGAGTACGTTCCCGGGTTTTTTCTCCCAATGGGTTTTATTCCGGGTTTTCGTACCGGGCAGTGTATCATTGTTTTGTATTTCACTCGCTTTTCACTTTCCTTATTATCTTAATGTATGTGTATCTATCTTATAAATCGAATTTTGTAATTTTGACATTACGTTTAAGATCATTTGTAATTCTTTGAATCGTATTTCGTTTCACCTTGTGCATTATTTAGCTAAACTATTTATCATTATTGGCGTTATGTATTCTAGTTTATACGGTCTTCATAGCCTTAGAGCCGGGGGCGCGATGGCTGTAGTTAATAGTATTAACAGTATATCGGAAAGACTCAAGATTCACTGCCGGTGGAAAACACATACCGCTAAGGACATGTATATCCACGAGGATATTTCCAGTAGATTAGAGGTTATCGGTCATTTAGGCATTTAATCAGACTGTTATTTTCTTAAACTATTGATCGTTCAATGTACTGCTTGTTAGTGCCTAATAAAATCACGTCGGTTTTGGAATGCCTGAGCATCCAACCATCATATATAGTGTTGTTTGTTTTGTATGTGTTACATTTAAGCGGAAAATAATTTACGTTCGTTTGAGCGAAGCGAATTAGACCGTAAATGTATTATAAGTTGAAATGTGTTGTTTTATACCTCGAAATTGTTTTTAATATATAAATTTCAATGCGTGTTTTTAAACACGGAACGAGCCCTAAAAAGGGAAGGACACGCCCCCTTTGAAGCACTTTGTTGGCTTCCTAACTGATCAGATCTGATCGCAGTTGGCCAGTAGAAGGGGAAAGAGAACTTGTTTATTTCATACAACAGGAGATCGATTTATGAACAAATTAAAAGCTAAATGCAAGACATACCTGTAAAATGTAACATACCTGTAGTCGGCGTGATTTTATAAAGACCACAACGTAATTATGATCAAATTTCTTCGCCCGATTCGAAAGAGTGTACGTACAAAATTTATATCCCGTGTAAGAGGAAATTTTAGCAGGAGGAAAATTTCGCGGATTGTTTTGCGGGAGGACGTTTTTGCAGATCGAGACAGCTACATTTTCTGCTGGGAGGAAATGTTTGCGGGTTTCTGGTCAAGTATAAATAAAATTCAAGGCAGTATCGGTATAGACCTCTTTAGCTTGTATGTTTTGTTTTCCCGATGTAGATCATGTGATGTTACCTTAGGAACTGTTTCTTTTAAATTTTGTTTTCTTCACATGCATATGTATGAATTATTTATGAAAAGACAAAGGACAAATTCCCTTGAGAACAACACATGACGTACATTGCCTGAGAAAATAAAACATACAAGCTAAAGAGGTCAATTACCGGAAGTTTTTATAGTTCCCATAGTTATGGTTGCTGTTCTAGCGCCAACATGAACATGAACAACGAGAAAACCTGAGTGAATTATTGTACGTTCTTGTAAAAACGTATTACTCGATTATGATATTAAAGACTGAAAACAGTCTCTGGTGACACAGAAGCGAATAAGTACGGTTTTCCGTGAAAAGCCCTATATGATAGCAAAAATGTATTTTATTAACTTTCGCTAGCGTTTCCTATTATGTTTACTGTTAAAATGTTCCCATTAAGCCAATTTAATATAACAGCGTTTAAACAAGATTTACTAACTTTTCTGTGGGAGTATATTTCTGCGGCGGAAAATTTTGCGGGAGTTTTTTTTTTTTTTGCGGATCGAAGGAAATCCGCAAAAATTAACTCCCGCAAAACTGAACTCCTACACGGTAGCTGAAAATGCTCTCGATGATTTCTTTCAAATATTTAGTTCATATTCAAGACATTGCATCTTGTTTTTGTTTGTTTTTTTAAATTTATTTTCCGTCATTACTACGTTCGTTTTCTACATACTGTCATTTGACATTTGGATATTATTACCATTGATGCATGACCGGTCGACCGCAACGAATAATGCTCCCTGCAGATATAAACATAAGAAAAAACTCAAAACTTATCGGCCCGCCGGCGGAGACGTTTTTGTCAGCAACTATATGAAATATTCCATGGAAGTTGAAGGAGATCTTTCCCGTCCCTAGCCGTCAAATTTTTTCGATGCAAACTTTTGAAGCCGATAAAACGTCCAACGCTAGCGGCGTTCACATTATGTCCGAGGGAAATCAGATAAAGCCATCTTTTGTCGATCCCTCGTACCTTCGTTTCCTTGCTCTTGTTTCTTTAATATATTAACCCACCGCAAAGCAAGACGAACGAGCTAAGTGACTCCATTTCGCTGGCAAGGATTTGAAGAATAACCTATTTCGAGACAGTTTGTTTACGTTCATTTAGTAAATGAAAATCGGACGATAACTCGAAGAAATGAATTCTGAAGTAAACATCGCGGGATAAAAATAACTTTCTGAATTCCCCTCCTGTATCCATCTTCTTCAATAGTAAAAATCCTTTCTCGCCAGCTCTCTGAATGCGGGAATCTCTCGACGCGCTAAAATAAGACCTTCGGCAATAAACCAATCAAATGCGCCCATTTTTTGATTGACATGTTGAACACCTCAAAATCGTAATTGACACCTGTAAATCACCTGTAAATCACGCTAGTTTCACGTGTCGATATATAGCCAATCGGCTGCTGCCATGTCACTGGCGTTCTTTCCCGCCACTGTGAATGAGATGACAACGTTGCTCGTTGATTTCGCAGTTTGTTGTTCGCTTTCGTTCGCTTTAAGTTGAATCGCTCAGAAAAAAATAGCGTAAAACAAGTCGGAGAAACTTTATAGCGCCAAAAGCTCAAGATGGACTCGAACAATGAATTGGAAAAGACTGCGGAAAATTTAGTGAGTGAAGATGTGTCCTTTACTTACGAAGAATACGCAAAAAAAATGCAGAGCGCATTCAACACATTGGATTAGTGAAGTCGTTTTAAAACGAAAACGAAACAAGAAAGCATGTAGGAATACCACTGCTAGAATAAGATGTTTGCACTAGCAGATTTATTTTATCTGTGAGAACAGAAAAATTATGGTGGAATATGGAATATGAGCCAACATCTCTCAGAGTAATTTAAGCTTACCTACGGTACAGCGAATTCATTGTGGAAGGACAAGCAATTACCAAATCGTGAGACACTTTAGTCACAACAAAAGCAGCTTAAAAGACCTTTTCGTAAATTTCCTGGACTCTTAGAGGACCTTAAGTTCATTCAGTTTTGGAATCGAATAGGAACCCTTCACGGCTGGACGATACAAATTGAAATTGTGAGTTTATACTGTGTGTTATGATTTCATTTGCAAATTGTTTGTTTGAATTGAACATTAAACTCGTTTGCCTTTATGCTTGTTATTCATCGCTTATTGTGAATTAAAATTCATTCAGAAATGAATACTGTGGAATGTTTGTGTTATTTAACGTAATTAATGTGTGGGGTTATACGGAAATCTTGCCTAAAATTCTGTTTTCATGTTCAACTCGTTATCTCACGAGTCAGAGTTTAGCACTCGAAGAAAAATTTCATATCTTAGCGCTCCAATGAAAGCTTTTTATTTATTTATATTTATATGCTGATACTCGGCTAAAACATTTGTTGTATTTAACTTGATTAATTTAACGGAATGAATTTGAAATGAGTTGTGCTACAATTAATCTGCTGAACTATGAAATTTATTTTCAAAAGCAAATCTCATGTTTTTGTCAAACCAACTGACAAGAGAAGGAAAAACAGAAAAACCAAGAACTGAGTATTAAATATACTGTAAACAATAATTGTTAAAACATTGGAAAACTTACGTGGTAGGATGAGGACAAATAAGAGATATTGCTGTGATGAACAGCTGTTGTCAAATCATCCGCTTGTTTTCTTGTCATTTTAACATTGTAAAGCCACAGTGACTCCAGGTCAGGAACAGAGCTGAGGTTTTCAGTTATAAAACTGACTCCTTCACCAAGAAGAGGGTTAAATGACAAGTTGAGCAAAGACAAGTTAGGAACTTTATACAAAGATTCGGCAATAAAAGCAGCTTCATTGGCTGTCAAATTGATGTTGTTAAGTGTTAATCTCTTCAGTCTGTTCGTGAATTTTATATTTTTCATCAGATTCTTTGTCAACTTAGCATCACACGCGTCACCATATTTACCATTAACCCATATCCATTGTGGTGCGGTAACAAGAGACAGTACATCAGTGAGAATTTCTATCGCTGACCTGTCCACATAATTAGCATTAATGAACCAAACCATTGACAAGCAATGATTAGAATAAGAGTCGCTGTCAGAGTTCTTGGTTAAACGCAAACCGGTTGTGTTTTCCTGTTCGCTCCACTCGACGCCATTACGTTTTCTGTTCTTCGTTGCGGTGGACTCCGGTGCAACTATGACTTCCTTTATCATTTCAGTGGGAAAAGGGTCGTCAATGCGGTCAAAATAAAGGTAAGTTCTTTGTTGTTTCTTTAAGAAAAACTCGTCTACTGGACGAAATATATGCTTTTTAAGAAATTCCGATGCTTTCTTTTCCCCCGAACAGCAAACAACAACTGCATTTAAATCTTCCACTATCGTGATTAAGTTAGGATAATTCTTCTCTGGATGCTTCCTATATTCATCATCAGAGAAAAACATGTAATTTAAAGCGCCGGTGGTTTTTAGCAAGTGTTCATCGGCAATAATATGCAGCTGGGAGGAATTTATTAATAGGACACCTTGTACAGAAGAAAGAAACGCAGGAAAGAGCTCTCGTCTCCACTCGGCCGAACAGCAAAAGAAACACTGTCCACAAAGCGTTAAAAACCTTTTTTGTTCGCCTGACAAATCCCTCAGTGACGGTGTTTCCATGAAGTTGTAGTCTATGAAGCCTTCCTTTTCTGCTGAAATCCTCAAGTGATTAAGAATCTTACTAGCCGCTTCTCCTGATGACTCAGAGGCACATTTGAAATCTTTGTCCATTTCGAGGATCTTTTTAATCGAGTCAACTTTAAACAGCTCTTCTATGAGAAACCATGCATCCAGATATTCATGTAGAGATTTGTGGAAAAAAAAAAGAACACCCTGATCACGATTTAAACTTGGCATATTTAATTTAAATAATCCCACATCAACTAATTTTCTTTTTATTAAATCGTGGTCACGAGGAAGTTATTTTAAAGTAAAATAATTTAATTGATTGAAACTCTCAGAGGAGGACACATGAGAAAACAGTCAAGACAGTCAATGCCACAAAATAAAACTTGAGCAAAAACAAAACTGTTACATAAATTATGTTGAGAAATTTTCAAAACATGTCAAAGGGCCACTAAGGTAATATGTCATTACTTGTAACAAAAAAAAAGTTAACATTGTAAGTTAAAATCCAAGCTGAAAGTTTAATCTTGAAGAACTGAGGACCAAGAGGTATAGAAGATGCTTAAAGGTTTTTTTATTTGCCTAGTACAAATTTCAACCAAACTAAACATTCACAACTGATGACTGTTTCTCGCCTAATTATTAGTCCAGTTACGATGTGGTTAGCTTATAAAAAATTGGATATCTTCACGCTCCCTGTCCCCGTATGGCATTTTTAAAGGATACCAATACATGTTACTATAGCAACAATACCTTGGCTACTTCTGAGACTACCAAATCAATCAGACTGCAAATTATGCTTACTAATGTTTAGCCGGGGCGGGGGTCAAAATCATTATGACTACCTGGTAGAAATTTGAAAACAATAGTCTGATCTTCTGTCCACATGCAGTAAATTGTGGCATTGCATGTATTTAACTTTAATCCCACAGTCATATTCACATTAAAAAACAATATTGCAACAACAAACAGTGACATTCTCTCTGTGGTGGTGATAATCAGTCTGTATTTTGTATTGCACATGACTGTGAACATTCTGCAAAATGTATGGATTTATAATGTATTTCCTCTAACTGGAACAAACCTAGGGAGGGTTCATAATTTATGTAGAGGGGGGGGGGGGGGGCTATGTCGATTTTTAGGGGGAGCCATAATTTTTTCTAGTTAGGTTTTAGGGGGAGGGGCTATCGAAAATTTCTCTGGATGTGAAAGAAGGTATAAGGGGGGACCATCGAAAAAGATTCAATAAAAACTGCCACCATCAGTTTACTCAATGTCATATTTAGCACTAGGAGGCTGGGGAGAGGGGAAAAGGAAGCATGCAGGGGATGATTGGACAGGGAAAGAGAGGAGGGAGACCACGCCCTTCGCTCTTCCCATCGTCTCCCACGCACTTATTAATTTTTATTTAAAATTTTATTAATGGAATACCAGTGGGAGCCTCTGCGGAGGAGAGTCCGTGTTCTAAAGTTTATATTCCAATTGGTGGTGAAGCAAGATGGCCTCAAAATGTGCCAATTTATACAAGACTCAACGGGATGCAAAACTTGTAGCACTCCATCCACTCCTGGTACTATAACTTCTTTTAGCTGGACGTGATGATGAAAGTTTTGTGTCATTACTATCACTCTCATTAACACCCACACTGTCACTATTACTCGACGTTCCTTCACAGTTAGTGCACCATGTCATCAGGGTTTTGTTTGATGGTGGTGGTGGAGAAGGAGGGGGGGGTCATGATATTTTGTCCACGGTTGTGGGATATGCAATGGGGGGGGGGGAGGAAAAACACATCAAATAATAGGGGTCTTCCAAAAATTGCAAGGGAAAAAATCTAAAATCTACATAGCCCTCCCTCTACATAAATTATGAACCCTCCCCTAGTGGACCCCATGTTTTCCACAGAGCCTGGCACCCTGCATTTTATTATGATGTTTATTATGCAAACAAATCCCCCCGCCCCTCACTAAGTTTACATGTACCTTGGTCAACATCAGCTGCAATAGTACCACTTGTACCACTCACCCCTCCCTGCTCAGGGCCTTAAGAACAAACAGGAAGAAAGACAGTCAGTTAAGGAGGGAGAAACTTAACTACAAGGTGGTTGCTATGGAAGAGTTCCAAACATCATATAATGAGTTTCTTTACTTTCTTTACTTCCTCGGCTGTGATGTTTGGTCACGTTCATTATGTCAATGGTACCATTAAATTTCATTAGTCACAGCCATGTTTGGAAGTCACGTGACCAGAACATTGAAACCCTTAAAACTCAAACATCTTACATTTTTTCCAATAAAACCACTGTCAACAGCTTGAGAACATCCTAATAAAAAATCTGTAGCATGGATTTGTTAAAATTTAAGTTATTGAAAAAGCTATGATGCCATAAAGGTGTATTTTAATACATTTTTTTTTAATTAATAACTTTCCTTTTTTTCCTACTGGTAATTCCATGCTACAGATTTTAAAAATGTTGAATTGCTTATGATTCGCCAAAAAAAACCTTTTGAGTTTTAGGCCAAAGGGGGGTGGGGGGGGGGGGGGCAGAGGATTTTTTCACAAGATTCCCCCCACTGAGGTCACAAGATTTTGATACAACCCCCTCTAACTTCTAAGAAAAAAATTAAAAACAGGCTGTGATTTTGCAGTTAAACACACATTTAAAACATTAAAAATAGAAAGAGAAAGCTTTAAAAAATACTCAGAAAAAAGAAGAGCTTTAAGTGATGAAATCTTGCTTTGAGGAACGTTACAACTTAATGTCCCTAGCAACTTCAGAAATAATATCCCTAGCAACGACTCTAAAACTCTAGTTAAGTTTCACCCCCCTTAACAGGTGCTGGCTTACTTAGCCTCCAATGCAGACATCCTTAGGGCTTGTCACACATCAGTGTGTTGGAGTCTAAGGCTCACTGTTATTACAACAAAATCTCAATAACACAAATAACAAGGAAACTATAATATTGTATTTTTTAAATTATTGATGGTAAATTGCATACCATGTGGTTTAAATGTATTTCTGGTTTGACATTCTATAGATCCGTTTAATTTTTACATGTGCAGCTGCTTAATTATTATATTAGGGGGCGGGCTGATTCATGACCGCACTTTTTTCAGTACATTCACTGTATAAATCATTCTTACTTTGCTTTTTTGGCTCCTCTTTCAAAAAGGACTCTCCTTGACTTTTTGACATCTCTATCACATATAAGGAACCCAACCTATAAGAAAAGTGTATGTCAAATTAATCTTGCCACTTTATCATATTAATTTTCACACAAGGAATGCAGACATGTGCATGTGTATATACGGGGTATATGTATTTATTTATTGTTCAATTTAATAATTGGAGGGCTAGGTGGAAAACTATGCTAAGTGAATATGTTTTGGTTTCTACTAACTATAATATAAGTTGTTGTTACCAGATTAAATCACTCTCATATCTTAAAAAATCTCAAATGAGTCAATATCTGAAGTCTACTTTAATTTGAGTTTTGAATTTCAGTGTGTGGTCACCTCCTGAACTCACGCACTCACTCACTAGCAACTGGCAACCAAACTTTGAAATTCAATCTAAGCCAATTCACATTCCTTAATGATCTCAGTAAGTGATAGGAATAGGCCATTTCCGAATTGCCTTTAGCCTCTCTATCAAAGCGAGGCTAGGTGCGAAACCTTTCATATGAAAATGAGTTTTCATTCACATGCAAATAAGTTTTATTTGCATGTGAATAAAAACACATTTTCATATGAAAGGTTTCGCACCTAGCCTCGCTTTGAGAGAGAGGCAAAAGGCAACTCGGAAATGGCCTATCTAATAGTGAAACCTTTTGTTGTGTCCTGTCTTGTAAATCAGTGTCAGACTGGATAATCATGAAAAATTGATCTCAGTTTAATTTGGTGTCGTGTTCAACCATATCCATGCATAATTGCACACTGCATCCTGCACACAAGAGAGTCTTTAATAATCCCATTATTTTGTTGTGTTAACCAAATTTTACCGAGTGAGCCACAACTTATTTTTAATTTTTTTTTTCATTTTAATTAACAGTTAAAAACTTCAGCTAAAAATTTATTGCTTTTAAAAAATTCTTAGTCATATCAAAATTAAAAAGTATTAAAAAACAGATCAATTTTGATTCCAAAATGTTTATGGATTTGTAGAGAATTTAAAACTACAGTACACATCTGGTATAAATTTGAAGTACAACTGAGCATTCTGTTCAAGAGTTATTAAAATATTTTAAAGGTAAACGAGTATGAAAGATTTTTAGTAAAAATGTATGGAGGGGCCATCTTGGCGCCCACAAAATAAGCTCAGTTGCAAGCGACACCAACAGTCAGCAGCATAAACTTCAAAATACACCACAAATCTCATCACAAAAGATATCATTCACTTTATAAACTGGATGACGCTATAAATTCCATTAAATCGGTTTATAAGCATAGATAATGCAAGAATAACTTTCAACTGGTTTGTTATTTTGTTTGTCTTCATGGCTTAGGCCATCCCCATAAAATGTTTCTTTTCCCATCGCCCGACCGACCCATTTTTTTTGGAATTTAAGTAAAAAAAAATTCTAATACACTGTATGTCTGACAAGCAAAATTTTACTTTTAAAACATGTGATCAAGACTTTATTTGAATAGAAAAGCCTCCATTGTAGATGATCATGAGGAGTAATATAAATTTGGATTGGGAAAGCATTGGCAATTGAAAGCACACGTGTAACCAGGCCTTCTTACTTAGCATCCAGGCTTTTTCTGGACTCTGGCTCCCTCAGTCAATTTTCTTTTTTTTTTGCCCAACTGACCGACCCACTTTCATTAGGGAAGGCGATGGTAAACAAAACATTTTATGGGGATGGCCTTATCTGATTTAAAAAAAATAGCATGACAAATTTTGTGACACATTTAAACCTTTACAAATCAGCCGGAAGCAAAACATCATTAAACTGACTGAATAATTAATTTTGTGAAGGATACCACTGGCATCCATGGAGGTAAGTCCAGAAATGCACGCTAATGAGATTCATGCTCTTTATGATAGACATCACGAAGTGTCCCCTAGACCTAATTCTCACCTAAACACAAGCAATTCTGTCAAACATGAAGCCATATGGAAATTACAAATAATTGTGTGTAATATGAAGTTCCCAAGGTCCGAGTTACATGCATTTCTGGACATAAGTGCATCCATGCACACACCATGTTAGAAACAGCATTGCAGGAATATGACTAGTTTATATTTTTGAAGACAAGTCAGAAACGAAACTGAAAGGACGAAAATACTTTTTAGAAAAATCTCCATTGATATTTTATTATTTAACTGGAATCATAATTGATGCTAACGCCGGGTTAGCTAATAACCGCGCTTTGAACAACCGGGCTCTGGATTATAAATTGTTTTATATTTACCTTAAGGATGCTAATCAAGCAAAAACAAACGATAAAAACCGACGTTTCGGTGACGTCACTGACACCATTGTCAAGCTAACTTGTGAATGAAATGTAAATGACAACAAGTATTTGAAGCAGTGTTGGCCCTAAAATTAACATAACAGAAAGTGCGAAAATAAGAATTTATGTAAATACTTTCGCAGGAATGGAGTCTGATTGCACATTCAGAATGGATCTTGATAAACAACATTTCGTGCAATAAACAGTCAAACTTATAAATTGTGTACATTTCTTAAGTACAGAGAAGCGCCTCAACAAGTCATTGGGGACCTTTTCGTGCATGTTCTTATAGTGTTTTTGTGGGCGGCATGGTGGTCTAGTGGTTAGCGCGTCGGACTTTCAACCTGAAGGTCGGTGGTTCGAGCCTGGTCTCTACCGTCGTATTGTTTCCTTAGACAAGAAACTTTACTCCACACTGTCTCTCTCCACCCAGGTGTACAAATGGGTACCAGCGACAAAATGCTGGGGGTAACCCTGCGATGGACTAGCATCCCATCCAGGGGGGAGTAGCAATATTCCTAGTTGCTTCATGCTACGGAAACCGGGTTAAGCTCCGGCCGTGTGGGCCATCGTGGCCCGAGTGCGACTTTACCTTTTTCCTCTTATAGTGTTTAAAAATAGAGGATGACTGCTGTTTATGTCCATCCACGCGATTGTGTAAATGTCCACGCGTGTAGCCTACATAACCTGCATCGCACAGGTCACATTGGAATTTGTACACGACACATTGTTGGTTTACAATCGATGGCTTTGTTTCGTGTACTTTAAGTTCTTTATCAATTTTGTGGCTCACAAACACAGGCTGGATGGTGGTCTGCACCTTCAGGCTGAGGGACTTGAGCTGTTCTCTGACAATATCTGCTGAGACTTGATCTTTAAATGGTAGAACCACTCGAACAGTGTCTCCAGTTTCTTTGGGTGAAGGCTGTCGTACTTTCTGTTATGTTAATTTTAGCACCAACACTGCTTCAAATACTCTGTGTTGTCATTTACATTTCATTCACAAGTTACCTTGACAATGGCGTCATGATAACACCGAAACGTCGGTTTTTATCGCTTGTTTTTGCTTGCTTATGCTTGAACAAATCGTTACTGACAAGGATGCTAATATAATTTTTTTTAGCCTGCGTAGCAATCGTTCCCATACGAACGAATATTTCCGCATTCTGGCCACGTGAAAATTGAGGCGAGAGCAAAAAATCGGAGGATGGGGGTGGGAGTGGGGAGGAGAGGGAACGCTTGCCTGCAAACCCCACGATTTTGAAAAACCCTTTCGTTCACAAACGGGGCTCCTGATTGGTGCGGTGTGGTCGCCTTGAGTGACAGGTTTGACAAGTAGCTATCAAATTTTCGCGCAAAATATTTTGAGCGTGACTTGCGATCAAAGGATGAAAGATCAAAATGGAGCTCGGAGAACATGTGAAAGATTTTGAAATGTGTTTGAACGAAGTTGTATTGGAGCTGAGCGAAGCGGGGCTTGCTTTTACTTTGAAAACGGAACAAGAAAGGGCAATGCGCCATCTTTTTAACAGCAAAGATTTAATGGCCGTATTGCCAACAGGATTCGGCAAGAGTTTTTCAGTTGTTTGTTATGATGTGCGGAGGTGAAGTAAAAGACAAGGAGGTATAGGCTACTCCAGTATTATTTTTATTTCTCCATTGCATAAAGCATAATTCGGGATCAAGTGGTAGAGGTAAATTATATGGGGATGACGGCATGCGATTTAAATGAAAAACTGGATTGCTTGGACGATATACACAAAGAAAATACCCAAGAACGCACACATTTTAGTCAAAGTTACACAAGGATTTCCTCGCTTTAATGTAATGGCATGGAAAGAAAACAATACGTACCTTATTCCTCTATTAATAATAGTCCAGGAAATGTTATTCTTAGACTTGAGTATAAATTAGACCCGTTGAAAAAAATTATCATGGTATAAGCTTGGTATAAATTGACTGTTGTCGTTCATATCTGTTTGTGGTCATCGGTAATGCGTATTTTAAATTGGTTTGATCAATACAAAAACGGTAAGTCAAAAGACAAATAATACCCAAATCCAGTCATTTAAGGTTTAGACTTTCTTAAAAACCTAATTGACTCTAATTGACTCCACGATTTCATCCCAAATTTTAAAGTTGAAAGTGATCTATTTTGGCGGCTGTTTGTTTTTATCAGCGTTGAATTGAAAGTGACTACATCCGGCAAGCTCCAAGTGGCGTGGCGTAATTTGTGAGAAGATCTATTTGCATTTGTGGACCGATTCGAGTTTTATTTTGCTCACAGCAAAATATAAGATAAAATGAAACTGACTGATTAGTGCTTGTACCATAGAAAAGTCAGAAAATAGCGAGAAAAGCGAAGATCAATTTTGAACTTGAAATATAAATATAACCGTAAACAAACTTAGCGGGACAGTCGCGTGTTGAGTAGTTGAGCTGAGTAGCTGTTGTGTTATATTTTTATTAGCGGGAATTATTTCACCGGTTCTGTTAACCAGTGTTGGATTCAATAAGTCAAAGCAAGCAAATATACGGACATTTCTTCTAATTTAAGTCAACATTGTTTTGAAATGGCGAGGTTTATTGATTCCATGAATCAGTGAAGAGATTTCAACCATTTACCAAATTCTAGATCCGGTAATCTGTAATTGGCTAATTTGTTGACAAGCTGTCAATCGGCGAATAAAATGAAGCATGACAAATCGGTGGGCATTTTTCAAAATCGTGTGGTTTGCTGGCAAGCGTTCCCTCGCTTCCCCACTCCCACCCCGGTCCTCCCATTTTTCGCCCTCGCGCCAATTTTCGCGCCGCCAGAATGGGGAAAAATTCATTCGTACAGGAACGCTTGCTACGCAGGCTAAATTTTTTTGTTTGATTTGTTTCTTTCTTTTTCAAGTAAGATGTCTGTATAAATTCCTCCGATGTATCCTCAGCTACTGTAGTAATAACCTTGCTCGCTCAGCTTTTATTATTAAAATGACTAGTAATTATTTAACATTTTCTCATAAACATCTTTGGCAAAATTTAATTCCTGGATTGTTGTAAATGAAAGGAGGTGTTGATATGATATGTATGATATATGTATGTATAATAAAAAATAATGTCAAAAAGTACTGTGCAGATTAATCAAAATGCCAAGATGCTCTGCCTAAAGTTTAAAGTGCCCCTGTGATCAAATTTTTGACTTTCATTTTTTTACATTTTTGTGTACAATTAGACTTTCTTACTTGTCTTGCGAAATTTCAATTCATTACGAACATCAGAAGTCATTTTATTTTTACATTTATTTCCAAGAAATTACGGCCACCATTAATCAACCTAATGTTCCAAGGCTTGGTTGCGAATGGGAGAAAGTGACGTCAAAGACTCAAACATACCTCACGGGTTGAAATTATAATAACAATAAGTATTGAAAATCATGCGAAAAGCAACACAAATTTTGGACTTGTTCTTCATGCAATTTTCTATGCTGATTGTTATTTATTTCAACCCATGAGGTATGTTTGAGTCTTTGACGTCACTTTCTCCCATTCACAATCACGCCTTGGAACAAGGTTGATTAATGGTGGAAGTAAATTCTCAGAAATAAATGTTAAAATAAAATGACTTCTGATGTCAATATAATGGATTGAAATTTGGCAAGATGAGTAAGAAAGTCTAATTGTACATGAAAATGTAAAAAAAATGAAAATCAAAAATTTGATCATAGGGGCACTTTAATCAAATTCAGTTGTACTGGTTTCAGTGTAGGGAAAAACTGAAAAACCCACTCGGGTGAATTAAGGAATGGGTCTCGTTCGATTTAAAGGGGGGTGGTTTATTTTAAAACATATTTAACTTATTGACTTTAAACTTACTAAGAGGCTTTTAATTGTTGAAATTTTTTTTTTCGCTTACATGAATGGACTTGCTACGTCATGTGACTTGCCACGCCCAATTTTCAGCAATTATTTTCGATCCAAATTTCAAGATATTGGGAAAATATTTTTCTATTTAATTTGTTTTTTATCAATGACCATTAGCACAGGGTTTGTGGAACTAATCAGGGTTTTCTAAAGTTATTTGTTTTCTGTAAACTATAACGTTTTAATTTTAGAGAGGGACTGGGACTAGAGGAAAACAATGAATAATTATGCAGCAATAACAGTTTTCGAAATTCGCCGTGTAATTTGACGTATTACTTTGTAAACTGAAGACAAAGGAAGAAAAAACGGGAGCTTTTAATTGATTTTTCGTGCCGTAATCTGAAAATTCCAAATTTTGCATAATTTAGGGCGTGGCTGGTCATGTGACCCCAACAGACACAGGATACCATCCAAAAATGGTTTTGTTTCTTAGTGCTTGGTTACAAGATAAAATATTAGGGGTCGCTGAATAAAGCTAGAAAAAATGATGAAAACCCAATATTACACGAGGAGCCGTGCCTTAATTCATGCGAGCAGAGATAAAATTCCCTAGCAAGAATGTAAACCAACCAAAAAAAATTAACAAAATTGCCAGGAAAGCAAGGATTGTTTCACACTGACACAGTCATTTCTGGCTTTCCTGGATTTCATTTTGATGAACAAAATCTGCACTTTCCACAAAAGCCAGGAGTGATGTCACTTGCTGTTATTACACTTGCTTGATATTACATGACGTACTGACTGACTGTGTACTGAGTGAATGTCATTTCAGTCTGTCAGTCTAAATTCATAATAAAAATTGTTAAATTTCGAAAAAGTCTGTCGGCTGTCAGTTAAAATTTTTTATAAAATTTTATAAAAGGTTTTAAGCCGACCATTGATTGTATAAAATTTATTTGAATTCATAAAATTTTGAAAGGTGATGTGTTACTGTAAAATTATTATTTTTTTGCATACGTTGTTTCTCTAAAACGGCAGAAAAAAAAAACAGCATAAAAAATTCTGAACAATGTTTTGCAATTAATTTGTACATCACATGCCAAAAATGGGGCAAACTGAGTGCGAAAAAATAAAAAAGTCCTAAAATTCAACATACTGTAGTATGGTTATGCTCCAACCCTTTCAATTACTCGATGGCTGTTGATTTTGTTCAGGTTTCTATTTCATACTCAATGTTTTTACATGAACTAACTAAACAGCTAGGGCAGCTGTAATGTCAGTTTATTTGGGTGACATATTCTGCAGATTGATGGCTTTCATAGTTTTACAGTGAAGTAGAAAACATTATTCTACAGCTTTTAATGACACAATTTATATTAATCACTCACCTTTGTTTTTAAACTGTTACACAACTGTATTACAAAGTGTCACTTGCCGACTGAATTCCTGAAAAACATGTGTAAATAAAATGAGAAAATGTGTCAAAATATATAAGCAATAAAAACAAATTGAGGAAGGTTTTTCCTGTGTACGATACATTGTCATTTGTGCACTGCATAAATCAAAGACTCCTTAATGAACCAACTTGTGAATATGAAATGCTCTAAATAAAAAGATTCTTCACTCAAAAATACATGGTATATCACTTGAGGGACAGATCCATATATATTAAAGTTGAATTTTAGCTGTGTCACCGGGGTAAATAAATTAAATGAAAAACTCGACGTGGACAGATTTTCGGAGCCAAAAGTTTTGGGTTGCAAAATCAATTTTAGAAATAATTAATAAAAGTACTAATAAATAAAGACTTCCAATAAAGGCTGCCAATTTCATCAATTCATCAATTATTTCAAGTACAGTACAGGGGAGGTCAACCCTGCTCCCTGGAAATAAATAAATTGCCTCTTGCAAGAAAGTCGGATGCAGAGAGTGTGCTTTGTATTTTATGCAGCAACCTTCTGACTTCTCTGATATTTAATATCAACTACCGGTATACATACAGGTTTGATTCTGCAGTATAAATGGAAAGGCGGGATGAATGAGAGTCAGAATGTTCTCAAAACTGCCATGATTATAATTAAACTATATTGTGATTATATAGTCAAAAATGTTGATTCCTGACCACAGGCACGAAAACCAGAGAGAAAGTTAAGCAGCACTTTGATGCAGCTACAATGTAGAACAAACATTGAAAATACAATTTACATGTTGGCTGAGAAACTGAAAAAATTATTTTTACCACAATAGCCACTAAACTCGCAATCTGATTGGTCGACGTGAGTGGTAAATGAGAGTCCAGACAACGGTGCTGACGCTAACATCACGCGCGCTTGAAAAAAAAAACAATCAGATTGCGAGAAAGTTATAGACAACACTTGCTCTTTCTTTGCTGTCACGTTTGTAACAAGACTTCGATTTTTAATTTTTTTTTCTAAATATTGTTGTAAAAAACAAATTTACACAGGTTTTCCGCGGTGTGGACTCTTATTTACCATGATTTACGTCATCACATGGTCATCACAGCAATCAAAAGGCAGCATTAATGGCTTCAAATTGCCATTTTCTCAAAATTCTTTAGGAGTCAATGGGTTAAACAATAATATAAAATGCATTATATTATTTTTATTTAATTTGCAGCATTGGGCACCAAACTAAGCCACAGCTTGACAAAGTTTTATACAAGTTCCATGTTGTCTTTCCAACAATTTACAACTTTGTCTTTCACAGTTTTTGAATTCCGGTTAGCCACTCAAAACGGCAACTATTAGAACTTGTACAAAACATTGTCAAGTGCGTAAGCAGAGCTCTGAAATTTGTTTATCTCTAAACACAGCCAAGCTCAAATTGTTGAGCCGTATTTTGATTATTGTAGTATTGTGTGGGACAACATTAGCAAGCACCTCACCAGTAGGTTGCAAAAACTACAAAATCGTGCTGCACGGGTTATATCCGGTGCCGAGTTCAGGACTTCAATAGATGTATTATTAAGTAGCTTAGGTTGGACTAGCCTTAAAGAAAGAAGAAATAAGCAAAAAGCGCTTATGATGTTTAAAATTATAAATGGCATGGCACCAGCCTATTTACAGAATATTTTTACGAATAACATCGGGCGTTCGACTTATAATCTAAGGATTTCTAGTTACAATTTAGCTTTACCGGTAGCTAAAACTGATTACTACCGAAAAAGCTTTGCATACACCGGAGCGAAAGTTTGGAATTTATTACCAGAAGAGATAAAATCTGAAAAGTCTGCGAGTGCATTCAAAAACAAACTAGCATCTCTCAATCTCCCTATTGAATTTTAGTATTTTTCCGAATTATTGCTCTGTTTTAACCGAAATACTTATTTTATTCATAGTTAATATACTGATGTAAAATATTGTAATTAGTATATGTAGTTATATATTTTCACGGCTTTTGTGAAAAACAAAAGTGCAATTATTTGTAATTTTTGACAAAGTCACCGTGGGTAAATAAAGTTTTTCTATTCTATTCTATTTTTCTATTCTAAACGTGTTATTGTGGCTCTAAGGGAAAGTTCATTTATTATGACAAGGGGGGGGGGGGAGATAAAAATATTGAAACTCGAAGCTTGAAATTTTAGCAGCCCCCCTCGCTAGCGGTTCAATTTTTTAGGAGCCCTCCCCTTGGTAGTCGAAAAAATTTCAGACCCCCCCCCCCCTCCTAGCCCAACAATTTTTTCAGAGGCCCCCCTTCAGGTGTCTAAAAATTTTCGGAGCCCCCCCCTCAATATCTTCATCCACCCCCCCTTGTCACATTAAATGAACTTTCCCTAACAATCACATAATTTAGAAAGGAAGACTCAAAAAATATTAAGAATCGAAATTGAATAAAATTAACAATTATCTGAGTTATGCAACAAGAAATGTCTAGGAATTGAAAGTCAGATGTGCTTTATATTTTTCATGCAGCAACCTTCTGGACTCTGACTTCTGTGATATTTAATTTTAACATAAATACATAAGGTTTGATACTGCAGTATGGAAGGAGATGATTATAGTCAAAACACAAAGCTGATAACTTAATGTACCAGTCAATTCCAAGACCGCCCATCTTTCACTTTGCTTGTGCTGTTGTCTGTTGTTTATATATCTCTTAGCTAGATTTAGTTGCAGCGAAAAAAATAGAACGCACATGTTTCGAAATACTAAATGTGAACAAAGATCTTGCTTAGTCACTTTCGTTTTGTCCGTTGATTAAAAAAAACGCAACAGACACGTGGCACCGGAAAGAATGGATTACGAAATCTTTTACCTTGCGACCGCTAACCAACGTTTTTGTTGAAGTCAAATGCCCGCCCCGTCGGGCCTCGTTTCACGTCAAATGCCCCACTATGCGGAGCTAACTTCTCGTCAAATGCCCGGGGTATGCCCGGGGGGGGATGGGCGGTCTTGGAATTGACTGGTACATTACTAAGTGATGTTGATTCCTTCCACTGCTACAAAGCAAGCTGGATAAACCTTTAAAATACAATTTACTTATTAGCTGAGAAACTGAGTACACATCTGAAAGTTTAGTTAATTGTCTTGTGAACTTCAAAGCAAGAAACAACAAGAAATAAACTCGCAAAATCTGTTTCTCACCGATTTCTCAACTCAAACTGTTTGGTCCCAGTCCCCACTCGGGAAATAAATGTTAGCGTGACAGCGAAGTCTATTCCCCCGGCTATTCGTACGGCACCCGTACGCGGACTTCGATTTGCTATTCATACGGGAGTCCAAAACTTTCGACTGTTTCACTTTTGTTGGTCCACAATATTAAATATTCGTTTAGTTTTATGAAGCGCTTCTGGTAAGCGATGTTGATTTCGCCGAGTCTCTGTATACTACGCGAACCACTCATTTCCTGACACTTGAAAATGTTTCGCGTCAAAGAATACTTCCGTACGGCCAACTTCGATTTGCTATTCAGGCTATTCGTACGGGAGTCCAAAACTTTCGTCAATTTTCGATGTTATTCTTCACTTTTGTTGGTCCACAATATTAAATGTTCGTTTAGCTATACGAAGTGAAGAATAACATCGAAAATTGTCGAAAGTTTTGGACCCGGGTTTTGGTCTCCCGTACGAATAGCAAATTGAAGTCTGCGCGCGTACGGGTGCCGTACGAATAGCCACTGCGTAAAATAAAATACCGAGAGCCTGTAAGCTAGTTATAAACTAGTGTATCCAATGGATAGTGAATGCTGCGGCAAATATATTCAATTGATACTCTCGGCAGCGTGAGACACTCATGGTGTTGAATTGCCAAAACAAACAAAAAATGTATTTTGGCTAAATGAGAAATGCACGCACACAAAAACAAATCTACTTGAATTCGTAAATGGATCATCTTGTAGTTAAAAACTCAAATTGTACCGGCTAGGCTGTTTTACCCAACTCTTACAAAAAGCTTTGACTTGAAATAAGTTACCTCCAAAAGCGATTATTATTCATCGATATTTTGTCAGCATACCTTTTTGTTAATTTGAGTTTACTTTAAAACAAGAAGACAATATAGTGCCTTTCAGATAAGCTGTAATTTGTAGGAGTCTTGTAAGCTCTCGTCGACCTTGTGTCAAGAGTCACGGGTAACCTGATCATAAGTTCCCGAGTTATTTCCTGTGGATATTCACACAACACCGAGACGGCCGAGAACAAAGCGCTTTCAGATTCGCATAACGAAAGTGTCCTTGATATTTCATGCCGATAGAGCTCATAAAAATAACACGGACCTGATTCGCATAATGAAAGTGTTTAATTCAAAGAAGAATATTCTTAATATTTCCACGGCCGTTACAAAAAGCACTTTGATTACAAAAACAATGTCCTCGTTATTACGTGTCGAAAGAACTCAGAACTTCTATATCTTTTGTTTACACGACACAGCTGTCACTGTGATTCTCGCTACACAAGTTATAATGCCGCGGAGAACTCTGGTAAAAAGTGTGGTTAAATGCAATGCATTCTGGTAAAAAGTGTGGTTAAATGCAATGCATGCTGGTAAAAAGTGTGGTTAAATGCAATGCATTCTGGTAAAAAGTGATAAATTCGAGAATAGGCCATTTGCACGATGACGTCATTTGACTACTACAACCAGAATTCATTTCGTTTTTCCTTTCTTATTTAAATTTTGTAATCCCAGTGCGGTTTAAATAACAATAGCCCTAATTTACACTTCAAAACAAAAAAACTGAAGGATTCTGGTAGTAGTAGTCAAATGACGTCATCGTACAAATGGCCTATTCGTCCCACCTTACACAGCTGTTTCGAGAAAGGTTGTCGGGAAAAAGCGTAAGTAAGTGCACGCGACAATCCAGAAAGGTATTGTGGGTAGTCATCCACGCTATATCTTAAAGACTCATTTATCCCAATGGCCCGCCATCTAAGATCGTCCCTGTACGGACGAGGCATCGCGGGTTTTATGTATTAATTTGACTTATTAAAATTCATTGATCATATCCCATATTATTTTTCGGGATTGTCGCGTGCACTTTTTCGCTTTTTTCCGACAACCTTTCTCGAAACAGCTGTATATCTCTCTTCAATCCTGATTATGTTGCTGCTCGCTCGCTGCGCTCGCTCCGCAGCAATAAAATACCGACAGCCTGTAAGCTAGTTATAAATAAGTGTAAAGCGAAAACATTGAATTTAAAAAGTCTTTGAAGACTGTTACAGTTCGTTGAGGATATAAAAATTAGAGCATGACGCGCTCTGATATGATCTATAAATCATTGATCTCAGTGCCGATCTTGCATGCATTTCTCACTTGACAAGCACAACTCTTTGAATATCGTAAGAAGTTGATTCCATCACAGCCACGAAACATAACTGACGAGAGAGCGCGAATTCCCCTAGAGGCCGGGAGCGATGAGAGGCGGCTGTATTCGCAGGCTAATGCGAGTGTTGCAGCCACCTCATTATTACAAACGAAGGAATGATTGCGACATACGACATTGATCATCTTTTCAAACGCTGCTCATGAGCTTTACGTTTAAAAACCTTACAATTTAGAATCTATAAACATACCTGTATCTTCCGGAGATGTTTTAAGAAGAAAAGATGAAAGCGATCTAGTGTACGTTGGCAGATTTGTGTGAGGTTTTTACACCGAGGATGCGCTGTAGATTTGCAGGTCTGAAGCAGACGCGGACGGGAATTCTTTTAAAAGGTGCGGCTGGATGGATGACGTTGTCCGTCTGGAAATATCACGCGATACTTTTTTATGAATCAACAATGACAGCAATCAATCAATCAATCAATCAATCAGGGACGGAGACCTTTTTGCAATTAGGGCTATTTTTAGTTAGCCCATTTTAGGGAGTACCCCACCCCCCCCCCCCCCCCCCTCACTCCGGGACACAACCCGCACGAAAAGACCGAAAGCCGCCAAAATTGTGGCGCTGTGTCGCTTGAGTTGAATGAATTAAATTAGCGAAGGAGTAAATGAGAGTATAAAAGTTGAAAAGTCTTTCCTGAGCTGCGATTTTCCGATTTTCGGCTAAATCTCGCAGGCTCTCTGGTGGGATATAGGGCGAAAAAAAGGCGAACGGAGAGGGGGTTAGTGCTTGTTCCCCTCTCCCCAGTTTTAATATTTACGTAAACTAATACCCGTTTCTTTCCCCATGGCACTGACATGTATCAGTTTAGGTAAATAAAGATGCTCTTTGGCCAAATGCCACAATTGTTTGTGGCGTGACCGTTGCGCAATTTTTCCTTTTAGCTCTTTCTAGAATGATTAGCTACATATATGAGATAGGTGAAGTGCCGCGGGGGGCATTCGACTTTCATTATGTTTCAGCTACGCGCACTGACGAAGGCCAAGAAGCCTGATACAGCTGTCTGCGTCTGCTTTCTAGTATTGAGCGCTGATCACGTCAGGTCTGGCCAACCGTAGTGCCTTTTCTAACAGAATGCCTTTTTTTACATTGTTTGATCGGTCCTGAGTACTGATCCAATGCTACGCAATAGATCGTTCACGGTATTTGCAGTCTTCGTTGATTTGTCTTTTATGGTCCGTATAGACTAGAGAGGTTTGACTGATGTACATCTAGCCAAATTGGCTATTCCTGTTTTTAATAGCCTTTTAATATCGTATTCCCAAAT
This sequence comes from Cladopsammia gracilis, assembly GCA_022457155.1. Lineage (NCBI taxonomy): Eukaryota > Metazoa > Cnidaria > Anthozoa > Scleractinia > Dendrophylliidae > Cladopsammia > Cladopsammia gracilis. Next base: position 808,486 of record JAJGOT010000357.1, read on the forward strand.
TAAGACTTCACCACTGAGTGCCTTTTGTTTGGCATAGTGCGATAGCTGAACATCACCATGCACCGAGTTTATTTATTTATTTTTAATTTAATCAATATTTATACAGGGACATCTATTTAGCTGAGCAAGTTTAAGTATAGCCTGCGTAGCAGGCGCATGAAAAGAATATGGGCGCGCGGCGAAAGGGGCGCGCGAGCGAGACACGCGAGAAGGAAAGGAGCGTGTCTCCCTCGCGCACCCCTTTCGCCGCGCGCCCATATGACCCATATTCTTTTCATGCTACGCAGGCTAGTTTAAGTGGAGCCCTGTTAAAATACTAAATTACAATAGTATGTAAAAATCTATTACAAACGTATACACTTGCACTAACTGACTATACAAACATAGAAATAGGAATTATTAAAGTAGAAAATGCAGAAAAGTAGATTAATCGGAAGAGCGATTAAAATGACGCTTGCATTCTATTTTATGTTGTTTTACGGCCGCGTTTTTGTTGAATCCCGGAAATCCGAAAATGTAAAGTCCATAAATTCGAAAAAAAGCTACAAATAGCATAGCCTGCAATGCAGGCGTTTATTAAATGATGGGGCGAAATTTCGAGGACGCGCGCGCGAGGGGAGAAAGGGAGAGGAAGAGTTTTCTCCCCTCCGCGTGTTCCCCGCGCGCGCGCGTCCTCGAAATTTCGCCCCATCATTTAATAAACGCCTGCATTGCAGGCTACAAATAGCAAGGACAAGTTTAGTTATCATCTTTCTACGAGCATTCGCTCTCAATTCAGTTGCTTATATTGTTTCGCAAATCTACAAAACCCTTCAACTGAAGCAAATAATTGAAAACAAACAAACAAACATATCGGAGGTTTTCAGTATAAGTATAAATAAAATATGTCGATATCTGGTGAGTTTTAATTTGCTGAACTTGTTTTATCTCTCCTTTTATACATAAGCGACTAAGGCCCGGTTCAAACGTCGATCTTCACATGTGCCGAACCTAATGCAAATGAGAAAAATCTATTGTTCTTGCTCATTTGCATTAGGTTCGGCACATGTGAAGATCGACGTTTGAACCGGGCCTAAGGCCTGGGGCAAACGTCGAATCTTAGTCGAACTTAATTCGTCGAACCTATGAATTTTGAAATAGGCGCATGAATGGTGCGACGTCTGCCGCAATTAAGTTCGACTCAAATTAATTGGTTCGACTCCAGCATAAGTTCGACTTGCCATGTCGGATAATGCGACAGTGGTTCGGCGTTTCAGCAAATTAAACACCGTTCTAAACTTGTGCTGAACTCAATTCATAAATCATGCAAATTACAAAATAATTGATTCAAATGTGATGGACTGCGCAAACGTCACAAAAATACCGACTCCCCCATCTGCCAAACGCTATCCCCCCCCCTCCCCCCTGACGAGTAGCGCTGTACAAGGACAATTTCATGACCGGGAATGGCGAGCTATCGAAAGTCATTGCTGACATCGCGCACAGCGTGATGGAAATGTGTTTTGATATAAAGGCTTGAGATGCGAATTCCCTATTTGCAATAAATGTTCAGTGTTTGAAGAAAACGAGGATGGACAGCCGGTAAAAGCGTTGCTCAGAGCTGTATGTAATGCGAGTCTTCTCTTTCTATTTTTCGCAATTAAATACCAAAGAAAGGCCTGACGAGCACTGTATTTCGGCATTTCGCTAGCAAGTCTTAGCAGTAACTAGCCGCGTCGAGTGAATATCACGGGGGCGCGTGCTTATTCCCGTGTTTTAATGAAGTGCAACTGGTGAAATAGGATTGACGCAGGTTCGACGTTTGCTACCACGCTGGAATTAAGTCGACTCTTTGTCCAACCTATTTTTAATAAATTCGACGCGACTTAGATTCGACGTTTGCCTCAGGCCTTAGTAACTAATTTTGGCTTTGCTGAAATCGAGGAAATCTTTATAGTAAACTGTTGTAATAGGTAGAGTTAAATAAGATTGAATTTATTATATAAGGTTAGATTTAGGTTTATGATAATTAGTTATATTTAGATAAATAAATTTTTATTGGATAGTTTGTGATTATAATGTATAAGGTTGTTTTTAAACGTTTTTATAATTATTGTATGTAGTAGTCCACGGCTCACTGGAAGAGCATTTTTAAATGAAGGTGATTCCGTGTTTTTTTTTTAAACAAGAGGCTGCAAGCAGCCTGTACTCATGCGCATGCTTAAGAAAATTTTATGATATATTTTAAACATGATAAGAAGATGTCCGACATGGAGAAGAGTTACTCCTTTCATTCAGTCATCGTTCCTGCAAACCACATTGTTTACTATTGAATGTTGTGGACATGAAGACTGTACCACAATGAAGCCAGTGATTCTTCTAAGTATTACATATACCAAACGTGAACATAGTAATGTATGTAGGGTTGTAGGAGATTCTGTCGTGACACCTAAGTAACGCTCTTTAACCGGAAATGAGAATAGCCGGAAGTCACTAAACAGGAAGTGTAAATGGCAAATACGTCAATCGGAAGTGCACAATTTAAAATATGCGTGCATAAATTTGCATGCAAAATCGTGACACAAAAATAATAAAAATAATAACAAGAAAAACGGAGCCGAAACCTTACCTCATGCCGCTTCGCGCATGAGTAATAAAGATGATGATGAAAAAGGAAAAAGATGAACCGCGAAAAGAATGTCGCAAATATTTCCTGCAAGTCCAAGCGGCAGTCCACACCAATCTGGTAAATTACATAGTTTCCAGTTTCCCTCATTTTTCACAAACAGTGATTTGCTTGTCGCTGATTAGACTTGCCACAAGTCGACCTTACGAGTTTCACAGTAAAGAGAGCGAAGCGAGCTCTTGAAGCCATTCCGACGCCATTTAGCGAAGTTATTCGAAGTCGTTGTCTCCCCTTCTAAAAAGAAGGGGAGACAACGACTTCGAATAACTTCGCTAAATGGCGTCGGAATGGCTTCAAATTCGGTACAAGACACAAGTAAACGACTCATTTGAGGTAGGTAAACTTTATTTCAAAATAGATAGTTATTTACCCAATTTTAGAGAATCCGTGATTTTCCCATGCATTTCTCTGTATACACAAGCTGTCGCATACACCACGTATGTAGCTTGGGAAGCCTGTGCTGCAGTGAGGATCGATCAAAGGACGAGCAAAGATCATGCATGCAAGGAAGACTAGACGTTTTAAGCTCATTGAAACTCATTGAACGTGTGTATAACCGTTCTAAAATATTCATGAAGCAGGCATATTAGCATGTGAATCAAAAAGTTACTGAATCAAAAGGCTGCAAAGATTTAAATAGTTCGTGCCTCGCAGGCTGCAAGCGACTGAAGTTCGGACACGAAACAGAAAGTGACTCGGGAACATATCAAATTCCGCCATCTTCCCGCCAAGCGAACCCATCATCTTCGCGACCCGACACGCGTTCTCACCCGTTGTCAGGATTAAACAAGAATTTCCATGGCTTTTAACTAGCGTGTTGGGTTACCTTTGTGACTTTTGCTTTATAATCTCAAAGATTTAAAGCACGATTGTGGAATCTACCTTCACCATTATGTCAGCTCAAGAAGTTGTTCAAGACTTGTCGTTTCCAGTGAAGGTTTACGTTGGCATCGTTCATCTTTTACTTTTGTTTTTAGTCGTTCTGTTTCTTCAAAGACCCAGGAAAAACTACGACAAGGGCGCTCAACAGGGCCGCAAAAGCAGAACGTTTACCAAAGATGATCGCGCCGTGACAATCGAATCATGCGAAAACGCTGGCTTGGTTCTATCTACACGCTCAAAGCAACGAAGACAAAGACCGCACGCCGCACATTGTCAAGTTGTGGCTACGTGCTCTAAGGGGCTGGTCGTTTATTACCTGTGAGGGAGGCCCGGCCATTTTGAGAAAGCTTAGAAGATTTTCAAACCGACCCCACTTCATCCTAATTCTTTGAAAATGACCCCCCCCCCCCCTCCATAACTTTGACATATTGTGAAAGTGATCCCCCCCCCATCCGAATATTTTAGCTAGAAATTGAGCCGAAGTTCACCACAAGCTTTAATGCTTAAAGGGAACCTCCATTGTTATAACAAATTGACGTTAAATTGTTGGAAATAAAGTCTAAATTAAACATTTTTTAAAAAGTAGGTGCAAATATAATTTTAGTGTACAAAAAAATGGATATGAATATCGCCTATTTTCGCTTTCAAATTTCCCGCGCGCTGCCATTTTAAATATTTATGACGTGTTACGGTTGCCTTATTGTTGCATACAAAAGAACTCCGATTCTTAACAATAGCGACAACCGCAACACGTCACAAATATTCAAAATGGCGGCGCGCGGGAAATTTGAAAGCGAAAATAGGCGATATTTATATCCATTTTATTTGTACACTAAATTATATTTGCACCTGCTTTTTAAAAATTTTTAATTTCGACTTTATTTCCAATAATTTAACGTCAATTTGTTCTGACAACGGAGGTTCCCTTTAAAGTAGTGTTAAAAGATCGGTGTTTATTTTTCACAGCTGTTACATCACTCAATTCACTGCAGCCTACCACTGAACCATTGCACGAACAATCGTTTTGTACCATCGGAAGTACTACTGATTGTTGATTTGCATGCTAAACTTGGTACTATGAATATGTATTTACTCAGTTACTTGACAAGTTGTATTCTTTGCGGTTTTGATCTGAACAGACTGGACAGCTGAGTCGCCGTCGGCTCCAAAAATTATGCAAACCAATGTCCTGCTTGAGTGTTCCAGTTCGCGTCTGACAGAATTTGTGGTACACAACCATATCAATGCCGTTATTTCAGAGTTTGTTTTTAACGCAAGGATTGCTTTGCGTTCATTGTATGGCAGATTGTTTTTTGGCTTTTTAATTTGAACTTCTGCGAGTTCTGTTTTAACTTCCTCTAGGAAGGTTTCTAGGGCAACTGATGGATGTACTAGTGGTTCCCAGTTGATTTAACGTAGAAGGGGTGCAGTTTATTGCTCTGCCCGTGGTAGATGTATTTGAGACGCATTCGTCTCGCAAATTGTCGATAGTCTTTTAGCAGTTGTCGCCTAACGAATCGGCGTAGGGATAAATTTTGGCCCCTTTGATAATAAATTTATCTCGTCAGTTGACATTTTGTAATATGAGAGTTTTTTTTATGAATTTCTGGTTTGTATTCTCAATTGTATATTGTCTCCTGTTTTTCAAGTTCTTCTCACTTTATGTCTTTTGTTAATGGATTTGCGCTTTTTTGTTTCCCTCCCCTTTTCTGCACAGTCAGAGAACAGACAGGGATATCTGTCACTTATTTTGTTGTTCTTTTCCATTGCTTTCATCATTTGATCGATCTTTTCGATCCTCTTTGCAAGCGTTTCCGCCAAACTATAATTACATCTTTGTGTGCCTCGGAATTAGTGTCTTTAGCCTCAAGCGGCCTGTTTTTAATGAGTTTCTCATTGTTTGTCTTCTTTTCTTTGGAAACGTTCTTAGCTCTTTGCTCAGTTTTGCTGAGTTTAATCTTGCTTCGTTCTATCTTCCGATAGTGGAAGCGTGTGAGTGCTCCGATGAGTTTCTGCTCCGCGTCCTTTCTGTTCTCTCGGCTCGTGGCGGCGTTTTCTGATCGGCGAACGTTGGCCATTCTGATGGCGTTTTCTGATCGGTGAACGTTGGCCGATCTCCAGCTCGTCATCAGCGGATTCTAACAGCTTGTTTTCTTCTTTGTCAAGCTCTTTTTGGCCTGATGTGGATGCCGGGGCCAGGTAGTAGCATGCCGTCTTTTGAAAGTGTTAAGTTTTCCATTTTTAAAGTGATTCCATGGAAAAAGAAGATGTAATGAAAATTATCTAAAACTTTGCACAGCTATTTATCACGTGTAGTGCATCAGAAAAATACAATAAAAAGAGGGGGTCACCATGCCCGTTTTCAAGTTATAGCGCTGTAATATATTGCTTATTTGCTGGCTCGTGACGGCAATATTGAAAATCCAAGCCTTGAGCGAGAGGCAACCATTCTTTCCAGAAAGTAATAATTAGCAATGAAAAATTAGTATTATTATATATTATAATAGCAGAACAATGTCATCGTGAAAAGCCTTAAAGTTACCGAAAAAGAGAAACATAAAATAATAGGGCTGCCAATTTCAGCAACCGCACGCTCCCAGTGAAACGCTAAAAACTAGATTGTAAAAGTGATTTCATGAGAATATTTCAAAATCTACTAATGAAATATTCTTCAAATATGGATATATAATGGAGAGAAGTATTTTCTTCAAATACGTGCAATAAAAAAGATAGGTCACCATGCTCGCTTAGGAGAAAACTAACACTTATTTACTAAGGAAACTGAACCCTCAAAGGAAACTCTCTTGCTTCGGAATGCGCACGCGCTCCTGCACGCACGTGCAAATGACGCAATTTATTATGCGCAGTAGTGATGCGCAATGCAATAGTACTGAATCACCTTGAACAAGACTGCAGTTTCGATTCTATAGTGAATCTCATCAGTTGTTTCTTTGTTAAAGGTCTCAGTGGAATGGCAGTAAAAACTGATAGCATTCCGTAGTTTGTTAGAAGTTTGACGGTTTTATACTCATTGTATCCCGTTGTGAGGATCCAAAATTCTGGCTTCTTATTGGCTCTCATTTGTCCAATAGCCAGATGTTTTTTTCGATCCTGAAATGGTTGTGTTTCTTTTGAAGGTCGTTTTGCTGCTGCTTTTTGGAGTTATAACGTCTAGCATCTCGTAAAGAGACAGTGTAGCTTGCTATTCCATGCCTTTTTGAAGGCACCGTTTTAAGGTTACAGAGTACCTTCAGATCGAAAATTTATTGAAATTTTTTTGGGGCGTCAAAATAAAGTTTACAGAATGAACTTTTATCCAAAAAAAATTATCGAAAAATAGTGAAAATTGACGGAGAAATGACGGTATAACTTTTGTGGGTGGAGTTTGTTTATGAAGCGATATGTTTTTTTAAGCGCTGTTTTCTCAAAGTTAATTTTTCGCTTGTTCGGGACACTTTAAAGAGATACAACTCAAAGGGAATTTGTTCGATTTTCCTGAAATTTGGACAGAAGCTAGGCTAACATACAATCAACAAACACATGTCGGCGAATTTCTCATTTCCGAAAACTTTTTCGTCAAGAGCCATTTACGTGCGATCATTCCAATTTTTTTTCATCCTTTTTCGAAAATATTCTGTAACTTTTCACTGCAATTGAATATAGGAAATCGCTGACACATTTTTGTAGCGCTTCGCGTCCGGAAACCCGAGAACAAATCAAATTAGCAAAATACAATAATCGCTTTGAGTTATAGCGTTTTAAAGCTGATTCGGACGTTCGAAATTTAGACGTAAAAAATTCGACAATTCATTTTATTACCAAATGGTTTCCATATTTAGATAGCCAGCTCTATAAGCTTTAATTTGATATCTGGGTTTAGATATATTAAGTGTAATGTTAACCCTATTCGGCCTGGGGGGGGGGGGGGGGGGGCACAAAGTGCCCGCGATAACTTTGAACGTTCATAACTTCTTTAATATGTATTCAAACGCCATCAAACTTTGTGGCAACTCAAATATTGATGAGTAATCAATGCAATCAATGACCAATCAATACAATCGATAAGTAATCAATGACTGAAAATTTTGTGGCCTATCGATTACTCATCGATTACCCATTGACCATCGGCAATAATCAATGACTAATCAACTGATTACCCATTGATTACTCATCGATTACACATTGATGTCATTGATTTCATTGATGAGATATGCCTGGTAAGTAATATCAGGTAGTAGCATATTGACTCTTCGCAGTTAAATTAAATTGATGTGAGGTAATTCTTGGCAATTATCTTTTAGGTCAGTCCTGCAAGGTATAGGGTATCTATTCACATATACAGTACCTTCTTATCACCTAATCCTGTGTGTGCGTTTTCTAACAAACAGCTCAGCGACTCCCCTTGCTTCCAGTCACTTGGCACAGAGACGTACGTAGAAGGAGTTGCAAAGTACAATCAAGGACTAAGTACTCTGTAAATAGCAGGCATATATATATATAATGCGACTTTTAAGTCATTGACTATAAAACAATGCCAATGTTCCAGGTGGCATGCTCGGCATAAAACACCGTATTTTTGGCTTTTTAAATTTTGTTTTCGCCAAAGTAAGTCAGTAGTTGAACATTTTGGGGTTCTTTATATTCTAGGTACAATTACAACAGAAAAAACTGTGACTTGAAGGTGGCCATCTTCAAAGCCGTATTTCTTTTCCTTGCCTGCAAATATTCCATTGCAACAACCGACAACAACACTCACAATAACGTGGCTTGATTTTCCAGCACATGAAACCATCGTGCAAATGGAATATTGTATTAACGATGATCGGTGATTCCCAAGTAGCAAATAATCCCAGAATGCGGCAACTTTGAATAATTTACGAAACACGAGGGGTTTTCAAAGCATTTAGAAAATAGAAGACGTGAAGTAGCAAACTTGACGACCCAAATTCGCCGAGTTTCGTCGAGACTATACACAGGAAACTACAATAGGTAAGGCCGTTTGTACATATACTGAATGTTATCATATTTAAAATACCAGAAAACAAATCGGTAGTTTTTTCACGAGTCGAACAAACTTGAATTTCTTGAAATTCGCAAATTACGCACTATAAATATCTTGTTCTTTCTTCGCTTATAGTTTTTGCTGGGAGCTTCGATCTTTTCCGGTTATATTAACGCTTACATGCCGAATAATCGATTTATAAAAGGGAGCCTCCGCGCCATTAAATAGCTGCGAGCCACCTTAAGCCTAGCCTGCGATACATTTGACGTCATGCCTTTTTCAGGCGACTGTTCACACTTAAATCTCTGTTTTAAAAAATCTCCACTTTGGACAGCAGTTTTGTCAATCTCCGTTTTCAGTGCGTTTTTAATCGCGTTTACGTGTGGACGGAAGGCGAAAACGCAGAAAAAAATGTTTGTTTTCAAATGAAAACGCATACGTGTATTTACATAAATAAACAAATACACAAATACAGTAAGAAATCTTTAGATAACACGGACGTGAAGTACAACGGTGTTGCCTTACCTGTTAACCTGTACTTTGAACGGTTTAGGTGAAGCTTTGCTGGCTTTTCAGTCACAGCATTTGAGCTATGAGCCATAAGCCGCGTCGTAATCCACTCTGTTGACCGCGAAGCGAAGAGTAAAACGTAAATGCCAAAAATGGAAAACATGGCCGCAATGTGAGGTTGCCACGTGAAAATCCCTAAGCGCAAATTTCATAACGTGTATTATATTTTCTATTTATCTGGCACGGAAGTATGCATTCGAAAAGCACCAGCCTTGTGTCAACGAGTCACCAACATTCACTCACCCCCTCCCCCCTCCCCCCACACCATCTTTATGTCAACCAGTCACCAACATTCACTTGCCTCCCCCCCCACCAGCCTTGTGTCAACTAGTCACCAACATTCACTCACCCCCCCCCCCTCCCCCCACATCAGCCTTGTGTCAACCAGTCGCCATCGTCCAATTCAGTTATGAACTCAGGTTTCGTGTTTCACCCCCCCCCCCCCTCCTCCCCCCACACCAGCCTTGTGTCAACCTGTCGCCATAAGATAAGATAAGATAAGAGATAAGATAACTTTATTTATACACGGTATTTCCATCAGCTTAAATTATCATAATCAGCTAACTACCTAACTTCCTAACTACAAATAAGAGGTACAATATAAAAAATAAAAACTGCTTTTCATGGAGGCCGTGTTCAAAAATATTATTTAAAACTTTACTTAAAAACTATGGCGACTTAGTTTTGTCTTAAATTCGCTAAAGGAAGACGCTAGTCTTAATTCTGTGGGTAAGTTGTTCCACAACTGAGCTCCACTGTATGAAAAACTTCTTTTCAGATAATCAGTGCGAGGTTGTGGAAGAACTAGTTTGTTTTCGGTATTCCTTAAACGATAAGCATTCACGTTATCGCGATAAACAAATCTTGATAGTAGATAATCTGGTGTCATCCCATGTAGGGTCTTATACATCATGATAGATTTCATTTCTAATCTTTGATGACATAGTTTACGCCACCCTAATGCCCGGAACACATCATCCAAATTACTATCGTAGCTCGCAGACATTAAAATGCGGGCTGCGCGATTTTGAAGCCTTTGAAGCTTTTCAGAAAGGCCCTTGTTACAGTTTCCCCACACCACACTGCAATAATCAAAGTGAGGCTGAGCAAGGCTATTATAAACTTTGATTAAAATGTTAAATGGGATAAGATGCCGTATCCGTTTAATTGCACCAATGACGGAAGCAATCTTTTTACAGACATTTTCAATATGGCATTCCCAGTTTAAGGTTTGGTCGATGTAGACTCCAAGGGATTTAGCTGATGCTACTTGTTCTACAGCGTTACTATTTATAGTAAGAGAAGGGCTTTCTGAAAATTGTGACAACTTCTGCCTTGATGCAATAAGTATAAACTCAGTTTTTGTCAAATTCAGGGTAAGCTTGTTAGCCGATAACCATGTGTATACATTACTTAAGTCATAATTTACCTTATGAACTCAGTTAATAAAACCAAAGTTTCGTGTTTCACCCCTCCTCCACCCTCCCCCCACACCAGCCTTGTGTCAACCAGTCGCCATCATCCAATTTACCTTATGAACTCAGTTGATAAAATGAAATTTTTGTGTTTGATCACATCCCCTCCCCCCCCCCCCCCCACACACACACACTGTTTTTAAAAAACCCACTACAGAAAATTTGAGTGAGTTAAAAATGACACGGGCATTAGCCTGTTCCAGGCGTTCAGATAGTGGGAAAAGCGCTAATAGTTGGAGAAGGCGCGAAGAAAAGCGAGCGAAAAAAATGCGGGGAGACGAGGGAGCCTCGCTTCCTCTCCCCAATCTCCCCGCTTTTTTCGCTCGCTTTTCTTCGCGCCTTCCCCAACTGTTCGCGCTTTCCCCACTATCTGAACGCCTGGAACAGGCTACACGGGCATTAAAAAATGTAGCACGGATGCGCTTTTTACTTTTTATTGCTCTGTCTCATTTAAAAAATCCGCACCAATATATATTTTCTGAAAGCAAAGGTTACAAAAACGTATTTATTTCAAGAAAAACGATTTATACCCTTAAAATGTAGTGAGTGATTTTCAAAAGTACATTTTTAACAAAACTGAGCTCCGCTTTAGCCGGAAATATGATTTTACATTCAGTGGGAGATGAACATTTCGCCGAGTGCCTAACGCCTTTGTCTAAAAACCCGTGTTGAGGAATTTTGATAACTTGTCTTGTTTGTTTTCTACTGCATGCAGTTTAATTTTCAAGTTCGAAAGACATCTATTCCTCCACATTTAACTACCCAAAACGTTTGAACAAAAACAAGCTGAGATAAAAATCGGAGACACGGTTTTTCGACAAAGGTGTTAGGTACTAGGCGCGATGTTCATCTTCTTCTTAAGATAATTCTGGATGGAGCAGATCAGCACTCAATTTTTAAGATGTACTTTTGGAAATCACTTGCTATGTTATATTATTGCTAAATCCAGTAATAATTTCTCTTCAAATATATACGTTTTTGTAATCTTTTATTATTAAGCTTTCAGGAAATAAATAGTTTATTCAGGTTTTAACAAGACATAAAGCAATAAAAAGGCATGAAAAGTGATGTTTGGGGTACCCTGATACCTAGACTGTGAGCAATAAAAAGGTATGAAAAGTGATGTTTGGGGTACCCTGATACCAAGACTGTGAGCAATAAAAAGGTATGAAAAGTGATGTTTGGGGTACCCTGATACCTAGACTGTGAGCAGTAAAAAGGTATGAAAAGTGATGTTTGGGGTACCCTGATACCTAGACTGTGAGCAGTAAAAAGGCATGAAAAGTGATGTTTGGGGTACCCTGATACCTAGACTGTGAGCAATAAAAAGGTATGAAAAGTGATGTTTGGGGTACCCTGATACCTAGACTGTGAGCAGTAAAAAGGTATGAAAAGTGATGTTTGGGGTACCCTGATACCTAGACTGTGAGCAATAAAAAGGCATGAAAAGTGATGTTTGGGGTACCCTGACACCTAGACTGTGAGCAATAAAAAGGCATGAAAAGTGATGTTTGGGGTACCCTGATACCAAGACTGTGAGCAATAAAAAGGCATGAAAAGTGATGTTTGGGGTACCCTGATACCAAGACTGTGAGCAATAAAAAGGCATGAAAAGTGATGTTTGGGGTACCCTGATACCAAGACTGTGAGCAATAAAAAGGTATGAAAAGTGATGTTTGGGGTACCCTGATACCAAGACTGTGAGCAATAAAAAGGTATGAAAAGTGATGTTTGGGGTACCCTGATACCTAGACTGTGAGCAATAAAAAGGTATGAAAAGTGATGTTTGGGGTACCCTGATACCAAGACTGTGAGCAATAAAAAGGTATGAAAAGTGATGTTTGGGGTACCCTGATACCAAGACTGTGAGCAGTAAAAAGGTATGAAAAGTGATGTTTGGGGTACCCTGATACCTAGACTGTGAGCAGTAAAAAGGTATGAAAAGTGATGTTTGGGGTACCCTGATACCAAGACTGCGTGCAGTAAAAAGGTATGAAAAGTGATGTTTGGGGTACCCTGATACCAAGACTGTGAGCAATAAAAAGGTATGAAAAGTGATGTTTGGGGTACCCTGATACCAAGACTGCGTGCAGTAAAAAGGCATGAAAAGTGATGTTTGGGGTACCCTGATACCAAGACTGCGTGCAGTAAAAAGGTATGAAAAGTGATGTTTGGGGTACCCTGATACCAAGACTGTGAGCAGTAAAAAGGTATGAAAAGTGATGTTTGGGGTACCCTGATACCAAGACTGCGTGCAGTAAAAAGGCATGAAAAGTGATGTTTGGGGTACCCTGATACCAAGACTGTGAGCAATAAAAAGGTATGAAAAGTGATGTTTGGGGTACCCTGATACCAAGACTGTGAGCAATAAAAAGGTATGAAAAGTGATGTTTGGGGTACCCTGATACCTAGACTGTGAGCAATAAAAAGGTATGAAAAGTGATGTTTGGGGTACCCTGATACCAAGACTGTGAGCAATAAAAAGGTATGAAAAGTGATGTTTGGGATACCCTGATACCTAGACTGCGTGCAGTAAAAAGGTATGAAAAGTGATGTTTGGGGTACCCTGATACCAAGACTGTGAGCAGTAAAAGGTATGAAAATGGATGTTTGGGGTACGCTGATACCTAGACTGCGAGCAATAAAAAGGTATGAAAAGTGATGTTTGGAGTACCCTGATACCAAGACTGCGAGCAGTAAAAAGGTATGAAAAGTGATGTTTGGGGTACCCTGATACCTAGACTGCGAGCAATAAAAAGGTATGAAAAGTGATGTTTGGAGTACCCTGATACCAAGACTGCGAGCAGTAAAAAGGTATGAAAAGTGATGTTTGGGGTACCCTGATACCAAGACTGCGTGCAGTAAAAAGGTATGAAAAGTGATGTTTGGGGTACCCTGATACCTAGACTGTGACCAGTAAAAAGGTATGAAAAGTGATGTTTGGGGTACCCTGATACCAAGACTGTGAGCAATAAAAAGGTATGAAAAGTGATGTTTGGGGTACCCTGATACCCAGACTGTGAGCAATAAAAAGGTATGAAAAGTGATGTTTGGGGTACCCTGATACCTAGACTGTGAGCAGTAAAAAGGCATGAAAAGTGATGTTTGGGGTACCCCGATACCTAGACTGTGAGCAGTAAAAAGGTATGAAAAGTGATGTTTGGGGTACCCTGATACCTAGACTGCGAGCAATAAAAAGGTATGAAAAGTGATGTTTGGAGTACCCTGATACCTAGACTGTGAGCAGTAAAGAGGTATGAAAAGTGATGTTTGGGGTACCCTGATACCAAGACTGTGAGCAATAAAAAGGCATGAAAAGTGATGTTTGGGATACCCTTATACCAAGACTGTGAGCAATAAAAAGGCATGAAAAGTGATGTTTGGGGTGCCCTGATACCCAGACTGTGAGCAATAAAAAGGTATGAAAAGTGATGTTTGGGGTACCCCGATACCTAGACTGTGAGCAATAAAAAGGTATGAAAAGTGATGTTTGGGATACCATGATACCTAGACTGCGTGCAGTAAAAAGGTATGAAAAGTGATGTTTGGGGTACCCTGATACCTAGACTGTGAGCAATAAAAAGGTATGAAAAGTGATGTTTGGGGTACCCTGATACCAAGACTGTGAGCAATAAAAAGGTATGAAAAGTGATGTTTGGGGTACCCTGATACCAAGACTGTGAGCAATAAAAAGGTATGAAAAGTGATGTTTGGGATACCCTGATACCTAGACTGCGTGCAGTAAAAAGGTATGAAAAGTGATGTTTGGGGTACCCTGATACCAAGACTGCGAGCAGTAAAAAGGTATGAAAAGTGATGTTTGGGGTACCCTGATACCTAGACTGTGAGCAGTAAAAAGGTATGAAAAGTGATGTTTGGGGTACCCTGATACCTGGACTGCGAGCAGTAAAAAGGTATGAAAAGTGATGTTTGGGGTACCCTGATACCTAGACTGCGAGCAGTAAAAAGGTATGAAAAGTGATGTTTGGGGTACCCTGATACCTGGACTGCGAGCAGTAAAAAGGTATGAAAAGTGATGTTTGGGGTACCCTGATACCTAGACTGCGTGCAGTAAAAAGGCATGAAAAGTGATGTTTGGGGTACCCTGATACCTAGACTGCAAGCAATAAAAAGGTATGAAAAGTGATGTTTGGAGTACCCTGATACCTAGACTGCGAGCAGTAAAAAGGTATGAAAAGTGATGTTTGGGGTACCCTGATACCTAGACTGCGAGCAATAAAAAGGTATGAAAAGTGATGTTTGGGGTACCCTGATACCAAGACTGCGTGCAGTAAAAAGGTATGAAAAGTGATGTTTGGGGTACCCTGATACCTAGACTGTGAGCAGTAAAAAGGTATGAAAAGTGATGTTTGGAGTACCCTGATACCAAGACTGCGAGCAGTAAAAAGGTATGAAAAGTGATGTTTGGGGTACCCTGATACCAAGACTGCGTGCAGTAAAAAGGTATGAAAAGTGATGTTTGGGGTACCCTGATACCAAGACTGCGTGCAGTAAAAAGGTATGAAAAGTGATGTTTGGGGTACCCTGATACCTAGACTGTGAGCAGTAAAAAGGTATGAAAAGTGATGTTTGGGGTACCCTGATACCAAGACTGCGTGCAGTAAAAAGGTATGAAAAGTGATGTTTGGGGTACCCTGATACCTAGACTGTGAGCAATAAAAAGGTATGAAAAGTGATGTTTGGGGTACCCTGATACCAAGACTGTGAGCAATAAAAAGGTACGAAAAGTGATGTTTGGGGTACCCTGATACCTAGACTGTGAGCAGTAAAAAGGTATGAAAAGTGATGTTTGTGGTACCCTGATACCTAGACTGTGAGCAATAAAAAGGTATGAAAAGTGATGTTTGGGATACCCTGATACCTAGACTGTGAGCAGTAAAAAGGTATGAAAAGTGATGTTTGGGGTACCCTGATACCTAGACTGTGAGCAGTAAAAAGGCATGAAAAGTGATGTTTGGGGTACCCCGATACCTAGACTGTGAGCAGTAAAAAGGCATGAAAAGTGATGTTTGGGGTACCCCGATACCTAGACTGTGAGCAGTAAAAAGGTATGAAAAGTGATGTTTGGGGTACCCCGATACCTAGACTGTGAGCAGTAAAAAGGTATGAAAAGTGATGTTTGGGGTACCCTGATACCAAGACTGTGAGCAATAAAAAGGTATGAAAAGTGATGTTTGGGGTACCCCGATACCTAGACTGTAAGCAATAAAAAGGTATGAAAAGTGATGTTTGGGGTACCCTGATACCAAGACTGTGAGCAGTAAAAAGGTATGAAAAGTGATGTTTGGGGTACCCTGATACCAAGACTGTGAGCAATAAAAAGGCATGAAAAGTGATGTTTGGGGTACCCTGATACCAAGACTGTGAGCAATAAAAAGGTATGAAAAGTGATGTTTGGGGTACCCCGATACCTAGACTGTGAGCAATAAAAAGGTATGAAAAGTGATGTTTGGGGTACCCTGATACCAAGACTGTGAGCAATAAAAAGGCATGAAAAGTGATGTTTGGGGTACCCTGATACCAAGACTGTGAGCAGTAAAAAGGTATGAAAAGTGATGTTTGGGGTACCCTGATACCAAGACTGTGAGCAATAAAAAGGCATGAAAAGTGATGTTTGGGGTACCCTGATACCAAGACTGTGAGTAATAAAAAGGTATGAAAAGTGATGTTTGGGGTACCCTGATACCAAGACTGTGAGCAATAAAAAGGTATGAAAAGTGATGTTTGGGGTACCCTGATACCTAGACTGTGAGCAGTAAAAAGGTATGAAAAGTGATGTTTGGGGTACCCTGATACCAAGACTGTGAGCAGTAAAAAGGTATGAAAAGTGATGTTTGGAGTACCCCGATACCTAGACTGTGAGCAGTAAAAAGGCATGAAAAGTGATGTTTGGGGTACCCTGATACCTAGACTGTGAGCAGTAAAAAGGCATGAAAAGTGATGTTTGGGGTACCCTGATACCTAGACTGTGAGCAGTAAAAAGGTATGAAAAGTGATGTTTGGGGTACCCCGATACCTAGACTGTGAGCAGTAAAAAGGCATGAAAAGTGATGTTTGGGGTACCCTGATACCTAGACTGTGAGCAGTAAAAAGGTATGAAAAGTGATGTTTGAAGTACCCTGATACCAAGACTGTGAGCAGTAAAAAGGTATGAAAAGTGATGTTTGGGGTACCCTGATACCTAGACTGTGAGCAATAAAAAGGTATGAAAAGTGATGTTTGAAGTACCCTGATACCAAGACTGTGAGCAGTAAAAAGGTATGAAAAGTGATGTTTGTGGTACCCTGATACCTAGACTGTGAGCAATAAAAAGGTATGAAAAGTGATGTTTGGGATACCCTGATACCTAGACTGTGAGCAGTAAAAAGGTATGAAAAGTGATGTTTGGGGTACCCTGATACCTAGACTGTGAGCAGTAAAAAGGCATGAAAAGTGATGTTTGGGGTACCCCGATACCTAGACTGTGAGCAGTAAAAAGGCATGAAAAGTGATGTTTGGGGTACCCCGATACCTAGACTGTGAGCAGTAAAAAGGTATGAAAAGTGATGTTTGGGGTACCCCGATACCTAGACTGTGAGCAGTAAAAAGGTATGAAAAGTGATGTTTGGGGTACCCCGATACCTAGACTGTGAGCAATAAAAAGGTATGAAAAGTGATGTTTGGGGTGCCCTGATACCAAGACTGTGAGCAATAAAAAGGTATGAAAAGTGATGTTTGGGGTACCCTGATACCAAGACTGTGAGCAATAAAAAGGCATGAAAAGTGATGTTTGGGGTACCCTGATACCTAGACTGTGAGCAATAAAAAGGTATGAAAAGTGATGTTTGGGGTACCCTGATACCTAGACTGTGAGCAATAAAAAGGCATGAAAAGTGATGTTTGGGGTACCCTGATACCTAGACTGCGTGCAGTAAAAAGGTATGAAAAGTGATGTTTGGGGTACCCTGATACCAAGACTGTGAGCAATAAAAAGGTATGAAAAGTGATGTTTGGGGTACCCTGATACCAAGACTGTGAGCAATAAAAAGGCATGAAAAGTGATGTTTGGGGTACCCTGATACCTAGACTGTGAGCAATAAAAAGGTATGAAAAGTGATGTTTGGGGTACCCTGATACCTAGACTGTGAGCAGTAAAAAGGTATGAAAAGTGATGTTTGGGGTACCCTGATACCAAGACTGTGAGCAGTAAAAAGGTATGAAAAGTGATGTTTGGGGTACCCTGATACCAAGACTGTGAGCAATAAAAAGGTATGAAAAGTGATGTTTGGGGTACCCTGATACCAAGACTGCGAGCAGTAAAAAGGTATGAAAAGTGATGTTTGGGGTACCCTGATACCAAGACTGTGAGCAGTAAAAAGGTATGAAAAGTGATGTTTGGGGTACCCTGATACCTAGACTGTGAGTAATAAAAAGGTATGAAAAGTGATGTTTGGGGTACCCTGATACCTAGACTGTGAGTAATAAAAAGGTATGAAAAGTGATGTTTGGGGTACCCTGATACCTAGACTGTGAGTAATAAAAAGGTATGAAAAGTGATGTTTGTGGTACCCTGATACCTAGACTGTGAGCAGTAAAAAGGCATGAAAAGTGATGTTTGGGGTGCCCTGATACCAAGACTGTGAGCAATAAAAAGGCATGAAAAGTGATGTTTGGGATACCCTGATACCAAGACTGTGAGCAATAAAAAGGTATGAAAAGTGATGTTTGGGGTACCCTGATACCAAGACTGTGAGCAATAAAAAGGTATGAAAAGTGATGTTTGGGATACCCTGATACCTAGACTGCGTGCAGTAAAAAGGCATGAAAAGTGATGTTTGGGGTACCCTGATACCTAGACTGTGAGCAATAAAAAGGCATGAAAAGTGATGTTTGGGATACCCTGATACCAAGACTGTGAGCAATAAAAAGGCATGAAAAGTGATGTTTGGGGTACCCTGATACCTAGACTGTGAGCAATAAAAAGGCATGAAAAGTGATGTTTGGGGTACCCTGATACCTAGACTGTGAGTAATAAAAAGGTATGAAAAGTGAAAAGTGATGTTTGGGGTACCCTGATACCTAGACTGTGAGCAATAAAAAGGTATGAAAAAAGTGATGTTTGGGGTACCCTGATACCAAGACTGAGCAATAAAAAGGCATGAAAAGTGATGTTTGGGGTACCCTGATACCTAGACTGTGAGCAATAAAAAGGTATGAAAAGTGATGTTTGTGGTACCCTGATACCTAGACTGTGAGCAATAAAAAGGTATGAAAAGTGATGTTTGGGATACCCTGATACCAAGACTGTGAGCAATAAAAAGGCATGAAAAGTGATGTTTGGGGTACCCTGATACCTAGACTGCGTGCAGTAAAAAGGTATGAAAAGTGATGTTTGGGGTACCCTGATACCCAGACTGTGAGCAATAAAAAGGTATGAAAAGTGATGTTTGGGGTACCCTGATACCCAGACTGTGAGCAATAAAAAGGTATGAAAAGTGATGTTTGTGGTACCCTGATACCTAGACTGTGAGCAATAAAAAGGTATGAAAAGTGATGTTTGGGGTACCCTGATACCTAGACTGCGTGCAGTAAAAAGGTATGAAAAGTGATGTTTGGGGTACCCTGATACCCAGACTGTGAGCAATAAAAAGGTATGAAAAGTGATGTTTGGAGTACCCTGATACCTAGACTGCGAGCAATAAAAAGGTATGAAAAGTGATGTTTGGGGTACCCCGATACCTAGACTGTGAGCAATAAAAAGGTATGAAAAGTGATGTTTGGGGTACCCTGATACCTAGACTGTGAGCAATAAAAAGGTATGAAAAGTGATGTTTGGGGTACCCTGATACCAAGACTGTGAGCAATAAAAAGGTATGAAAAGTGATGTTTGGGGTACCCTGATACCAAGACTGTGAGCAATAAAAAGGTATGAAAAGTGATGTTTGGGGTACCCTGATACCAAGACTGTGAGCAATAAAAAGGTATGAAAAGTGATGTTTGGGGTACCCTGATACCAAGACTGTGAGCAGTAAAAAGGTATGAAAAGTGATGTTTGGGGTACCCTGATACCAAGACTGTGAGCAGTAAAAAGGTATGAAAAGTGATGTTTGGGGTACCCTGATACCAAGACTGTGAGCAGTAAAAAGGTATGAAAAGTGATGTTTGGGGTACCCTGATACCAAGACTGTGAGCAATAAAAAGGTATGAAAAGTGATGTTTGGGGTACCCTGATACCAAGACTGTGAGCAGTAAAAAGGTATGAAAAGTGATGTTTGGGGTACCCTGATACCTAGACTGTGAGCAGTCAAAAGGTATAAAAAGTGATGTTTGGGGTACCCTGATACCTAGACTGCGAGCAGTAAAAAGGTATGAAAAGTGATGTTTGGGGTACCCTGATACCTAGACTGTGAGCAATAAAAAGGCATGAAAAGTGATGTTTGGGGTACCCTGATACCTAGACTGCGAGCAGTCGGTCTTTTGTGCTCCAGATCGTTGGTGCGAGCGTTTATGTTACAATTATGCAAATTATGGCTAACGACGACGAGGGATTGGAGAGGAGGAGCATAAAATACGGCGCCCGCGTTCCAAGCGGCTCGTCGCTCGCTTCGCCCTCAGCCGTTGTATTATTCGGAAAAGAATTCGGAAAAGAGAGAGAGACTGCTCACAGTCTACCTGATAATGACCTTAAAAACAATGATTTGATGACCCCATCAGGCCCACTGACTCAGTATTACGTCAAGTAATGCTAGGCGCGTAGACATTGGAAAATGGATCATAGTTGTAAGCACACTCTAACAACACAACAATGCGTTAGCCAGACCGTCTGACATGTTCAGCGCTCAAAACTATAGAAAGCACTCACAGGCTCGCACACTTATCAATACAGAACTTTTTAAGAATACGTTTATCAGTAGACTTATCCATAGATATAAACTATAGAAAGCACTCACAGGCTCGCACACTTATTAATACAGAACGTTTTAAGAATACGTTTATCAGAAGACTTATCCATAGATATAAACTATAGAAAGCACTTGCAGGCTCGCACACTTATTAATACAGAACTTTTTAAGAATACGTTTATCAGTAGACTTATCCATAGATATAAACTATAGAAAGCACTCACAGGCTCGCACACTTATTAATACAGAACTTTTTAAGAATACGTTTATCAGAAGACTTATCCATAGATATAAACTAAGAAAGCACTCACAGGCTCGCACACTTATTAATACAGAACTTTTTAAGAATACGTTTATCAGAAGACTTATCCATAGATATAAACTATAGAAAGCACTCACAGGCTCGCACACTTATTAATACAGAACTTTTTAAGAATACGTTTATCAGTAGACTTATCCATAGATATAAACTATAGAAAGCACTCACAGGCTCACACACTTATTAATACAGAACGTTTTAAGAATACGTTTATCAGTAGACTTATCCATAGATATAAACTATAGAAAGCACTCACAGGCTCGCACACTTATTAATACAGAACGTTTTAAGAATACGTTTATCAGAAGACTTATCCATAGATATAAACTATAGAAAGCACTTGCAGGCTCGCACACTTATTAATACAGAACTTTTTAAGAATACGTTTATCAGTAGACTTATCCATAGATATAAACTATAGAAAGCACTCACAGGCTCGCACACTTATTAATACAGAACTTTTTAAGAATACGTTTATCAGAAGACTTATCCATAGATATAAACTAAGAAAGCACTCACAGACTCGCACACTTATTAATACAGAACTTTTTAAGAATACGTTTATCAGAAGACTTATCCATAGATATAAACTATAGAAAGCACTCACAGGCTCGCACACTTATTAATACAGAACTTTTTAAGAATACGTTTATCAGTAGACTTATCCATAGATATAAACTATAGAAAGCACTCACAGGCTCGCACACTTATTAATACAGAACTTTTTAAGAATACGTTTATCAGAAGACTTATCCATAGATATAAACTATAGAAAGCACTCACAGGCTCGCACACTTATTAATACAGAACTTTTTAAGAATACGTTTATCAGAAGACTTATCCATAGGTATAAACTATAGAAAGCACTCACAGGCTTGCACACTTATTAATACAGAACTTTTTAAGAATACGTTTATCAGAAGACTTATCCATAGATATAAACTCAATATGTAAAGAGATACGATTTCATTATACGATTTTATTTAATTTCTCTTCTTGGTGTAAAAATATCTAACATAGGATATGTAGTTTTTAAAATGAGAAATAAAGACATTTCGTGAACATCGTGGAATCAGAGTACGGAACAATTTTGATAACGTTGAAGCACGGAAACGCCAGCACACTAATAATGACCAGGTTATTGTCCGTGCGTTGAGATATGTATTGTCAATCGTATGAACACGCGCGAGTGTATTTCGTGATTTATGGGCATTCCTCTCGAGGGATTGACCATGACCCCCTGCGCACCTTCACTTGTATTTTGCCAGGTTCCGGCAAAACTTTGAAGAAAATCAACAAAAAAACCCTTCTGAAGTGTTGTCTGATAAATAAGCTACTTGAATAAACGACTACGAGCAACGTTTGACGTCTGAGATCGCCGATGCAAACGGATTTCAAAGAGCTACAAGACCAACCGGATTTTTCAACATCAAGAAAATGGCCGCCGAAACTCGCAGCGCGCAATGCATATTGGGCAATACTGGGTCTTTAAAAGCTCTCGAAATTGCACGAGCCGCTTTGACGAGTATAATTTGAGAACTTTCAAAACATTACGAGTGACCATAAATCAAGAATGCACCAGTAGTTTATATGATTTTTTGTTAATATTCTTAACAAAATTTTGCTAAGGCCGTCACGGAACACTGCGCGCCCTCGTGTACACGAAACGCTTTAATGGTTTCCAAAATGCTCACACGTTTTATTCTTAATAAATCAAATAACAATCTTTTTTACAGGTAAACCAAGCGTGAAATCTAAAAATTAATCACATAATTTAAAAAAATATATATTTAAGCTTGAACTTCCAAGGTTTTAAAATAAACTCTATAATCTATTTATGCATTCGTCATTCACTGGCCAACCAGCAAATAAATAAAATAAATAACTATATTTAGAGAGGAAAGCCACATCAGCCGCAGCTGGTTTTCATGCAGGTCCTCTATCCAGATCGAATTGGAAGTTAGAATGTTGGTTTTTGAGGAGAGGGAACGGAGTACCCGGAGAAAAACCTCTCGAAGCAAGGAGAGAACCAACAACAAACTCAACCCACATATGACGCCGGGACCGAGGATCGAACCCAGGCCACATTGGTGGGAGGCGAGTGCTCTCACAACTACACCACCCCTGCTCCCCAACTGTATATTGTATATTGTGTTGAGTATATTATAAGGAATATTATTAGAAGCATTTATATTTGAGAGTCACATCTCATTATCTAATAAAAAAAACAAACAAAGTCAGATATCTCCTTAAACCTTTTGTCTTTATGAAGCTAGAAAACGATATAACAAAAAAAACTTTGATGTCAATACAACACAAGCATAAAACCTCCTGATTGTACAATATGTTCTTCATTTTATGTAAAATTTATCGAAGGGTGAGTTTAAAAGAAGAAAGCGTTTATAAAACAAAAAAGGTAAGCAGGTTAGAAAAGCTACGTTGATTGGTTTATTAACAATTGATACAGGACCTCCTGCAAACTGTTTGCGGCTATACATTTCAGCAGACTTTGTGTCCCTACTGCCGCTTTGATAGGAGTGAAATTTACAAAAACATGCATACAAGAAAACGGACAGCAGCTCAAGTGGTTTGTTTTGAGTATGTATATGGGATCCTGAAGAAGGACATTTCTGCTTAAAGCTAACAAAGCTCTTTGTACCTAGTGGCGAAATGTATTGTCAATGCTTTCGGATAGGAGCCAGTAATGTTTCTAACTACAATTTATACAGTTAAACATTTGAGAAAAATGCACACACTTTTGAATTTGAAAGACATGTTTCGGATACAACCGTATCCATCATTGAGAAATTTCGGTAGTACAATTTATATGTAAAAATATTCATAAAATATCATAAAAATGCTCTGGACAATACAAAAACAAATAATATACCACTTTAGCTGTTTTAGTTCTGGGCTGGAACATCCAAGCAATAGTTAATCGATCGAGAGACTGGTTATGAAATCTTGCAGACTTCAATGGCGATAAGAAAGGAGCTGCAATTTATGTTGAACCGTACTTGACCGTGCACATCTGTTGTTTTTTGATCATACGCTATGACTGAATAACTTAATAGCACCATTTCTATTGGTCAGTTGCTCGAACAAAAGATCAACATCTATTGTGTTGTGCACGGTCAAGGCCGAAAAATGATAACAAACAACAACCAGTCTCTCGATTAACTATTACCCCATTCACACCAACGCTTAAACATGTTTAAATGTTGTTCTGTTTAAAACAGGTTTAGAAAAATACCCCCAAACGTGCCGTAATATTTGGAGTGAAATCTTTACTAAAAGCAACTTTATTGACTTTTATTACCATTCCAGGTAGTATGAGTCATGTACATTTAAAATCGTTCAAGATACAGGCTTAAAACGTAGTTAAACTAAACAACATTTAAACATGTTAAACCGTTGGTATGAATGGGGTATATGATCCAAGTGACATTCTCTTTGCGCGTTCGTGCGTAGTGACTCTGCAAGCATATTCAATCCAAGTTCCTTTAACGCCCTACACAATTCGTCATACGTTACTGACTCCCCGCGGTCCTTCCAAGCCTTCAGCACTTGAAAGGCCTTTTGTTGCACAGTAGGATATAGCACATTGTTGACTGAAATTTCTTGAATTTTTGAGTTTGGAACTTCCAATTCCAGTCCCAGGTTTTGCCATTCTGTACAAATGTCGCGGGCTAATTTGTTTAGGACCTGATCTGATGGTTCATCTGATAAAATAATAATAAAAAAGAGGCATTAGAAAGAAATCCTTTAAAAGTGATTACACAAGCAAGAAAACAAACAAACATACTTTTCTCAGAAAAATAATAACGCCCGTGCAGAACGTAATATAGAAATTTTGCTGACACTCTTGTTGCAGAACGAGAACGTGAATGCACATGAAGAACTTCAATTATAGGGAAGATATCAATGACGTCACCAATTGTTATTAATGTGCCAACCAGAACCTTATTGGCTGCCGAAACAAAGGGTTCTTTTGTTCCAGTTGCTGGCACATTTGAATAACAAAAAGAATGTTTGTTAACAGATATCATCCCTATAGATTTTGTCAATTTTACTGATTTCTCGTTGGATTAAGCACCTCATGTCAGTCAAACTAGCGATTCTGGAAAAGAGGAGCGGTCTGCAGTATGTGTATTCTGGTGCTGACGAAGAGAAATCTCAGCCAAGCGATGACCGACATGCAAAAACACCACCGACGAAACTCTATGACTAATCAGTTGATTACCCATCGATTACTCATTGATGTCACTGATCATCGATTAGTTTAACACACAAAATACTTGTCACTAAGGAATTCTCTGCCACCAGTTACTGTGGTTTTATTTGTGTAGTTACTACTCTGTCCCGCTCGTTACGTAGACAAAAGCTCTAGATGTAAAACTGAATTAGTTCTAGCGTGCCAAAGTTTTCTTTCGCTGCTTGTTGTGTAAGAAATGGCGCGAGGTAACATATTGCAGTAAGCCTTTCTACTGAATAAAAGGTTGTATATCCCAATGATTTTTTTCTGGAAACTGTGATTTGTTATCAATGCGTTGAATTATAAAACTTATAGTGCTCAAGCTTGCGCAATATCGCCTGATTTTAGCCAACTCGGCCGAAGGCGATATTGCACTCGCTTTCGAACTATAACTGTACAAGTACAGACAAACTTTCTTTCTGTGATATACACGGTATGGACGTTCGGATTTATTGGCAAACCAATAGCCTTTGAAGAGGCCTTCAGGATCAGGGGCCGATGGGACAAAAAGAAAAGCCGGCGTGCGAGTCAAGTCACTCTCTTTACGCTATAATCAGCTAATTGGTGCTTGATGCTTACTATGAGTCAGCTGGACATCACGCATCGCCTGCACAATTGCAACATCTTCCGGAGAAGGATACATTTACGTTTTATCAGTTTTTTACATCTTTGATCAGTTTGATGAAAAAAAAAATTACACAATACTTATCGATGACAGGTTATAATTGCACATGAGATAGTATATTTGATGATACTTAAGAAAAATAGACGTGCCGTCCTTCCATTACTGCCGATTATAACCAAATTGACATGCCATGTAGAGAAATAGTTATCGACAACTATGTGTATTCGACAACACAGATGAGTGCACCATTATTAGTGCTTGATACAGCTTTTCCTCACACTATAGGGGGCAAAATTGGCAATAATTATTTTTTTTATGTGAGAGGTTTGTAGCTAGCGTTCACTGGGCATGTCAACTTAATTTCCAGTGCTAGCCACGCGGCTACACATGTGCTAATCTGTTTAGCAATATACCACTTTCATAATGGCAGCCGATTTATTTATTCTTTTATACGTATGTTAATTAGCCTTTCTGGCCTCGTTGGCATGTGCAAAATTCAAAAGAATTCTTACTCTAAAACAAGGCCAGTGAAGCTAATTAACATACATATAAAAGAAAAAATAAATCGGCCGCCATTATGAAAGTGGTGTATTTATTGTATGACAAACGGGTCCACGATGAAAAGGAGCATTCTGATTGGTTCCCTGAACGATCTGAATTTTGCAATACGGACCGCTAACATGGACCGCTCACGAACTCGTTTCGCCAAATTCCTTTCATGAAACAATAAACACATGAAAACTGTTTTCTATTAAGTAGAAACATTTTTCCTCATGTTTGGCGGATAATTTCGGTTAAACTTTTCGCAAAGTGGCTTGAAAAATGCAAGAATATGCTTCGTTTTGGCGCGCGTGCGCGTTAGCCGAGAATGGTTGGATTAATTTATCGGCAAATTTTTAAAAACGCCATTATAATAAAAACTTTATTGAACTAGCTTGTTCGGTTCGTATTGGGAAATATTGGTCGAGTTCTTGTTTTGCAAGTTTATGGACCTAGCCTTCAGCTCGGTCCATAGAACTCGACCAATAAGTTGTCGACAAATGTATTACAGACTAGGAAAAACGAGTTGGCGACGATAAAACTACCGCGTTTGTTATCGACGGTGTCAAGTACAAGTAATGTAGTTTTCCGTTTTAAATAGAAAACTGTTTGGTTGGCAATAACTAATTACTCGTGGCATAAGCCAATGAGTTGTAGATTCGGCTGAGTTTTCTTTTTTTTTTGTGTGTAACATTATCGCATGCAAACTGATGCACGCATACTTTAGTTTCACTGGTCTGATTGGATGACACGTGACCTCCTGATCTCGCTCTTCAAAATGGCGGCAAACTGATGCACGCATATTTTTGTTTCACTGGTCTGATTGGTTGACACGTGACCTCCTGATCTCATTCTTGATTTCAAGATGGCGGCAAACTGATGCACGCATACTTTAGTTTCACTGGTCTGATTGGTTGACACGTGATCTCGTGATCTCGCTCTTGATTTCAAGATGGCGGCAAACTGATGCACGCATATTTTAGTTTCACTGGTCTGATTGGTTGACACGTGACCTCCTGATCTCATTCTTGATTTCAAGATGGCGGCAAACTGATGCACGCATACTTTAGTTTCACTGGTCTGATTGGTTGACACGTGATCTCGTGATCTCGCTCTTGATTTCAAGATGGCGGTAAACTGATGCACGCATATTTTAGTTTCACTGGTCTGATTGGTTGACACGTGATCTCCTGATCTCGCTCTTGATTTCAAGATGGAGGCAAACTGATGCACGCATATTTTAGTTTCACTGGTCTGATTGGTTGACACGTGACCTCCTGATCTCATTCTTGATTTCTATATGGCGGCAAACTGATGCACGCATACTTTAGTTTCACTGGTCTGATTGGTTGACACGCGATCTCGTGATCTCGCTCTTGATTTCAAGATGGCGGCAAACTGATGCACGCATATTTTAGTTCCAGGCTTAATAGTCCAGTGGCCAAATTGAAAAAGAGCCTTATTTTTAGAGTTGGCTGCACCCCCCTCTGGCAAGCTGTTCTTGGTATCATTTTAAAGCTTAGAGGATGCTGATCTTGAATCTTTTTGTTACCACGTGCTAAAAGTGTCCGAAGGCCTTGGTAACCTGGCCTTAACTACCCACACTCCTTTGCACCATATTTTCACCTGGCGTCCATTTTCTGTCTTTCTGTTGAGATTTTACTGACAAAAACCTCACCCAACTACATTAATTCAATAATTAACCTTTTTTATACTATTTTAATCTCAAAAACACCCACATGTTTTAAAGTTTTTCTTATTTGCCTTATCTTATGCTAATTAGTCACCATGTCAGCCGAACTGAACCTACAAAGTTCCATAAAGACATTTATCAAAACCCTTAATGATACGTTTTAGCAGTACTTATTAACAGCTTTATACCCTGTCTAACTGCTTAATGACATAACAAGGTTAAAATCTCCAAACATTATCGCGAAGGGGCAAAAACAATGTAATTTGTCAACCGGAAGTGGCTAAAATTCGACTTCCGGTTCTTACGTTTTTCACGCTAATTACGGCCTCGTACTTAAAAACGTGACTCATAAACTTATAAATACTACATACAGTCAACATGCCTAACATACAAAACATCTTCAAATATTGCCACTCACACTATGATGTCGCCATCAGGGTCATGACGTCATCATGACGGAAATATATCGGCTGTGTTTAAAAGTTTTGGTTTAACCTGAATACTTTAAAGCACATTGTCTTGAAGACATTACTTAAAATTAAGTTTATTTCTACAGTATCATAAAAACGGCAAAACCTAACATTATAAATCAGCTGACCTAGAGTAAGTTTCTTAAATCATATTTGAGGAGAGGATGGATCTTTACAGCGGGCAGTCAGAGGAATAAATACTCACATGTACACATCAATGAACGTCAACTTAACTATTTTCAAAGCTCCCATTAACAGTTTATTTTGTTTTGACCAATCAAATCAATTTGATTGGTCAAAACAAAATAAACTGTTAATGCGAGCTTTGTAAAAAGCAAAAACAAATATCAATGGGCTCCCCGTGCTGGCTCAGCTATATTCTGGTCAGCGGATTTTAGATTCAAGATGGTGGCTCCCGTGGGCGCTAAATATTTCTGTCACCTTTCACAACTAAGATAACTGTAAGTATTATGTTTTACTTGCCAGTTTCTTTCAAATGTTAATGGAAAAGTTACAGCAAACGTTTTGATATTATTCCAGCAAAAAAACAGCGAGGTTTCAATCGAAGCTAATCGAGAGAAGAGCATCAACTCAGTAACAGAAGTTGAAACCTTATCTTAAAGTTTTAGAATCTAGAGTTTATATTGTTTAGAATAAGTTTGTTAACTAATGTCATTTCAAGTTATTCCTGCTACCTCTTACAACATCTTTTTAGTCACTTCTTTCAAGTTTAATATGTGTTATAAATTATTAAGCTTATTTTGTCATTGGGTTTAGTAAGTGGATTGCTTAAAAACTATCTCATGAAGCTGAATGCGATATGTAATTTAAATAAAGTTTCTTTGAAAAGTTGCATATTTCGTTGTCACTGCAAACTTCTTTTTACATATTTAGCCATAGAGGATGCCCCCAGTAATACCTGAAATGGATACTTATAAGCTGTAAATGATGGCCACGTTGAATCCACGACCTTCGTCCTCATCAATCACTACAAAAGGCTGTTTGTGTCACAAAGCGGACTGAAAGGTATGTTGACGCAATTTACAGGTGTAAGTTAGAGTACCTTTAAAGAAGCTGCCACAGTCAGGAACGATGATATTTCCCAACATATGGAAGGAAAATGGGAAGATGGGCCGTTTGGGGGCTATCATCGTACCTGCTACCAGATTTATACTGGAAAGCAGTATCTGGAGCGTATTGTAAGGAAGCGACAGCTACAAGAACCACTGGTGGAAGACGCGAATTACTGAATCAATTGAGATGGAAGTGGAGGGCCCGTTAACACGTTCTTTCCTACAATCTACTGATATCAAACAGTGTATCATAGGCCAGAAAGAAAAGAAAAGCTGACGTTATGCCAGACCATGACGACTGGAGCATCATCATTAGTAGCAGCAGCTAGAGCCCGAGATGACAAGAGACTTGCACTGATGCTTAGTGATAAAGATCCAATTGCTTTAGAAGTTTGCTATCACCGATCCGGTTATCGTTCGTATACAAGCGTAAAATCATTAGCAAGCCAAATGACGGAGAAAGACCCCAAAGCGCAGATGTATGATGAAGCATTTTTAATGCTTAAAGATGAGATGGAGCCAAAGCTAGTCGCAGGAGATGTGTTACGAATATCCGACTTACGCGTACGATATGTACAACTTCTTTCTGTAAAGGGTGTACAAAACCGTCTTTATCGGGCAGAAAAGCTTAAAGCTAGGATACAAAAAGCCTTCTCCGATAGCGTAAGTTTCTGGCACCCCAAGCATCGATCACAGGCCGAGATTCTTTATTACGACGAGATACCAAAAGGACAGGTTGTTGAGGCTTGCTTCAAACGGAGTTTTGAAGACGAGTGTTTTGATGAATCTCAGCCTTTGAAAAATGCTAGTTACATCTATCATACTGCTAAAACCGTGCGAACGGCAATACTGAATCATGACTTCAACATACCTTGGCCTCCATATGCATCAGATCTTCAGGAAGACAGCATCTCACTCCCCGTTGTTGTTTACAATCTACTTGCTTGGATTCTGACCAATGACAGTGAAACTCAAGGAGTCCCAAAGGAAGAGAAAGTTGATGTAATAGAGCCTTCAATCCACCGACTGATCCTTTCATTAGGTCAGGATCTTCTATACAATGTTGCAAAGGGAAGACAAAAAAAACCAAAACATGTTGCTCTTCCAACGACTGTAAAAAAACCTTACAGGTTGCAAAGAGGTCATAACATTACTTAATCGCTTTGGACATGGCATCTCGTATGAGCAGGTTCTTGAAATAGAAACAAGGTTGGCAGAGAAACAGATATAGAGAGAGACGACCATGGTATAATACTACCAAGAAATGTTCAGCCGAACATATTTAGTACATTTTCTTGGGACAATATAGATCTACTCGAGGAAACTCTATCCGGCAAAGGAACAACCCATTGTACGAATGGAATATTGATCCAAAGGGAAGTTGCTGGTTGTGACCCACCGCCACAGGAAGTACGATTAGAGGGAAGCTCCAGGAGGCGCACTTTAAATGCAGTGCCAAGTCAGGTTTGTTAAAGAGGCCCAGGCCATTTTATATTTTAGCTAAAAGAAGGGCTCACTGGGTTAACTTTTGTCTTCAAACGTATCATAGCGGAGCACTTGCCGGGCCAAAGGCCCGGCTGCGCAGCCCCATACTCATTGAACCTATGCCATCATTTTTCATGGTTATGGCTAGCGGAATGTTTCGCGGGCGCACGTGTGCCCGCCCTCCGCCGTAGCTCCGTCGCGCAGGGCTAGCTCGCGGGCGCGTATGACGTCGCAAAACATGCGCGTACGACGTCATGTTGAAACCAAAGCGAGGCTTTTTTTTCGCGCGGTTACACGGCCGAATGTCACGTCAGCAACACTTTGATGTTTTGCTGTGTTTACTGAGCGGAGAAAACGGTTTAAATTAAAGTCGTTATTTTCCTGCATTTTTTCGCGGTTTGCTACTCAAGACAGGGATACTAATTAAGGTATACTCAGAAGCCGCTTTAGTGGAAAAAGACGAGCTTTCAGGGATAAAATCTTGCTTTGAGGAACTTCATGTATTACGTTTTTATCAATGCGGGAGATGTTTGTTTTCTACGGACTTCAGAACCAGAAGCGGAGATTTGAATTTCCAAGCAAGCGAGTTTCTTAAAGGTAAAACAGATTACAGTTTTCGATGAGAATTTATGTTGATATCAATCTGTGAGTGACTTTTTATTAGTGTTATTGTTAGTTTTGGAGAATTGATTTTAAAACGTGCTTAAATTCAGTTATATCGAAGAAAGCTTGAACTCGATTAGCTATAATTAAATGGTACGCGTTTTGCTTTTAAACGTAAACTAATGGAGATTTGAATAAATTTTTTCGAAAGAAGATTGTGTTGTCCATTTTTATGTGTTTGTTTATTCATTAGATAGATTGAAAAGTGATTTTATGTAAACAAAACAAGACTTTGATTTTATAGTACAGTTCTATCTTCACTCGCATCGCCTTATGCAAATATGTTTGTGTATTTTTGCAATTTTTGATTTTCAAATCAGTTTCTCGGGCAATTTTTGACAAACAAAAACTGTATTTTATTCGGAAAGTAGTGGTACTAGTTATTCTAGACAGAGAAAAGTTGTTTTTGTGAACTTTTGTACGGTCAAAAAAATGTACTGTGCAGACGGTCGCGTAATACTGTTTTTGATAATTGCTAAAATTGAAAATAGCCCGTTCGTCAATTTTAATTCTTGTGCTTCCAACCTTTCACCTTAGTTAAGTTTCACCATAGTTTAGTTTCACCTTAGTTAAGCTTGTTCAAAGTGCGACGCTGTTAGGCTTGGGCTATCTATATATATTACACTTTATATTCCTAGAAGAGACGGCAGAGTATTATATTGGATGGGCACAAAAAGGTGGCTTTAACTTAATTGTGTCTATATTGGTTATGTTTAGTCACTAAGGGATGGAATGGAAATAATAGCCCTTACATCTAAAATCACTGGTTACGTCATCTTAATACATTAGCTGATAAAATTGCAAATTAATTCGTTGTCTAAAAATGTTTATTATAAACACTTTTAGATTCACCAGGTGAACGCTGGCAGACGATGTGGTCCTGGGAGTGGGAAGTATGGAAGAGATGTTGTTAACCTGAGAATGCGTGATGCTCACCATAGCAGTGCAAAGGTTAAGGCCTTTGCATGGTTCCTGTCTCGTCTCCCGAACATCCTTGAAGAGACAGCAGAGATTCGTCAATCTGTCCCATCCTGGAGTGGTTTTAATTCGGTAGCCAACGCGAAAATAGTCCCTCCTAAGAGTGTCGTTGGGTATTGCCAACTAATTGATGCATCTCCAACTGAGCTTTCTACAGTTTACACCCTGCTCAAACGATCTGTGGCAATGGCTACTAATCTCGGTTTATATGACACTGTTGTAGTTTTTGATCAAGCCATCTACGCGAAGACCTTAGAAGTTGCATGGAAACACCAAGAAGAGTTCAGAAGTGTCGTCTTACGAATGGGAGCATTTCACATTGCACGTGTCTTTGTTGGCTCAATTGGGAAACGCTTTGCTGATTTAGGTCTCAGAGATCTTTTGCTGGAGTCGCGTATAATTGGGAGCGGTGCAGTAAATGGTGTGTTGGAAGGCAAACATTATAACAGAGCAGTGCGCATTCACAAGATTGTTCTTGAAGCTTCACTACGCCTCAACTGGCAAGCGTTGCTAAATGCAGAAAAGGAATCAGCAGAGAGAGATGCACAATTCCAGATAGAAACTGTGCAGCATGCTGTCAGAAGAGTACGTGAAGGGCTTACGCCTGATGCCATTCAGGAACTGTATGACACGGCAGCACTAACAGATGCCCACTCTAAGTTTGAAGAGTTCAATACATCTGCAGTCAACAAAATGAGCATTTTCTGGCAGTCATATATTGATATGGTTTGTCTTCTTCTACACTTTATTCGTGCAACAAGGGAACGCAATTGGAACTTGCATCTTGTCTGTGTCCGTGCTGTGCTTCCCTGGATGTTTGCATATGACAGAATCAACTATGCAAGATATCTTCCAGTCTATTTGTGTGACATGATGTCATTAGAAGAAAGGCATCCTGCTGCCTATCACGCAATGCTTGATGGTGAGTTTGCAGTCCAGCGAACCTCCTGGAATGGATTTCGTAAAGTTCCTGTGGACCAAACAATAGAACAAACAATAAATCGAGACACTAAATCTAAAGGTGGCATCATTGGCTTCAGTCTGAATAAAGATGCAGTACAAAGATGGCTGCTTACAGCTCACTCACGTGCAGCGATCACGCAGGCTTGTTGCGAGATGGTTGGAACTAAGACCAGAAATGAAGGGGTGGTAAATGAGCTAGGGAAAGCTCGATTATCTGTTGATGAGCAGGATGTCAGGAAAGTGAAGTCGACTCTTATTAACTGGAACAATCCGTTTTCTTTCTCTGACTCTGATGAGATTTCGCATCTGTCTTCAGGACAGATAGTTCCGGAAGCGGTAGAGCAAGATCTTCTTGCAGCTGTTAGGAAAGGAGTAGAAGCCTTCGTAAAATTTGTACAGAAACGGCTGGTGCCTGTAGAAGTTCCATTTTACGATCCCATTCCAAAGTTAAAACTGGCTAGCTTTGCCTCTTCTACCACTTCATCATCGTTTAAAATAGCTGGAAGAGATGTCATGCTGAAAGCAGACAGGAACTTGTTTGCCCGTCTTTTAGTCGTTGCTCAAACACGTGATATGGATCTGCAAGAAGTCCTGAAGTACCCAGTTGGTCCCTTACCATGGTCCCTAGCTGCTGTTGATGGATCACTATGTAAGACTGACAAATCGAAGTTGCTTGACTCACTGACGCATCAAGTAGACCCAGCGGAGGATGTACCGCCGACGACTGCTTGGATTGTAGATGGGATGGTCGTTTTACAGTCCCTAAAAGACATTCCAACCACATTTGAAGACTTAGCGAGTGTTGTATTTGAATCCATTGCACCAGAAACCCTCCTGGCTAGAAGAGTTGACTTTGTGGCGGACAGGTACCTAGATGTGTCCATCAAGAACCTTGAACGAACGAGAAGAGCAGTACAAGGTACTATCAAGATGAAAATAACTGGGGGAGGCCAGAAATACCCGAAGCAATGGAAAAAATTTCTCAGTGATGGAGAAAATGAGACCCGGTTAGCAAGATATCTCCTTCAGGAATGGTCAAGTGACAGCTACGCCAGCCGAATTGGAACACGTACAATCTTCTTTGCACTCGAAAGCAACTGCTACAGATTGTTTGTAATCAATGGCAAGGTCATGTGTGAAGAGGTTGAAGAGTTGCAAAGTTCTCATGAGGAGGCTGATACTAGAGTAATTCTTCATGCAAACCATGCAGCAGAAAGCGGCGAGAGAATGGTGATAATTAAGTCCCCCGACACAGATGTTTTCATTTTAGCCTGTCACTAACAAGAACTATCTTCCTAGACATCCCCAATGTAGTAGACCGAGCTGGCCCTGAGTTATGTGCTGCATTACCAGGTCTTCATGCCTTTACAGGTTGTGATTCAACGAGCTCATTTGCTGGAAAAGGCAAAAAAGGTCCCCTGAAACTGTGCAGAGATGACCACACAGCCTGTCAGGCCATGTTAGAGCTTGGGAGGAGATTCGAACTGGAGGCAACCTCTTTTTTGGCATGTGAGAAATTTGTCTGTAAAATGTATGGATGTATGGATGTCCGGATGTGGATGATGTAAATGAGTGCCGTTACCGACTTTTGTGTACCAAGAATAGCCCAACAAACACCCTACCACCTTGCCAAGACGCCTTAAACAAGCATACTATGCGTGCCAACTACCAAGCCGACATTTGGTGCCGTGCTCTTGAACCAAGGCCAGAGCTGACAAGCCCTATCCATCATGGTTGGGGCAGAAGATGGGATCATCGTTGACTGGATGTCTCTTTCACCAGCTTCGAAGGCCCTTCTTGAGCTGATCATCTGTGGATGCACTGGAAACTGTGCAACTGGTCATTGTACTTGCAAGCAAAATGCAATCTCCTGCACTGAAGCCTGTCAATGTGGGAGCAGTTGTGAAAACCCCCATAATGTTTGGGAGGATTCAGATGACAATGACGAGGACGATGAGGATTAGTTGCCTTATTGACTGAAAACTTGTCATTATTCCGCTGATGGCAGTTTAACTTTGCCAGTAATCAGGAATTTTAAATTAATGTCCAAAAACGTGTAAAACATTTCTAAACATTGCTCGCACAACAACTTAGCTGGGTAGCTAATATCTTTCGGTCTTAATGACGTCATGACCCTGATGATGACGTATGATGTCATCCGCAAGAGTGGCAACATTTGAAGATGTTTTGTATGATAGGCATGTTGACTGTATGTAGTATTTATAAGTTTATGATTCTCGTTTTTACGTACGTGGCCGTAATTAGTGAAAAACGTAAAAACCGGAAGTCGAATTTTAGCCACTTCCGGTTGACAAATTACATTGTTTTTGCCCCCTTCATGTTAATATTTGGAGATTTTAACCTTGTTATGCCATCAAGCAGCTAGGCAGGGTATAAAGCTGTTGATAAGTACAGATAAAACGTATCATTAAGGGTTTTGATGAATGTCTTTAGAACTTGGTAGGTTTAGTTCGGCTGACAAGATGACTAATTAGCATAAAATAAGGCAAATAAGAAAAACTTTAAAAAATGTGGGTGTTTTTTATATTAAAATAGTATAAAAAGGGTTAATTATTGAACTAATGTAGTTGGGTGAGGTTTTTGTCAGTAAAATCTCAACAAAAAGACAGAAAATGGACGCCAGGTGAAAATATGGCGCAAAGGAGTGTGGGTAGTATAGGCCAGGTTACCAAGGCCTTCTGACACTTTTAGCACGTGGTAACAAAAAGATTCAAAATCAGCATCCTCTAAGCTTTAAAATGATACCAAGAACAGCTTGCCAGAGGGGGGGGGGGGGGGGGGGTGCAGCCAACTTGCCGAGAACCGTGTTTGGCCACTAGACTATAACTAATCAATGACATCAATGAAATCAATATAATCAATGAGTAATCAATGGGTAATCAATGAGTAATCAATTGATTACTCATTGTGTATTGCCAATACTCAATGAGTACTCAATGACTAATCAATGACCCACAAAATTTTTGGTCATTGATTAGTCATTGATTTGCAAGAAAAGAGTTGTTGACAGAGTTTTTCCCCCATATCCCCCAAGGATTTTCCCAACCTCGTTCTCAGGGTCTCTCTTCTTCCTGCCCACGTCTTCTTCCCTGGAGCTCCAGAGGGAGGGAAGAAGAGAGACCCTGGGAACGAGGTTGGGATTTTCCTTTCTTGTATGAGATAAGGGGAGGCTCTTTGTATATTTCTCTTAGCAATGGTTGGTTCTAAATTAAATGCCATTTGCTCATTAGATGTTTTTAAGATTAGGCAACGCCGGGTGGTACGTTGTTACAAAAGGCAGAATGCTTTTTCGCACGTTCTTCTTTTGCTGCAAAGATTACTTCCGTTCATTGAATTTTACCTCGGAAACTTTTTTCTCAATGAGATTGTGTATAGCCTCTAGCACGGAGGCGTGCTTTGAAGTTGTTGATATTCTCACTGAATGATTTCGCTGAGGAATTTGTTCTTAAAAGTCTCAGGGCTTCATCTTTTCTGAACCCTTTTCTGACCCCTGGTGGGTGGCAGGTCTCTGTTGGTTTAAAATGAGTAATCAATGACATCAATGAGTAATCAATGACCCACAAAATTTTTTGGGTTCGATTAATCATTGATTACTCATCGAGTATTGGCAATACTCAATGATTAATCAATTGATTACCCATTGATTACTCATTGATGTCATTGATCATTGATTAGTTTTGCCTGGTTTAGTTTCACTGGTCTGATTGGTTGACACGTGATTTCGTGATCTCGCTCTTGATTTCAAGATGGCGGCAAACTGATGCACGCATATTTTAGTTTCACTGGTCTGATTGGTTGACACATGACCTGGTGATCTCGCTCTTGATTTCAAGATGGCGGCAAACTGATGCAGGCATATTTTAGTTTCACTGGTCTGATTGGTTGACACGTGATCTCCTGATCTCGCTCTTGATTTCAAGATGGCAGCAAACTGATGCACGCATATTTTAGTTTCACTGGTCTGATTGGTTGACACGTGATCTTCTGATCTCGCTCTTGATTTCAAGATGGCGGCAAACTGATGCACGCATATTTTAGTTTCACTGGTCTGATTGGTTGACACGTGACCTGGTGATCTCGCTCTTGATTTCAAGATGGCGGCAAACTGATGCACGCATATTTTAGTTTCACTGGTCTGATTGGTTGACACGTGACCTGGTGATCTCGCTCTTGATTTCAAGATGGCGGCAAACTGATGCACGCATATTTTAGTTTCACTGGTCTGATTGGTTGACACGTGATCTCCTGATCTCGCTCTTTATTTCAAGATGGCAGCAAACTGATGCACGCATATTTTAGTTTCACTGGTCTGATTGGTTGACACGTGATCTCATGATCTCGCTCTTGATTTCAAGATGGCGGCAAACTGATGCACGCATATTTTAGTTTCACTGGTCTGATTGGTTGACACGTGATCTCGCTCTTAATTTCAAGATGGCGGAAAAGAATTACAGCGTAAAAGTTTTCAAGACAATACAAGACGTTCATGGATAGATAGAACCGTTTGATATTGTGTTCGCCGCTTTTATTGCTGTGGGATTTTTGTTCGGAAAGTTCTGTTTTATAGACCACTTTCATAATGGCGGCCGATTTATTTATTCTTTTATATGTATGTTAATTAGCCTCACTGGCCTCATTTTAGAGTAAAAATTCTTTTGAATTTTGCGCATGTTACCGAGGCCAGTGAGGCTAATTAACATACATATAAAAGAATAAATAAATCGGCCGCCATTATGAAAGTGGTCTATGTAACTTGCAATTTCAGTTAGCGATCGTGGTTTCAAGTGTCGGCTACTGAATGTAGTGAATGCAGTGTAGTCTTACTTTTTAAAAGCACTCAAAACACTCGGGAATAAATACTTCAATGGGTTAAAGACTCCACGAGTTCAAGCTGTGTACAGCTTCTTGTTTTTTTTTCGATACCTTGGTTCACACACTGGCTTTTTTCTTATCGACAACGTTTTATGATCGACAACTAAATACTGTAGTTAGTAATAACAATTGGTCTACGTGTAGTCTGTCGAAGCCCAAAGATGAGATCTACAGTTAATAAGCCGTCAGTTCAAGATGTGAAGGAGAAACTCAAAGAAATGTTACGTTACCTTCACCATGAGGC
This sequence comes from Cladopsammia gracilis, assembly GCA_022457155.1. Taxonomy (NCBI): domain Eukaryota; kingdom Metazoa; phylum Cnidaria; class Anthozoa; order Scleractinia; family Dendrophylliidae; genus Cladopsammia; species Cladopsammia gracilis. The sequence goes on from JAJGOT010000357.1 coordinate 847,183, forward strand.
ACAGAATCCTGAAGAATGGTGGATGGTGAAGCTCTGGCATCCTGTTCGCATCGTCGCTGATTGGCAAATTCTCCTGTATTGGGTAAAAAAAAAACATACATAAAATAAAGCACCATTTACATTGATGCGGTGATAATGCAGGGCAGGAGTGATCCTCGGAGCACTACAACTCTGTAAGGTAAACCATATTGACCAACTTCTTGTCATCCTTGGATTGTGATAATGTATTCGGAAATTTTGAGAAATGTACGCCAGGATACTGAGTCCAAGCGTAGATCTTTTATTTATCACTGGATTTTTATAGAACTGTAACAAATACCCATCGAAAGCCAGAATCATACAAATATCAATTTGATGGAAAACAGCATTTAGATTAGTTCGAATTAATTACTTGTTGTAAGTGACTTTTCCGAAAGCTTTACTTGTGGGAGTATGGAAGGAGCAAAAACATGAAAAATCGACAAAATTCGTGTATTTGTATGTGAAATATGCAGCTATTTAACGGGCAAATTGCAAGGAAGGAATAAGTAAAAACCGCGCCCTGAATGTCCAACACTCACTTGTACTTCCCATGTGATGCAAGTCTTGGAAAACAATAGGATTACTGAGAATATGCGCGGTTAGGGAAGCTTCCATTAAACTTGCGAACGGACTCTAAGAATATGTCTCAGATTTTCTGCCATCTGCCTAGTCCGAGACGCCTCTAAAAGCACAGACGGAGCACCATTCAAATGGAGGGTGGCAAGCCTGTGCTGCAGTCACACCAGTCTTATGGGTAATTTGTACAAGGCTTCTATTTGTAAGCCTTATCCGTTCCATGGCGCTGACAAGAACCAATAAAAGGCCTTATTAAATTTTTACCGGGTTTCACATTGTACTTCTGTTATACGTTATGGATTTAAATTTAAATTTGTAAAGACGTACTGTCCTTGCTGCAGTTCTTTCAGACTTTTCGCCGCTCTCTTCAGGTAGCCGTGTGTTTGTTCAATTTGATTTGATTCTGAATTGAACTTTTTAAGACACAAAACACTTGTCACCAAGGAATTCCCCGCCATCAGTTACTGTGGTTTTATTCGTGTAGTCACTACTCTGTAGCGTTCTTTACTAAGACAAAAGCACTCGGTATAAAGCTTAATTCAAGACAATACAATACAAGACGTTCATGGATGGATAGGACCGTTTGATATTGTGTTCGCTGCTTATTGCTGTGGGAGTTTTGTTCGGAAAGTTTTGTTTTATGTAACTTGCCATTTCAGTTAGCGATCGTGGTTTCAAGTGTCGGCTACTAAATGTTGTGAATGTAGTGTGGTCTTAGCTTACTTTTTAAAAGCACTCAAAACTCCCGGGAATCAATACTAAAATGGGTTAGACTCCACGAGTTTAAGCTGTTTACAGCTTCTTGTCTTTTTTTTTTTCGATACCTTGCTTCACACACTGGCTTTTTTCTTATCGATAACCTTTTATGATCGACAACTGAATAGTTATCAATAACAATTGGTCTACATGAAGTCTGTCGAGGCCCAAAGATGACAATGAACATAGGAAAGGAATCATATATGAACTGCGGAAAACGATTGAAATCAAGAAACGATTCTCGCAGCGATTGCGAAAAGCAAGCTGTCAGTGAGAGCGTCGTCCTAGTAACGAGAAGGCACGAGTTCAAATCTTGTCTTTAGAGGACTTTGGAATTTTTTCAGGCTCTTAAAATTGTAATTGCATTCCTAACGCTCATCACTGTTAGGAATATTTCTTCATTTCACTGAGACGTAAGTTAATTTTACCTATCAACCCATCAGCACCATGAACTAGTACTGTTGAAGACGGTTTTCATTTGTATGGCTATACTCAGTAGGATTTTACCTATCAACCCATCAGCACCATGAACTAGTACTGTTGAAGACGGTTTTCATTTGTATGGCTATACTCAGTAGGATTTTACCTATCAACCCATCAGCACCATGAACTAGTACTGTTGAAGGCGGTTTTCATTTGTATGGCTATACTCAGTAGGATTTTAACGACAGACTTTAGTACTGCAAGGGTTACATGTATGTTTATCGTAAACAAGCCACTTTTTAAAGACCCCCACTATTCAGCAAATAAGAGAGCAATTTTCAATGTCTCACCAGATTGCCCTGGATGACTTTGTGCCGTGTCACGTGAGGTGAAAAGATTCATCTCCTCCTGCAAGGGAACCAGAATTTCATAAGCTCTTTCAATGCACGTGCAAAATTAATCAAAATTAGAATTTTTTAATGGAGGTTTTCATTTTATCTTTTGCTGCACTATTTTCAATTTATTTCCAAGTTATTCCCAAGTCATTTATGTCCGTTTAATTTGTGTTTATTCGTGCAAAATCTATGGTGTATCCTTATCAAGTATCCCATAAGCGCGTGTTGGTTGCGAGATGATAATAAGCCAAGAAGGCGCGTAGCGCCAAGTTGGCTATAGTGATCTTGTATCTAGTAAAGTATACAGCTATTTCAATTAACGTTGTCGGATGAAAAAAGCGAAAATCCAAGACCGCAAGGTGATATGGGATATTTATACAATGGCTTTTAACCCTAACCCATACTGCCTTGCGGTCTTGGCTTTAAGCTTTCATCCGACAACGTTAATTGAAATAGCTGTATATAAAAACTTAATTACACGAGAAGACACAACAAGCAGCTGAATACATACTTTGAATGCCCTGATCCAAGGTTGGAGTGGCTCCAGTGGCAGGGAGCAACCTGGCTTACAGCAAAGAACTCTTGCCTTCAATGAAATGTAGTGGCCACAGTCATGGTGCCTGCACGGTCTTTCCCCGTGAAGGGCGCAAGGCTCTGCGTTTGTTCCTAAACACACTGTGCATCGAGCACGCAACTCCTCGGACATTGAACGCAACCAGTGACACTCATTTTTAAGTGTTACCAAAAATTCCTTTAAATGGCTACAAATTGTAAACGGAATAAGAATTAAAGCAAAGTATTAACAAAGAATGGGCTGTATCACAAAATAATAGTTTATATCCTCCAGTTCTTGAAGTTTAGAACTTCTAAATTGAAACATGCTCATGAATTCAAGAGAAAGGCGACATGTCTCCTCTCAAGGGATCTTTGTAAATTATGGGGTGAGGAGTTTCAATACTTGTCATTGGAACTGCGGACCTCACGAACATTCCGAGTTAATGGTAAGGTAATAATAAGTTTCCTTGCATCCTGTTATTGCAGGAGAAAATGATTAAATGTTTTAAGGCTTTGTGACATTAGGCAGTTGAGTTCTTACCTCAAAACATTCTTATAATGCTTGTCAATTTTTGATGAAATGCGCAGCTTAATGACTTTCTTGTAGCACACCAAATGAAGGTAATGGTCTCCTTCAAGAGCAAAACAGGCTTCGTTGGCGTGCAGCTTGTACTCATTTGTGTATTGTGGATCTGAGAGCCATTTTCCAAAGAGCACAACCAGTCGACAGAAAAGCCCACCTGGAACATAATTTGTTCCCTTGAAAGTGAGGTACACTGGTGCCGGGCAGATATCATCCATTGCAATTTCTCCCTTGCCTTCAAGTGTCAGCATACACGGAACAAGGATTAGTGAATCTTCATTTTCTTTTGCCGGCCACTTGCAAATAAGGTTGAATTTCTCCATGAGCGAAATCAAGGAGTCTTTAATGACATCTATTTTCTGATTTTGACAGGCGTGATCAATCAACTGCCTGCTAAGAATTCCTTTTTCTTGTAATTGTTCACGATCTTGCGTTAGGGACATTGGTTCGTCATCATGCGATTTCACTTTGATAATTTCGCAGAGGACATTGATCAGCCACTGGGGATCCAAGATAACCAGACTATCTTCGTTGCTAGTATCTTCATGGAAAACTATTGTACCGCGGCCATGAAGAAAGTATATTAACTCATCAAAGTCGTACTCGTTGTCAAATGCACAGTATGGTGAAACAATATCTTCTTGAAACGTTTTCTTCCTGAGGTACCTCTTTCTTTGCCATTTGGGCTTGCTAATTTCTTTCTCAACACGATGCCATTGCAAAGGGATCTTCTTTTTTGTATGTGGCATTTTATCGGCTAGCTTCAAAATCTCTTCTCGCAACGCAATAATTTTCTCCTGGTCTTCTGACTTACCAGCATGTCTGTTATCGATAGCTAAACACTTTGTGATGTGCTTGGCAAACACCTCATGGTCTTTTGAGCAACGTTTTCTCAGTATATTAATTTCTTTGGTTGGATCGTCTACGCGGTCAGCATGTGTACCCACCAATATGACAGGTGGGTGCAAAAATCCACTCGCTGACTTCTCATTATGATCACCTTTCTTTAAAGAGTGAATCAAGTCCAGCCACCTCAAAATGTGATCGAAATTGGTGTCCTCACAATCACAGGCTCTTACAGTGTACTCTTTGTGACCCAAATTCACTCGACACACTGCTAATGCACTTAGTTGTTTTGTAAGATCAGAAACTAGCAGATAAATGTCCTCTGAAGACATAAAGATAGGATGTATGGCGCGATAAATGTCTTGTCCTGCAAAGTCCCAAATGACTGGCCATATTTTTTCATCTTGGTCAACTTCTTTTCTCTTCAGCTGTTCTTCTACAAGAAACACACATTCTTCTGGCAAGGAATGTTCTTTCTCTTGTGCAACGTCAGATGGTTTCTTTTGATTTTCGCGATCTTGCTCTTCTGTGAAAAACAATGTAAGTAATTTTGTTTTAGAACCCTATAGTGAGACAAACGTTTGACAAACCTGACCATAAGCATTGAACCCGTTCAAATCTAACAGGGCGGTTTACACCTATAATTGAATGAGAGCGCCATGTGCGCAGGATGAAGCAGCCAGTTATGAGGTGGTAACTGAGCAAGGCAAGCTGGCGAGGGAAATGAGGAGAGGAACCACTTGTAACCCTCTTGCATAGGGCACTCACGTTTAAGGGTCTACTCGCACACTATCAAGATTGTAAAGAGACTTAAAAAGGTAGCCTTAAGACGTTATGCGTCAACCCTAATCATGGCTCAAGGCGAAACTCGATCTTTTAATTCTTCTCTGCTTATTTGCTCTCCTTGTGATGCCGAAGAGAAAGAGGACAAGGCTCAGTTTAAATTGCATTTGACCTATTAAGCTTAACATTTCAAGGTTTTTGATGAAAGGACCAGAAATCATGTTTAGAGCATGTTTTAGAAGAAAAACATATTACGAATGTTATAGTTCAAAGTGAGACGCAATCTTCAGGATTTTACTTATTTGGTAGCTTGAGCACAGACGACTCCCATTACTTTTCTTCGGCCGAGCAATAAAAAAGGAGACGTGTGCACACAAGCACGTGACACTGAAATCAACTTCAGTAAGAAAACACAGTCAAAGAACAAGATGTTAAAATAGGAGACGTCTGCACACAAGCAGGTGACACTGAGATCAACATCAGTAAGGAAACACAGTCAAAGAACAAGATGTTAAAATAGGAGACGTCTGCACACAAGCACGTGACATTGAGATCAACATCAGTAAGGAAACGCAGTCAAAGAACAAGATGTTAAAATAGGAGACGTCTGCACACAAGCACGTGACAGATCAACATCAGTAAGGAAACGTAGTCAAAGAACAAGATGTTAAAATAGGAGACGTCTGTACACAAGCACGTGACAGATCAACATCAGTAAGGAAACGCAGTCAAAGAACAAGATGTTAAAATAGGAGACGTCTGTACACAAGCACGTGACAGATCAACATCAGTAAGGAAACGCAGTCAAAGAACAAGATGTTAAAATAGGAGACGTCTGTACAAAAGCACATGACACTGAGATCAACATCAGTAAGGAAACGCAGTCAAAGAACAAGATGTTAAAATAGGAGACGTCTGCACACAAGCACGTGACACTGAGATCAACATCAGTAAGGAAACGCAGTCAAAGTACCAGATGTTAAAATACGAGACGTCTGTACACAAGCACGTGACACTGAGATCAACATCAGTAAGAAAACACAGTCAAAGAACAAGATGTTGAAATAGGAGACGTCTGTACACAAGCACGTGACAGATCAACATCAGTAAGGAAACGCAGTCAAAGTACAAGATGTTAAAATAGGAGACGTCTACACACAAGCACGTGACACTGAGATCAACATCAGTAAGGAAACGCAGTCAAAGAACAAGATGTTAAAATAGGAGACGTCTGTACACAAGCACGTGACACTGAGATCAACATCAGTAAGGAAACGCAGTCAAAGAACAAGATGTTAAAATAGGAGACGTCTGTACACAAGCACGTGACACTGAGATCAACATCAGTAAGGAAACACAGTCAAAGAACAAGATGTTAAAATAGGAGACATCTGTACACAAGCACGTGACACTGAGATCAACATCAGTAAGGAAACACAGTCAAAGAACAAGATGTTAAAATAGGAGACGTCTGTGCACAAGCACGTGACACTGAGATCAACATCAGTAAGGAAACGCAGTCAAAGAACAAGATGTTAAAATAGGAGACGTCTGCACACAAGCACGTGACACTGAGATCAACATCAGTAAGTAAACGCAGTCAAAGAACAAGATGTTAAAATAGGAGACGTCTACACACAAGCACGTGACACTGAGATCAACATCAGTAAGAAAACGCGGTCAAAGAACAAGATGTTAAAATAGGAGACGTCTGTACACAAGCACGTGACACTGAGATCAACATCAGTAAGGAAACACAGTCAAAGAACAAGATGTTAAAATAGGAGACGTCTGTACACAAGCACGTGACACTGAGATCAACATCAGTAAGAAAACAGTCAAAGAACAAGATGTTGAAATAGGAGACGTGTGCACACAAGCACGTGACACTGAAATCAACATCAGTAAGAAAACACAGTCAAAGAACAAGACGTTGAAATAGGAGACGTCTGCACACAAGCACGTGACACTGAGATCAACATCAGTAAGGAAACGCAGTCAAAGAACATGATGTTAAAATAGGAGACGTCTGCACACAAGCACGTGACACTGAGATCAACATCAGTAAGGAAACGCAGTCAAAGAACAAGATGTTAAAATAGGAGACGTCTGCACACAAGCACGTGACACTGAGATCAACATCAGTAAGAAAACGCAGTCAAAGAACAAGATGTTAAAATAGGAGACGTCTGTACACAAGCACGTGACACTGAGATCAACATCAGTAAAGAAACGCAGTCAAAGAACAAGATGTTAAAATAGGAGAGGTCTGCACACAAGCACGTGACAGATCAACATCAGCAAGGAAACGCAGTCAAAGAACAAGATGTTAAAATAGGAGAGGTCTGCACACAAGCACGTGACATTGAGATCAACATCAGTAAGGAAACGCAGTCAAAGAACAAGATGTTAAAATAGGAGACGTCTGCACACAAGCACGTGACACTGAGATCAACATCAGTAAGGAAACGTAGTCAAAGAACAAGATGTTAAAATAGGAGACGTCTGCACACAAGCACGTGACACTGAGATCAACATCAGTAAGGAAACGCAGTCAAAGAACAAGATGTTAAAATAGGAGACGTCTGCACACAAGCACGTGACACTGAGATCAACATCAGTAAGGAAACGCAGTCAAAGAACAAGATGTTAAAATAGGAGACGTCTGCACACAAGCACGTGACACTGAGATCAACATCAGTAAGAAAACGCAGTCAAAGAACAAGATGTTAAAATAGGAGACGTCTGTACACAAGCACGTGACACTGAGATCAACATCAGTAAGGAAACGCAGTCAAAGAACAAGATGTTAAAATAGGAGACGTCTGTACACAAGCACGTGACACTGAGATCAACATCAGTAAGGAAACGCAGTCAAAGAACAAGATGTTAAAATAGGACACGTCTGCACACAAGCACGTGACATTGAGATCAACATCAGTAAGGAAACGCAGTCAAAGAACAAGATGTTAAAATAGGAGACGTCTGCACACAAGCACGTGACACTGAGATCAACATCAGTAAGGAAACGCAGTCAAAGAACAAGATGTTAAAATAGGAGACGTCTGCACACAAGCACGTGACACTGAGATCAACATCAGTAAGGAAACGCAGTCAAAGAACAAGATGTTAAAATAGGAGACGTCTGCACACAAGCACGTGACACTGAGATCAACATCAGTAAGGAAACGCAGTCAAAGAACAAGATGTTAAAATAGGAGACGTCTGCACACAAGCACGTGACACTGAGATCAACATCAGTAAGGAAACACAGTCAAAGAACAAGATGTTAAAATAAGAGACGTCTACACACAAGCACGTGACATTGAGATCAACATCAGTAAGGAAACGCAGTCAAAGAACAAGATGTTAAAATAGGAGACGTCTGCACACAAGCACGTGACATTGAGATCAACATCAGTAAGGAAACGCAGTCAAAGAACAAGATGTTAAAATAGGACACGTCTGCACACAAGCACGTGACACTGAGATCAACATCAGTAAGGAAACACAGTCAAAGAACAAGATGTTAAAATAGGAGACGTCTGTACACAAGCACGTGACACTGAGATCAACATCAGTAAGGAAACACAGTCAAAGAACAAGATGTTAAAATAGGAGACGTCTGCACACAAGCACGTGACAGATCAACATCAGTAAGGAAACGCAGTCAAAGAACAAGATGTTAAAATAGGAGACGTCTGTGCACAAGCACGTGACAGATCAACATCAGTAAGGAAACGCAGTCAAAGAACAAGATGTTAAAATAGGAGACGTCTGCACACAAGCACGTGACACTGAGATCAACAGCAGTAAGGAAACGTAGTCAAAGAACAAGATGTTTAAATGCGACGGCTTTGATTGTATAAACTTTGACGTCCACTTTGTTCATCGAAAAGACAACACACTTCGACCTTTGCGGGCCGAAAGATACCTGATGAAATAAGTTCTAAATGATAAAATGGGGGCTTACATGGAATACTAACCACTTTAAGTAATGCTCGACATAAGAACGATAGCAAACTTCACAACCAATCAGAATAGCAGAAGACAATAGGTAATAATTTTGCTTCTTTGATGAAGTTCCCCAAATACAATATCTTTTAAAAATTGCATGTTTTAGCTTTGCTTGGCCAATTTGCTCGCCCCCAGTTATTTTAGCCTTGCTACGAGCCTGTTCAAGGAATGAAGTTTTATGGCACATGTATAATATATGGTGAAACTGATATTGTTCTCAGTTCAATTTGTCAGGAAAACACTAACATCGACGAATTAACAGAAAGTAATGCGAATCTTTAAATTTTTGATGGGAAATATTTAACCCAATTTTATTCGAAAACACTCTCATAGTCTTGAAGACCTACATCTAGACTCAGTATAAGACGCATACAGTCGTTTTGAAAGTTTAAGTCCAGATGTTGAGAAAACTACTAAAATGCTAAAACCATGACGTCATCAGATCATTGTTATGGTAATACCGATAACAATAAAATCTACTTTTTTTGGAAAGTTCATTTCATCTCAAGTATATGTGTGAAGCAGCTTGCCTGACCGAGCTCAGAAAGTGAAGTATAAGCCGTCGTTCAAAGTTGGGATGTTGTGTCGTCAAAAAAACCCAGTTGAGCCACCTTAAAGAAGCCTGTTTCGGTGTTTCGTGATGAAAGGAAAGGAAAGACTGAAAAAAATGGTGTTTCGGTATTTTCGATGTTTCGGTGTTTCGTTTCGGTGTTTCGCGGTTTAGAAATGCCCATTTCAGGTTGCATATGCGTGAAATTTCTTTCTATGCAAGACAACATTAAAACATACCGGTATCTTCAGTTTTCCTCTGATGAAATGGAATTGAAGTACCTTCGCGGGACTTGATTTTCGCGATTTATTAAAGTCCCGCGATAAAAACGTTACCGCGAAAATTAACGACGCGAAATTTAATACCCTCTTACAAAAAACTTTAACGACTGTTTACAAACGAACATGTAAACCTGGTTTAAGTTTTGATGTGGTTCTGATATGGCAAAAAATGTCTTTGTGTACAATTAAAATGTTTAGCGCCGATTCCGAGATCACCAGTTTGTTAATGCGGATCAGCATCTGCCTCTTCCACAGTCTCTTTTTCTTCGGTACTTGACGGGAGACGCGTGAAAGTTGAGCACGCGAGTGCGCGCCCGACAAGGCAGGAACAGCATTTAAAAAATGTTCGTGAAATTTAATTTCTTTTTAACACGATTTTATTGCCAAATCGCGAAATTTAAGTTTCGCGAAAAACTCCTCTTTTATTTTTGCGAAATTAAAATCCCGCCATAATAGGTACCAATAAGGTAGTGGACCTATGCTTAAAGGGAACCTCCATTGTTATAACAAATTGACGTTAAATTGTTGGAAATAAAATCTAAATTAAAAGTTCTTAAAAAACAGGTGCAAATATCATTTTAGTGTACAAAAAAATGGATACGAATATCGCCTATTTTCGCTTTTAAATTTCCCGCGCGCCGCCATTTTGAATATTTATGACGTGTTACGGTTGTCTCATTGTTGCATACAAAAGAACTTCGATTCTGTTCTTAACAACGTGCCCATAATTACATACTACCCTTAACAAATCATGACGCAGACAACAAATTCTGGAGTATTGTGCCGTAGTTGGCCGTTACACTTTATTTCACACGTATGCCGTCAAAATGACAACTCACAGCTAAATATCTTACAGAAAATAAATAAATGAAACAAAATAACTGGAGAATTGAGAGCGCATCACAAAAGATACTCGGAGGCCAGGAAAAACCTACTTAAAAAACCCGAAACTCAACGGGAAAAAATTGTAGGAAACCTGGGTAGGAACCAAGCTCAAAACTCCGGCGACCCTTCCTACGGGGCCACTGATAATTTAAATTTAATTATCGCAGGAAAAAACTGGTGGATAATGTTCAAATAAAGTTCAGCGGTGGAAAAGACTAATCAAAACAAACAAGAAAAATTTGACTAGGGTAAACCGTCAGTGTAACGACCGAGAACTGACTCGCATACTAAAGAACCAACTATTTATACACATACTTCCACGGGCATAGCAAATGCACGTGCATGCAAATAACTTACATCGGCATAAAACATGCCTACATTCAACAGATAACAAAAATCGTAATTAACAGCTCTAACAATAGCGAACAGAAATCAATTCTCTTCTAATGCGATGCAACCGAAGAGAATTTTCAATTCTGTTCTTAACAACGTGCCCATAATTACATACTACCCTTAACAAATCATGACGCAGACAACAAATTCTGGAGTATTGTGCCGTAGTTGGCCGTTACTGAGAAGTAAACAAAGCTAGGTGCAGCGGTCACCTGTACACACTATATAGGCCAATAGCGCCAGAAATATATCTAAACTTGGAACTACTCTTAGATCGCCAACCGGCATGCTTATCAATAGCATCGGCATCAAAGGCCACTTGCCATCGCCGCTATCGCTTCGCCTGTCGTAGGAGATGGTTCACCTGCAACTTTATGGGCCCAGAGGATACTGTACACCGCTGAAGAAATGGAAGCGATCGAGTTGGCTGAATCCGCAGGTCCCTCAGATAAAGGGCGACAAGGATTAAAGGCTTTGCAGGGAAGACGGCAAGGCGCAAGAAAAACAAACAGCCCAACGCTTGCAATACAGCCCCGCCAAGCGATACTTGTCCAAGGTGCTGGGAACTTTGGCAAGCAAACAACATTTGGCAAGTCTTTGGCTAGCTCAAACAAGAACGGACTGGAGACAGCTGTTTTGCCACAATACAGAACTCAGGACATCTAGGAAGAAACAAATGTATTACAACAATGCCTACATAAACGCGACTAAGAAATACTATAACGTACAATTAAATACTAAAAACAATAAACGCAGCAAATTAAAACAAAAGTCTCTTTTAAAGTTACTCCTGTTTTAATTCATCAACCACAAATGCTTACAAGCCAAACCTGACAACTCAGGTTAAATTGCAAAGGCGTTAGATCACACAACAAGTCTGTATTATTTACGGAGATATAATGCAAATTATACAACCTCGAATAAACTTCTGTTACACGCCTATTCGCGAGCGCTTGAGCAATATATTGGCAGCGACCCTGAAATTAGGGTTTATTTTATTATAAAAATAATAATTTATTAACTGTAATTGTAATTGTTATTGTAATATTAATTGAAATAAAGTTGTTGTTGTTGATGTTCGCTGAAAACACAGTCTTGTGTTCATAACACTGAAATGACTTTAGTCCCAAGTACCCGGATAAAAAACTGGACAAGTCCGTGGTAGGATCAAACATTCTTTCACAAAGCACTTCACTGCGCTATTTGTAGGATTCACAAAAGGCAAAAATAACAGGAAGGCCATTCTGGAATAACCAATACTTCAGTGCCTTTACTAGCAAGCAAATGCTTAACAATACGCACAATAAGCGAAACTGGCGGACAAAGCCAATTAACGCCACGTGACCAGTCTTGGGTAAGGCTAGGAAGAAACAAAAGTATCACAAACAATGCGTGCATAAACGCGACTGAGAAATACTATAACCTACAATTAAATACTAAAACAATAAACGCAGCAAAACAAAGATCTGTTATCAGTCTACTCCCGTTTAAATTCATCAATCACAAAATGCTTACAAGCCAAACCTGAAAATTCAGGTTTTAAAATTGCAAAGGCGTTAGATCACGCAACAAGCCTGTATCATTCACGGATCGAGATATAATGCAGATTAAACGACCTGAAATAAACTTCTGTTACATGCCTATTCACAAGAACTTGCAATCTATTCGCAAAGCCACAACCCTGAAACTCGGGTTCGCTGAAAATACAGTCTTACGTTCATTACACGGAAATGACTGACTTGCCCAGCACTCGGATCAAAAACTGGACAAATCTGTGGTATGATCAAACATTCTTTCACAAGCGCTTCACTGCGCTATTCGTAGGATTCACAAAAGGCAAAAATAAATAATAAGAAGGCCATACTGGAATAACCAACGCTCCAGTGCCTTAACTAGCAACCAAATGCTTAACAATACGCACAAAGCCAATTAACATCACATGACCAGTCTTTGGTAAAGCTAGGAAGAAACAAAAGTATTACAAACAATTGGCGCATAAACGCGACTAAGAAATACTAAAACGTACAATTAAATACTAAAACAATAAACGCAGCAAAACAAAGATCTGTTGTCAGTGAGTCTACTTCCGTTTTAATTCATCAATCACAAAATGCTTACAAGCCAAACCTGAAAATTCAGGTTAAATTACAAAGGCGTTATATCACGCAACAAGCCTGTATAATTTACGGAGATATAATGCAAATTAAACAACCTTGATCGAATGAACTTCTGTTACATGCGTTTTCACAAGCACTTGCAATCCATTCGCAAAGCCACAACCCTGAAACTCGGGTTCACTGAAAATACAGTCTTACGTTCATTACACTGAAATGACTGACCTCCCCAGTACCCGGATCAAAAACTGGACAAATCTGTGGTAGAATCAAACATTCTTTCTCAAGCGCTTCACTGCGCTATTTGCAGGATTCACAAAGCTTTGCGTTCTGGCATCTAGGTAGCCACTCCATTTCTATGGAAATGTCAAAAGACATACCAACGTCAAAAATGCTAACTGCAATACCTTGCAAATCATGTTTGGGGCTCTCCACTGAAACAATTCTACAAGTATTCTGACTGTCGAAAAAACAACTTAACTTTTCAATCTGCTTTCTCGTTCTGGCATCTAGGTTGCCACTCCATCTCTATGGTAATGTCAAAAGACATACCAACGTCAAAAATGCTAACTGCAATACCCTGCAAATCAGGTTTGGGGCTCCCCACTGAAACAATTCTACAAGTATTCTGACTGTCGAAAAAACAACTTAACTTTTCAATCTGCTTCTGGCATCTAGGTCGCCACTCCATCTCTATGGTAATGTCAAAAGACATACGAACTTCAAAAATGCTAATTGAAATACCCTGTACATGGGACCCCCGACAAGGGCGGAATAACCACCAAAGCCAGTATCACTGGCATCGCTATAAACAACTGCTATAGCAAAAAACGTTCTCTTAATGGCATATCCGTTTAAAGCATCAATGTGCTGTGACCAAAACTTTAATTCTTGAGACACCTGTTCGGCGACAAAAATATGAACGCGCCACGATCTTCTACAAGCAATAATAAAAGACATTTGTCTGGCAAACAATCTATAAAGTGGGCAATATTCTTACAGGAACCCATTCAGACCCCAGTACATTGCGAACAGCCCATTTGAGAGTGTCAATTTATGCGAAGGTACTTGAAAAATCATTCGAACAGTGGAATAATACAACCATTGACCTATCTGCTGAGGCTCCCAGCTGCTCTTAGCCTCGTTACATTTCAGCCCAAATGATCGAGATCCCCCCTATGAACAAAACCTAGTAGCTTTCGCACTAATCTTATCACTGGCACCCGAAATCCCATCGTCAATATAAACGACAGAAACATGCCCCATAGATCGCCTACGCGTTACTAACGGGCGTAGCAGTTTAGTAAATAAATAACAGGCCGAGCACAAGCCAAAAGATATCACTTAAAGGTAAAATACCTCCTTGTACCATTGAAAATAACCAGCTCTACCTGAGAAGCTGCTGATGATGCTTAATAATGCGAACGTGATGATACTCACTTTCTAAATCAAATGTGAAGAAAAAGAAACCAGACTAAAAAAAAAAAATTCTGAAAGTGTCCTAAGATCTTTGTAGTTGTGACGTGTACACTCAATAAAATAATTAACATAACGCAAATCTAAAACAAGACTCAATTTTTCCGTTTTGCTGCGTCAAAGGGTTAACAACATGAGGAGGGCAATTATGCTCCTCAATACTACGCTTGCTAATAGCAGGTCATTGATGGCCTCCTCAACAAAACTAGGATGCTCATTGCGGAACGGTTATTATTTAAGAAAGCTGACTCTGGAAAGGATTTTAAAGGGAGAGCATAACTAAAAGTAACAATATTTTGGACAAACAGAGGACCTACAACGGTACAGCCTCCCTTCCCCCCTCATGAGAGCAACCCGCTTGATATTCATAATCTCTGTGATATACAGACCAAAAAGTACACTTATCTGATTCCTCCTGCTGATCCAGCTCATCCTTGAGGCGCTGAGACATTCTGACCGCAGCCAAACTGAAAGCTCGCCTTCTCAGAGCACTTTGCCTGTAAGTGGCCAAGCTTGCCGCACGCGGACCAGGGACCCAAAGGCGATCGCACAACAGGAACTCTGTTGGAAGTATACGACGGGATCGGAAACGTTGACGCAGAACTTGCTGCTAAAGCAAGACTTCTAGCGGATGTAGGACTCTTCCTCTTCCAATCTACTTGGCCTCGATTTTTAACCGCTACTGGGATGGTCAACTGCCAAAGTGCCCGTGCAACCTAAGCAAACCGCTTTCTGAAATCTTCTAGGCGATCATATCATCCACGGCCTTCACCAAGGACGACGAACTGGCAACAACGACTTGTCAACGATTGCCTTGATCACGGAGTCGGACACCACAGATGGAACGGAAGAACCAGCTAAAGAAAGGCTAGATGATTCATGTTCAATACCCTGAAATTCGACGGTTGATCTTTGCGCGGTCAATGGGAGGAATAAAAGTAAAATTTGACTAGGGTAAACCGTCAGTGTAACGACCGAGAACTGACTCGCATACTAAAGAACCAACTATTTATACACATACTTCCACGGGCATAGCAAATGCACGTGCATGCAAATAACTTACATCGGCATAAAACATGCCTACATTCAACAGATAACAAAAATCGTAATTAACAGCTCTAACAATAGCGAACAGAAATCAATTCTCTTCTAATGCGATGCAACCGAAGAGAATTTTCAATTCTTAACAATAGCGGCAACCTGGAAATTTAAAAGCGAAAATAGGCGATATTTATATCCATTTTATTTGTACACTAAAATTATATTTGCACCTGTTTATTAAAAACTTTTAATTTCGACTTTATTTCCAACAATTTAAAGTCAATTTGTTCTGACAATGGAGGTTCCCTTTAACTCCTGTTTTGTCAAAAAATCCATAATGTTTCATCCCCCAGAAGGGTTCATTGCCACTCTTATTGCACCGTATACTGCGACTTTTAACAACACAATGAGTTTAAGTCACACACATGTATAAGTTAGACGGTTTTCAAGTAAATACTAAAAATCCTTGACCCTTCTACTGACGGTGTCCAAAAAAAATACGTAACGTAAAATACTGAAAAGAAAAATAACAGCGGTAAAAACATATAACTCCAGGCACAAATTTTCTTTAACAAATAAGAGGTTTATTTGCCAAATTTTTCTATGACAAATGTCTTTGCTAAAAAAAAAATGGCGTGCTATTTTTTTTTCTTTTTTGTCCATGAAAATTTGTCATATCTGAAATTTGCTCTTGTAGATGGCTCGAAAAAGAAAACAAAATACTTGTGGAAATTAGTCACCCTTCGTTCATGTGGTTTTTTTTTTTCGAGCCTTCATGACGGCTATCGGCCTGTTTTAGCCAGTTTAAAAAAGTTTTTCTGTTGTTAGAAGCATTTCAACTGAACCCTTTACGTAGAATATACGAGCCCCAACTCATTAACTACATTTGCATATCCTTTGTGACCGCATGTCGCAGCACACAAACTTCCATTAAGCGACCCTTGCTTGAAATAAAAGCCATGTATGTTTCTGTATACACGGGTAAATCATTTGTCAAATGAATAACTTCTATTTCAATGGTCATGGATATGATTGAATTCACACACTCAAAATTCGGGAGCACATTACAGAACACAAGGTTTGATTATAGCAGTGAAAGGGTTTAAGGCATTGTAAAGAGAAGTAAATAAAGATGTATATAAAGGAAGTTGCAACTTACGATTTCCTGCCATGGTTTTCTGCTGAGCATCTTGACGTTGGGCGTGCTGGCGGCCAAGGTCTTCTGTTTCACCAGCTGTTGATGGCATTGGGTGTTCTGTTTCGTAGTTGAGAAAAACAAAGCATACAAATAAATTTGTTTGAATGGAGAGAGATTATATTTTATCCATGTCTTACAGACTCTAAAAGGGAATAATGTACATATATATGTAACATTGCTGTCATGATACCATGCCAGTCAGTGTGAGTATTAAATTTATAAACTAAGAATGTTAATTTAGCTTACCATTTTCCTTAGTCATGTGAAATGTTTCATTGGACTCTACTCTTGTCGGCTCTTGAATTTTGTCCCCAGTTACATCTTCAGTGGGGCTTTCACTTGATTCTTTCCTTGCTGGTTGTTCTGCAGGTGTGCTTAATAACTCTCTACTGACCTCTACAGCAATCTTGTGATCAAATACAGTTGTGTGTTCAAGAGAAGGTGGATTTCTCCAGGCCTCTGTCCCAGCATTCTTGACAGGGGAGATCATGTACACTCCGTCAGTACTGGGTTCATTTTCATTAAATGCTTCACCTCTCAGGGATTTACAGAGGCTCGTTTTGCCAACACGGTCCTGACCAACGACTAAAACCTTGACACGTTTATCGTATGTACTACCACCAGTTTCTAGAGCTCTGTGGTAAGCTGCAAGTGCTTTCTCGCCCCTAGCCTGGACATGGGCTGGAATTAAATCTAAAAAGAAAAAGAATGTATAGGTTTTAAGTCAACTCTAAGACACATTGTTAGAGGATCTGAATGGAGTTATATTGATAACTGAGATCTGAGACCGGGGTTACTAAGACCCGTTACTGACATCAAGTTATTGACTTCAAATGAGTCATTGATTTGCATTCTAGTAGTTATTGTAGTAGAACACTATGTCAGCTCCATATAGGAGCTTTGTGACAGCTATTTTCTGAAAATCTTTTTCTGGGCAAATCATTAACCAGTGTTACACCTTTATTTTTTGTAGAAAAGGGTGTTACGTCTCATCTTTAACTAAAAGAGCGAGTTTTACCAGAGGGGTTGAGATGTTCAATGGATGTACAAGAGTTTTCCGTCCAAGTTTCCAGAACTTCTTTGAACACAGGATCATTAGCCTCGAGCTTATCCATCAAATCTCTTTTATTATTTCTATATAGAAATAATTCTCCTCCACCTTTTTCGAGTTCTAGATGCATAAAAAATTTCCACTTTCCTTCATTTTCCTTCTCAAGATATTTCCTTACCCATAAGCATTTGAAGGATTTGTTAAAAAAATCCTGTATCTAGCATTTTGAGACCTCCCTTTGGGGTGCTATGTATCATCACATTTCCTTTAATTTTATCGCCTTTCCCGTTTTACAAGAATTCGTAAAGTAACTTGTTTATTTGCTTGATGTTTTTTTTTGTAAGTTGTATTAAAAAAATACATCTGGAGCCAGGTGACTTTCTTCGAAGAGAGAGGCATTGTGATGCTGAGAAGAAATTAAATCAACGAGAGGTGCTTTACAGGAAAGGATGTCACTTAGTTTAATAGATTACAAAGACTGACCTTCATCAATTATTTCCGCTGCTGTTTTCTGTTTCACAGTGCCTCTGATGTTGTCTTCCAGTCCACTTTTCATCTGCTCAAGTTTGACTCCCATGTTGTCTGCCAAAAAAAGTAAAAATGAACTAAGCTCCCATTTTAAGACGGAGTTAGTTAAAGGAACATAACTTTAACTAACTTAACATAACTTTTGTAAAAATGAACTAAGCTCCCATTTTAAGACGGAGTTAGTTAAAGGAACATAACTTTGGAATTATGGCAATTAATTCCTATTTAGTATTTTGTATTTTCTATGACAACGTTTCTGCAATTAGGTAAATTTTATATGCAAACGAGTAAAAGATTGCTTAGTGCTTGCTAGACAAAGTAATAGAATTCATCACAGTAAATAAGCTTATGTGTATGCAGGACGCAAAGTTGTCTGAATATCAAATCCCTTTACAAAGGATACGGTCTCTGTGATATATCGATGTTAATTGTTATTACTTAAGATCAGGATAAAATGTAGAATGACGTTTCAAAGACCCCATGTCTTCATTTTAAAATTTGTTACATTTGAATTTGAAAATGAATACAAGGATTGTTTAAAACGTCATAAATTTTCTTTGTCGCTAATTACTCTTTTTTTACTACTTATCAAAAGGTCAACAAATTTAATTTCACAAATCCCATATCTACTCAATCTGTAAACATTCCGTTGAAAATAACCTCCCTTCTCTACTGGCTTAAATAAATGAATTCCTTAGAGAGAAAACGTTCATCTAGAGCAGTTAAGTTAGTTTAAAGAAAATAACAATCTTTGTCTGCCTTACTCCAGTTACTCACCTTGAACTTTAAGCAATTCTTTAATGCACTCACAGAGCGTCAGAAAATTTATTTGATCTTGTGACATTAAATCACTCACGGAAGGTCTTTCCATGAAGTTGTACTCTGTCAAACCTTCGTTCTCTGATATCGTCGCCAAGTGACTAAGAATCTTACGCGCAGCTTCTTCTGAAAGCTCAGAGGTAAATTTAAACACTTCAGCCATCTTGAGGATATTTTCAATCGAGTCAACTTTAGACAGGCAGGGTGTAGTTTCATTTTTCCTCGATAACAGCTCTTCGTTGAGAAACCAGGCAGCCAGATATTCTTGAAGAGATTTGTGAAGAAAGAAAACACCCTGATCACGATTTAAATTTGAAATATTTAAGATGTTAAATAATCCAACATCAATCAATTTCTTAATTAAATCGCGGTCAGGTAGTTTACTTAAAGGAAAATAGAGGCAGTTTTGCAAAAGGGCATCGAATGCTAGGCTTCCTAACTTGCAGAGTTCATCTGTGTAGTCATCTACTTTTCTCGGCAGCACTGTATCTGAATGTTTTTCAGACAGATGATTAAAGAAGGTCTGAACAAACTGAAAGAAAATGTTTGCACGTGACGACGGTAGCCCTCCACGATCCTTCTCCTGCCACAAAAAACATAAAGTCAGCAAGAGAAGGGGTATTTCTGCCAACTCCTTGAGGTTGTGTTGCTCCAAGTATGCAAGAAACTTTTGAACATCTTCGTCGTCTTTCAAAAATCTACGAGCGAACTCTTCTTGACGCTTACTATCAAATCCATTGATCTGAAACTGAGCATCACTAGGACCGCTCAACTCGTCAGATTTCATTTGCCTTGTTGTTATAATAATGCAACAATCCCTCAATTGCCTTCTCTCCCAGATTTCGCGTACAAGCAATTGGTTTTCAGGGCTGGCCTCGTCGTACCCATCGAGGATTAGCAAGACTTTTCCTTGATAATTCATTACGTAATGATAGAGTTCGTCAACGGAAAATTCCCCATCACTAGCCAGCAGTTTAGTGGCTCTTAAAATATCACTAAAATCTTTACAATTGCGCACATCACGCAACCTGACCAGAAGTACAACTTCGAACATTCCTAACTTTTCTTTAAATCGCCATTGCGACCAATCAAAGGTAGTTTTCTGTGTAAAAACAGTCTTGCCGATGCCTGGGCGTCCGTACACCAAAATGCGCTTGGGTGCCGGAAAATGTTTTCCACCAGTAAAAATTTGCGTATAATCTCCGAATTTCTCTTGTTTCACTCCACTGGGATTCCTGACATCCTCAAGCCAAGACAGCTCTGTGAATATTTGATCAATATGAACGGCAGAGTTTTGGTCCCAGGGAACGATTTTAACTTTGTTCATGGCCGTATAAATTGTTCGCAGCTGTCTCTGGCACTCTCCAAGCCATGCGGAATCTGTATGAAAATAAAAAAGATCTTTCATTATTTTAAAGTTAAATAATTTAATCGATTCACACCAGAAAACAGTCAACGCCAAAAAATGAAACATGAGCAAAAACAAAACTTCTACATATGTCTAGAAATTAAGAAATTCTCAAAATAATTATGTCAAAGGGCCCTTAATAATTTAAGTTAACAACTTAACTGCAATCCCCTAAGGTTTTATTTCAGTACATGTAAATTACTATTAATAGTCAATGATACAAGGCATGATTTTTTAATAGTCGCAATTAGCAACTTCACCACTTACAAAGTTGATTCTCAAAATAAGAGACTGCTCCCAGTACATCACAGTCATGATTGTAATGTAGTATTACAAAATTAAGTGGGTCGTATTGAAACCCTGCAGTGTCAATATTTTCATTCTGATTTATAATCCCTGAATAGTACCTGCATGTTTGTCATCCTGAGCAACAGAACAAGGTGACTCTTCCTTCCTTTTACTGGTTGAGGACTCTTTCTGTACTGACTGCATGTCTGTTAGGAGAAAAGATTCAAGAATTTACTGCCATATTGCAATAAAAAATTAATATATAACACCTGCACAAATTAAGGAGGGGGTATCAAATATAATCTTAGATGCAGTCTTTCAATATAATGGGACTGAGGTTCATTTACCCACAGAATTATAAATTAAAATGAACTCTTATAATTGCATATATAGTGTTTAACGCTTACATTAATGTTATCGTTCTGAGTGATGATGTTTGTTGTCCAAAAGAACTACCCTACCCCTCCCCCCTACCCCCCCCCCCCCCCCCCCCCCCGCCAACCTCAGCAAACTGCTGTGCCCTGCATCCACCTTTTTGGTACTATACATCCTCCAAGCAAAATTAATACATTAGTCGGCTCATTTATAAGCACAAAGGACTCAACTGAAAAATAAGTAAAAAATAAGGCAGTGAAATTTATCACTCAACAGTTTTCTACCGGAAGTTAACATGAAAGTTAAAATCCGAGCTGAAAGTTTAATCTTGGAGGACTGAGGAACAAGAGGCATAGAAGATGCTAATTATTATAGTCTAATAATACTATGATGTGGTAAGACTAAAAAAAATGGATATCTTCACACTCCCTGCCCCTGGCACCTGCCCAGCAGTCACCCCAGCAAAATCTGTTAATGTCCTTAAAAAGCTACACAGGTTGCAGTAAGGAGCACTAGCCCAATACATGTTACTAAGGCAACAATACCTTGGCCACTTCTGAGACTACCAAATCAGACTGCAATACTTACTAATGTTTAGCTGGGGGAGGGGGAGAGGGCGATTAAACTCATTATGACTACCTGGTAGAAATTTTAACAAAATGGTCTGATCGTCTGTCCACATGCAGTAAATTGTGGCATTGCATTTAACCTTACTCCCACAGTCATATTAACATTAAAAAACAACATTGCAACAACGAAAACAGAAAAAATATCAAAACTTAGCAGAGCAGGTAATGTCTGTCACATACCTTCATCTACATAGTGAGGCCAATGTTTAAATACAATTGGATCACTTAACATGTTGGACACAAGAGAAGCTGCCATCACACAAGCATAAGACTTCCAGGACTTATCTGGAATGCTGCAATCATCGGTAAAATGAGAAATACCTTTGACAATCACCCATTCGATTTTCAGGTCATGGGCTGCCACAAAAATTCCTGTGAAAAATAATAACAAACAAATTAACAATTACCTATACAAAACAGACCAAACAAATGCAATGTGGTGGGGGTAAAAATTAAATCGAAAACGTCTGTGGGGGATGGATATTTTCTGAAACGTACAACATGTTATAGTATTAACAAGTGGTTACAATTGTTTATTTTGGTTTATGCCATTTAATTTGGTGATCACAACATCAGCAGCACTAACAATCTGCCATTTTATCAGAGCAGCTTTGTACAATGTCATCAGGTATTGACTCTGTTCAACCTTATATAGACATAGTGTACTAATTAAGTAGACAACAGTTCCATTCAAAGTAATTCTCTTCAAGCATTTTGATACTGCTGCAAGCACTTGAAGTTAAAATTAGCTTAACTTGTTTTCCCTTGGGTCAAAATTACACCCAAAAATGATTCCCACGGGTTAAACCAAAACCAAAAAAAAATCCCATATATTTTTTTTTTATTGAGATGTTAACAGAAGTGGAATTAGCTCATCTAACCACGTTCTAAAAGCTTTAACTCCGCAGATGATTATAATAACACTACTCATGGAATTGTTTTGCAAAAAAAAAAATTATGTTAACCCCAACATAATCCTGCCTCTGGGAGCAGGCAGATCATTTGGGTGTAACATTGTTTTCTCCTTAATACATGCACTAAGAAAAGTCAAACAATATATACTCGGCTGACAAACATGCCAAGATATGGAGTAACTGTAACAAAGTCTAGAAAACAAGATCAACTTACTGCACTGATGTTGTACTGGTTACATTTTTTCTTTGCTTTAATTTTTTTTTAAACCAGTTTTATTTTTGTTTTCGTTTAATTGTCCCAGAATATGGTTATTAATCTGAGACAAAGAAAAACAAAAATTGAACTGGATTGAAATTTTTCAAACCAAAGAAACATTTTAAACACAACATACATACACATGCAGCTAGAAATGACTACTGAGTTGGTAGGCAAGTTAATTGTGCTGGAATTTCACTTGCCTTGGGCAACAAGGGAACAGAAAGCTTCAAACACTTCACAATGTAAATTGAGTTTTGCACTGCAAATTATCCACACCAGCACCCAAAGAATACATGTACTTTTGATCAATAGCTCATTAACATAAAACCAAACAATCATCTGACTTGCAAAAATGGATTGAAATCTCACCTTGTCCTTCATGTTTCATAGCAGTTACTGCAGAGTGAGACATGCGGCGTCGTTTAGCACTGTCTGCATTCATGCCACTCAATATATTGCTCTCACGGTGTACCTGTATGTTTTGAGCCTCTGGATTCATTAATGGTGGATTCCAGCCATCAGCTGCATGCCTGATAAGGTTGGCAATATTTTTTCCCACTGAGGTTTTGAAGTCTGCAGTTGTAAGCTTAGAGGATATCACCACATCTCCTAGCTTGGTGTCTTCTGTGTTCAAACCCTCGCAGCAGCCAACAGAAAAAATAGCTTTGGGTCTGAGTTGCATCACTGCATTTTTAACAACAATTAGAGCACCACCTGGACCAGAAGAGCCTTCAGAACACCTATTATAGGATATTATAATTATTTAATTAGTAATTTAGGGTGCACATTATTAATATTTTAATATATGAATTTTAGAAATTTTTAATTATAGTTATTTTAATTAGTAATTTTAACTACTAATTTTAGTTAGAATAACAGTATTTTAGTAGAAATAGCACTCTTTTTAACATGATCCCACAAGCGGCATCGCTTTAATTTTTAACATGTATAAATAGAGTTGTTAAATTGTACCTTATCAAAGCGACTTTCAGTGGCTCTTCTTCACTTTCACCCATGTTTCCAAAGTATACATATCCAATGTTCATGTGATAACTTCTAAATGAATTCCTCAAGTATGCATGACATGCCAAGAACTCACAGTCCTCCACTGTCAACAAAAGAATGTCAACTGGGAGGTGGACATCACTCCAAGGTTTAGTCTTGTTTGGTAGGCCACTCATCTTAAGCACTTCAATACTGAGAGAAGGTGGAAAACCATGTTTTGCTGTCTGTTGAACAGTCTCTTGTTTTCCTTTAAGCTCTTGATGCTGCGCCATTGAATCCTGTTTAGAGATTTCCCTATTAAAGTATGTAAACAAAACAAAGATCAATAACTGAAGTTACAAAACTAATTAATATGAACAACTTTAGAAAGAATAAGAAAATTATTCTTTTTCGAGGACAGCACTCTTTAGAGGGCACAGCTCCTTTATTTCCCATATTTTTAGAAGGTACTATACGGTTACGGTTGTGGGGAGCAGGGGTGGCGCAGTGGTGAGAGCACTCGCCTCCCACCAATGTGGCCCGGGTTTGACTCCTGGCCTGGCGTCATATGTGCATTGAGTTTGTTGTTGGTTCTCTCCTTGCTCTGAGAGGTTTTTCTCCGGGTACTCTGGTTTTCCCTTCTCCTCAAAAACCAACATTTCCAAATTCCAAATACATCTGGAAAGTGTCCACAATTAGCACTCACATGCTAGAACACTTAGACATGGAAATGGGCTATTTAGAACATAAATAGGATAATGCCAGCAAGTAAAAATGGGTTCATACAACAAATCTTTTGATTTACATACAGCACAAGAGAAACCGTTATTCTTTTGACACATAATACCTTACCAACTATAAACCCTCTTTATAAATGTCACATGACTGTACCATAATGTGTAACTTGCTGACTGACATCAATCCTACAATCATACAAAGGAAAATTTTTGAAATAATTAATTTAATAATAATATTTACAAATTTTTAAGTGACCAGGATTGTCTCCAAATAATTTTGTGGCTAATTCCACTGCTTGAAGCTTTTAACAAAATGGTTCAATGAACAAAGAAAGCCATCAGACACATACAGTGTTCCACTTATGTTAACATTAACATTTTATGAGTGTTTTTGTTTAATATAAAAAAATATGGGATATTTTTTTTAATAAGTTTTATTGATTTCAACTAATTACAACTTTAACACTGATTAAATGCTAATTACACTAATTTAACACTGATTACACTAATTACAACTTTAACACTAGAAATATATTTCCAAATGCTACAGTACAATTGAAATACAATTCAGAGCAATTCATCAGTTATAATTACGAAATTTATGTAAAGGGTTATTTATCTTAAGCGATTTGCAATACTTTCGAAAACTGTTCTGAAATTCTTTTACTACAAGATTATTATCCCACACTTTGTTAGATATAATATAATGTCTCAAGTATATGATAAAATGATTTTCTATAAGTTTTTTATAATCAGTTTTTAAATGTTCTATATTGTTAGTTGCAGACCCAAAGAGAAGATAGTGGTTATTTAATTCAAAACTTTGGTTTGTCTCCCGTTCAAACCAATTGGATATGCTAGAAATAAAATCTATCACTATTGGACGCTGAAAAAGACAATGTTATATAGCGTCTTCTTGTGCACAATATATACACTTTGTATCGGAAACAATACTACAGAATTCCAATTCTTTTTTTGTGAAGATAATGCGGTGCAATAATTTAAAAGTTGTTTGTATAACTTTTGTATCTTGACAAATACTTCTAGTCAATTTTAAGCTGTTTTCACACTCTTTTGTGACATCCCTACCAAAGTAATTCGACCATTTTCGAAATCCTGTTGGACGCACATATTTTGCTTCATGCAATATAAACAACAAATAGTAGTCCTTACACTTCATTTTTAATAAATCTATTTCAAAGTCTGGGCCTAAGGCTACAAGCCTTCCTGTCTTGAGGTTCTCTTTATCTATATCAATATTTTATGCTAAAATAAAAAGACGTTTTGGAATCACTGATAACATCATTCTGATAAAACTGAAGAAAGTTTGACTTAATAGCGGAGCACTTGCCAGGCCGAAGGCCTGGCTGCGCAGCTCCATATTCATAGAACCTGTGCCGTTATTTTTTATGGTCATGGCTAGCGGAATGTTTCGCGGGCGCGCGCGTCCGTGTGCACGTCCGTCCGTCCATCCAGCCTCGTACATGCCGCCATTGTCCAAACAAACAGGGCACTTCGCAAACGCTTGATGCCACAACATTATTTGTTTTAACTGCGAACAAACCGGACACCTAGCTTCTGATTGTCCAGAGCCTGTCATGATTATGTGACATTTGTTAAGGACGAAGAACCAACACAACCCGTCCTCATCACTGGAAAAACTACACGGAGAAAGACAAACAAGACACGCCAATTCCTGAAGCAAAGAAAACGGACCCTAAAACTCGCGAACGTTCTGAATATGACGGCGAACAACCTTTGCCGAAGAGGAAAAACTCTGGACAATGGACAAACAAACATAAACAGAAAAGCAAGTAACTTTCTAAAATTGTTTAGTTAAGCTTAAGCCTTTAAGCTTAAGCTTAAAAGTTCTTAATATGTAATTTTACCAGAAGAATTTTCTCCAAGTTTTTGCATTCAGAGCTAAATTTACAACTTTGAATATCCGTGGTTTTGGCAATGAAGCCAAAAAACGCCCTGTTTTTGATTTTGCGAAAAATTCCTGTTCTGATTTTATTTGTTTACAAGAAACTTTAGCGACAAGACAAAATGCGATAAATTCTCTGACAACTAAACGGCGTGGTAAAAGTTCCTGGTCGCCCGCTCTTGGTAAACAAGGCGGTGTTGCTATTCTTGTCGCTGAAAATACTGATTTCAAATGTTTACAATGGAAAAAAGATTCTTCTGGTAGAATTGTTAGTGTTTTAACTGAACTTGACGACACGAAAATTAATTTGTTAATAAGAAGCTTACTTATGCACCCACGAATCCAAGTGAACATAAGCTTAAGTTTAAATGCTTTTATGATACAATTCATGAATATTTTTTCCGAACTCTTTTAAAATTATTGCTGGCGATTTTAACTGCATTGAAAACGTTTCTGATAAGTTTGGAGGAAATCCTACAATTTCCTCGGATTTGAAAGATTTGCACAGTGTTCATCGCTTATTGATATATCTGGTGCAAAAAAACACGGCCGACTTAAAAATACATGCACATGGTTTAATGCGGATAAAACTATCGGTACACGTTTCGATAATTTTTTTATTGCTCAGGCCTTGTATAATTCCTTTCTAAAATGTGAAATTTTGCCTTGTGTTTTTTCCGATCATGATTCTGTTAATTTAAGCTTAATTTGCATAATGCATTTTCCCGTGGACCAGGACTTTGGCGGCTAAATTTAGAATTTAATATTTGCGATATGATCTCAGAAATTATTAAGAAACATGTATTGTACCGGAAAGCATTTACTTCCATTCAAGCTTGGTGGGATTTTCTTAAAGAATCTATAAAATTAGTTGCTATAGATTTTGGTCGAAGTAAACAACGCATATTAAATCGCGATAAGGCCATGCAACCATAATTTCTTTGATCGAAGCTAAACGGGCTCTTATTTGAAGGAGATAACTCAGCGAAAACCACCATAGAAACGCTTGAAAGAGAAATTCGGGGCATTAATTTATCCCAAATGAGAGGAAGCCAAATTCGTAGCAGAGTCAAATGGCTTGAAGGTGAAAAACCTACCAAATTCATTTTTACGCTCGAAGCAACACGTTCTCAGAAAAATACTGTTAAATCTATTTATAACTCCGCCGGTGTTGAAGTCTTTTCACAAGACTCCGGCGCATTTCGATTTTTACCGTAATTTGTACTCGCAAGAACCTGTTAATTTAACAGTCCAAACCGAATTTTTGAACAAACTTGAAAACAGATTAAGTGAGAGCGAAATTTTATCCTGTGAAGGATTTTTATCTCTGGTTGAAATTACCCACGCAATGCGTGGACTTTCTTCAGGGAAAACCCCCGGTTCAGACGGATTACGTTAAATTCTGGTATCTTTTAGGCCCTATTCTGTTCGAAATTATAAAGAAGATTAAACTTGTTCCGTCCCAGGTAGGACGATTTTTGAGAATTTATTTCTCTTGCGTGACACTCAAGATTAAGCTTATATAAATATATATTACCAAATTTTGATTTCCAAATCAGTTTCTCGGGCAATTTTCCATACGCAACAGGTGAATTTTATTCGGAATTTAGTCATACTATTTATTCTGAACCGAGAAAAAGTTGTTTTTGTGAGCTTTTGTGGAATTTGTGCAGTCTAAATGTACTATGCAGACGTTCGCGTAATAAGCTTACTGTTTTTGAGAATTGCTAAAATTGAAAAATAGCCTGGTCGTCAATCTTAATTCTAATTTTTCTTGTGCTTCTGACCTTTCACTTAAGGTTATAAGCTTATCATCATCGTTTCTGTTCAGAGAGCTCTGCTGTTAGGCTAAGCCTATCTATATATATTATTTTTGTACTTTTTAGTAAAATCTTTGTATGTCATTATACTGTGCCATCATCTTTCAGTAAGTCGTGAACGGTAACAACATTGTTATCGAACCAAGACTTCCAAAATACCGACTTTTTATCAATGAGGATAATTAAGTGTGTTGTTAAATAAAACATATTTTGCTCTATTTTCTTTATCATATAGATATTTCAATTCTTTAAAATATGATAACATATTCCTATAAAATGCTGGTATTTGTTTATCTAAACTTTTACCATCGTAGTTGCATTTAAGTAAGAATTCAATTCCTCCATATTTGTCAAAATAGTATTGACTAGAGGTATTATCCTCCAATTGCCAGGTTTGTTCACCCCAAGACGTCTTATCCAGTTCAATCTCAATGCTTTATCCATAAGGAAAATATTTGGCAACTTAAGGCCCCCTCTATCGATAGTTTGATACAGCACATCTCTTTTTATCTTATCCGGTTTGTTCTTCCAAATGAATTTAAAAATTAGTTTATTTACTTTTTCTAATTCAGACTTTGGAGCTTCCAACATAGACATGGAGTACACAATTGGGTTAATTCCAAGTGCTTTTGTTATAACTGCTTTTCCAAAAACGGTTAAGTCCCTACTGCGCCACATATCAAGTACTGTTTGTATTTTTTGAACTTTAATCGTAAAGTTCTTTTTCAAGTTTTTCTGTTTATCGTATGAGTGGAAGGTTCCAAGGATGCGGATTGGATCATCAGTCCAATTTAAATTGAGAGGTTTAGCTTTACAATTTTTATCTTTTCCTAACCAAACCGCTTTTAATTAGTTTTCCGTTCATTCAAACACAGCCCTGATATCTTCCCAAATTTTTGTAATAGAATAAGTGCATTAATCACGGATAAGATATCTGCGCAAAATAGAGTCATATCATCAGCAAATTGAGTTAGCTTGATCTCTTCGTTTAAAATCTCAATCCCTTTAATGTTTTCTTCTCCTCTAATTTTATGTGCTAATATCTCCGCACAAAGAATAAAAAGGTAAGGAGATAGAGGACAACCTTGTCTCACACCTCTACTTACCTGAAAGAAATTTGTCATAAATCCATTATTTAAGACCGCTGTTTGGATATTCTGATAGAATATTGACACCCATCGTATTATGTTATCGCCAAAATTAAACTTAATCATAGAAAGCTTAATAAAAAGCCATTCTAAAGAGTCAAAGGCCTTTTTAAAATCTATAGCAACCATTATACCAGTACTGTTACAGTTATCCAGATAGTCCATCACATCCTGTATAAGTTGGACATTCTCACCGATAAATCGATCTTTAACAAAACCTGTTTGATCTTCATGGATTAGCACAGGTAGAAGAGTTTCCATTCTCGTTGCAATTACTTTTGCTATTATTTTGTAATCCATATTTAGAAGTGTCATAGGCCTCCAATTTTCAAGTGTGAGAAGATATCATCATCTTTGGGGATGAGGGTAATAACACCTCTCCTTTGCGAAATTGATAACTCACCTATATTAAAGGCTGCATTATACATTGTAACTATTCATTAGATCCTCACCTATAATATCAAAAAAGGTTTCATAGAACTCTTTTGTAAATCCGTCACAGCCAGGAGTCTTATTAGAATTAAACATTTTTAGAATTTCCTTACACTCTTCTTTAGTAACTGGATGTTCTACACTTTCGCGTTGTTCGTCTATTTTTGCATTGGTTCAACCTGTCGCAACCTGTCGGGATTTCTCTGGGTTTAGATATGGCCCAAGGGGTTTCTTTGGGTGGTCAAATTTAGTTCCATTCATTAATTCCTGTCCTTTTTAAACCTGAGTACCCCCCCCCCCCCCCCCCCCACCATACATTTAAGTGGAAAAATAGGGCTTCACTGGGGCCGTGTGTTCTGCTGATATAGCAAGAATTGTGCAGCATACAAGCAAATGCTATTTGATAAATGAAGGGCCGAGAGCATAACCAGCCTAATAATATGTGACTTTTTTTATTTTTTCTTGCTCAGATTTGCCTAATTTTATTGTACAACGAATAATATCATAAACTCTTGTCGAATTTGCACTAACCCTAAGGAATTTGACTAATTTCACATGAAAAAAGCAGAGTTCTGGCCCTCCAGTGCTTTGACTGTACATTCAGAGCTTAATTGCGAAGCCATTTGAAAGCAGTTTGGCTGTGAGAATACGCGACTGCAATACTTCTGACCAGTGCCAACAACCCGAACGAAAATACCGTTATTTACGCACGCCTGGCTCGCTTATCTATCGTGAGCTCACTACGGCAACACATCACCTCTGTAACGTGTGTGTAAGCCAACGTGTATGAGGCCCATCCAGTGATTGAAAGACATCATTAAGTCCGGAAATCCTTAAGTCTCTAGCACCTCTCAAAGAAACGAGCCGTGTTTCTTGTCCTTCCTTGTGTCTGAAGCGCCATTTAGCGCTCGAGGTGAAAAACGGACCTTGGTGGACAAGTACGAGCCGGCAGGAAGGTCTGTAATCACTTCGGATCAGTAAAGGGGCAGCGTTGAGAGTTGTGGGCCATTTCCCATCCCATGCCGTGATCGAAATGCCTGATATACGAAGTGCTTTGAGACTTATAGTATTTTGCAATAATTTTCGGGCAGGAACTCCATTTTGGTTTTGTCGTAGAATTTCCCGACATGCTTTGCGACAGTGGCAGATGGGTCCGCTGTGTGTGGTCGGGCTCTTGAAATACAGCTTTGGGCAGCTCGAGGTGAGTTCTTGCTGGCTGGCCGAAAGATGTTTCGCATTTGGATCAAGTCTTTAATGCAACATTCAAATCGATCTAAAAGGATTTTCAAATCGAGATAAGCATTTTGATGCCTTTTTGACCTTTAAATAATAAAACTTAGTCTGAACTGAGCATGTGTTCCTCGGTGGTCTAGTGGTTTGGGTCCGGGATTTGCGCTCGGATGGCTCCGGGTTCGATTCACGCTCAGCATCTTTTTTTTTTCCGAACTGGCATCAAAAATCCTTGCGTTTAATTTTAAAAAAATATCGAACCGCGTCAGTGTGAAAACAGAAGCTTACTGCAATATTGCGTTACAATAGAAGCCTTTGATTTTTTTTTTTTGCATACGGAATTTCTCGAAAACAACGGAAAAAAACAACAGAAAAAAATTCTGAACAATGTTTTGCAACTAATTTGTAGTTCACATGCCAAAAATGGACAAATCTGAGAGAGAAAAAATAAAAAAGGCCTAAAAAGTCACATAGGCTGGATATGCTCTCGGCCCTTCAATTATGATTTTCACATATTCATATCATCGCCCGGGTATATTATGAACTCATAATCGGCCATCTATCCATGTGGCTTGATAGCTCAGTGGATAGAGTAATGCACTGGGTTCTAAGGTCATGGATTTGAATCACATTCAAGCCTGAATTTTTTTTCAGGTTGTTTTTCAACTGCATGCTTACATTGTAAGTTGCATTGAGAGCACACACTGCAAGGATCACTAATTTCACTATATATACTGTATGATGCTATAATTAAATCGGTTTATAAGCATAGATAATGCAAAAATGACTTTGAACTCGTTTATTACTTTGTTTGTTTTTGTGGCTTATCTGAATTTTTACAAAAATAGCATGACGAATTTCGTGAAATATTTAAACCTTTACAAATCAGCCAGAAGCAAAACATCATTGAACTGCTTTAATAATTAATTTTTGTGAAGGATTGTACCACTGGCATCCATGCACACACCATGTTAGAAACTGCATTGCAAGAATATGACTAGTTTATATTTTTGAATTATTTATCATGTTATGTGTAAACCAAGAATAATTGCATTATATTAAATACCATGGACAATGATCATTACATTTATCGTGGATCATTTTGAAAGAAAACCTCTAGACTTCAATAAAATTGAGGACAAATGGCTTACGAAGTCATTGCATTGCTATAAGCAACTCTGATTTAAAAAAGCTCATTCATCTACAATTTTTGTGCATCTACACACGTATGTCTAAGTAATCATGTGTAGCAGTCAATCTCCTGGCTTATAAATATATACAAGTAATCATGTATAGCAGTAAATCTCCTGGCTTATAAATATGGCTATTAAGTAATCATGTATAGCAAGCAGTCTATCTCCTGGATGGCTTATAAATATCTAAGCAGTCATGTATAGCAGTAAATCTCCTGGCTTATAAATTGTTTTATTTACCTTAAGGGTGCTATATAAGTTTTGGCCTTTTGTTTGATTTGTTTCTTTCTTTTTCAATAAGATGTATGTATAAATACCTCCGACGTATCATCTAGTAACAGTAGTTTCATCTTGCTGCTTTTACTAGTAATTGTTTAACATTCCCTCATAAACATCTTTGGCAAATTCCAAATTGGATTGTTATTTTAAAGATTTAATTTGAAGGGGTTATTTACATGTAAATGAAAGGAGGTGTTGATATGATATGTATGATACGCATATGTTGTAGTTCAAAAATTATTAGCCTCTGGTTCAAATTTTTTTGAGCTGGTATATTTTTTTTTGAACCAGTTTTTTTTTTTCAAACCAGTTTAAATTTTTTGAACTGGTTAGTTTATCAACTGTCTAAAAAGGGTTTCTATTTATGGGGGGGGGGGGGGGTCTAAAAAGAATACACAAAAAAAATCGCCCTCCCTACCCATATCCTTTCTATGCACCCCCTCTGGCTCACCTCACCTACCCTCTCCCTACCCTCCTGACCTGCCCTGCCCTGCCCTGCCCTGCCCTGCCCTGCCCTTCCCTTCCCTCGCCTTAATGATCTCCCTTAATACCTACACTACATAATTATTTTCTTTTTATTAAATAAATGTACAGCTGTAGAGTACTGACCAAGGTTTGAACCGTAACCCTCCAGCTCTGGAGTCTATCCCCATATCCACTTGACTACACAGGACTT
The DNA here is from genome assembly GCA_022457155.1 of Cladopsammia gracilis. Classification (NCBI taxonomy): domain Eukaryota; kingdom Metazoa; phylum Cnidaria; class Anthozoa; order Scleractinia; family Dendrophylliidae; genus Cladopsammia; species Cladopsammia gracilis. The sequence goes on from JAJGOT010000357.1 coordinate 880,773, forward strand.
GCTGCACAGTCAACCAATATTTTCTGTAATTATCATTTATTTACTTATTCATCCCAGACCCCCTCTGTCAAAAGCTTATTATAATAATTTATTCATAGACGATCCCAAGTCCTTTCTGCTTGTCTCATGTGCAAGGCATTTTAGGTTCTTGCAACAGTTTTACCTAAAAATAACTGAAGTTCACCAACAAGTTGCCCACAGAGGAAGACAAAAAAAAAAAGAAAAATGACCAACTCACAGAAGTTAATATGAAATAAGTCAGAGAGTTATCAAAATGAAAGTGTTTGTTGACCTATGCACACTTCATTCAGAGCAGAAATCAATAACAAACAGAGTTAAGCCTATTAAAAGCTCACTACAAAGTGAAGGTTTCCTAATCCTCATTTAACAACCACATCGCAATTGGAGGTTGGGTACCCGGGGATAAACCTAAGGCAGTGGTGAGACCCCAACCCCAAGATGGAAAACTGCCCGAAAGGCTGGCACTGCCCGCAACCCAGCCATGAGCCCCCCCACGCACCCCAGAGCACCCGTCACACTGACCATGTCAGTGGAAAAAAAAAAAAAAATTGACTTCTCCACGCCACGTGAATCAACGATGAACGAAGGAAGAACGACACGCAATGAGCCTGACCCCAAACCAAAAGACCGCTGACCCTGCGACTGCTAACAAGGCAAGCCGCTGACCTATCATATAAGGCACACTGCAATTCGCACTATAATGTATATGAAATGACCCAGCTACAAAAACGCCACGCTAAAACGCTGCACAAAAGACGCCACTAAACTAAACGCCACGCTAAACACTAAACGCTATCAACATTCGGTTGAGGGCACGCTAACTATGCGCTACCCAACATAATCACACCAACACAATGATTGCTCCTAGTTGTTAACTGGGTTAAATTTCATTTAACTTCATTTAACAACCACGTCGCAATTGGAGGTTGGGTACCCGGGGATAAACCTAAGGCAGTGGTGAGACCCCAACCCCAAGATGGAAAACTGCCCGAAAGGCTGGCACTGCCCGCAACCCAGCCATGAGCCCCCCCACGCCAAGCCGAAGGGATCTCAGAGTTGAACCAGCCAACTCTGAGCAAGGGGGGCTCGGGGCTGGGGAGCCCACCACCAAATCCCGAGGCACCCAACCATCTGAAATAATTGAATACCTGTCATGACAGCTGACTGGTGATGTTGACAATAGTGCTAACAGGCGTCCGGATGTACAATTGATACGCATCACTAGACCAACGCCCTAAGGTTTTGATGAGGTGGTCTGGTATGCCCTGCTTAGCTGCTGTAGTCGCCGCACCTATTCTGAAGCTATGCCCGGAAAAGTTACCCGAGACGCCTGCCGTGGATAGGACTGCCTGAACAAAGGACGAAAGTTGTAGACGGGACAATGGGTGACCTGACCGGTAAAGGAAGAAAGGGCCAGCCACAGAACCGCGGACTTGAAGATAGTTGATGATGGCAACAAGTGGACATAACGCTGAACTGCCACGGCCCAAGTAAATGTCACAACCTTTGCGGAACGGGTCAGTTTTGGAGCACTTCAGATGGACCTTGGCACAGGAGGGGTTCACCATAGAATCGACTTGAAAGTCGGCCACCGACAAATGGATAGCAGGATCAAAAGTAGAATTCGTGGTGAACTCGCCTGCTCTTAAAAAACCGAAAAAACCCAAGCAGCATGCAGCCCAGATCATAATGTGGTCTGGGTCCGACAGGTTGAGTGAACGCTTAATCACATGCATGAGTTCCCCAGTGATGGGTAAGCGAGCGGAGTTGGGGGAACCTTGGAACCGTTTAACACCACGCAACAGACGCTGAAGTTGTAAGCAATTGACTAAAGGGTCAGGGAAGCCACAGTCAATATGAAGAGATCGGACCCCTGATAAATAAACCTTGATTGATGAGTGGTTTAACTCTTCCGCTAAAACAGTACAGAAGCGCATCAGTGTCTCCTCGCTTGCGGGAAGGACTTGACCATCAGGGCCACATCGGCCATCTTGCTGGCAGAAAGAGTAAAAACGACGTTGAGCTGACAGATAGACGTTGCGAGTGGACGATGCAAGGCCATGCCTCAAGAAGAACTGGCACCTCTCTGTGACACTACCGGAAGGCTGTCCAAAAGAGTAGGGGGCACGACTGTAGCTTCTCTGTCTGCGTCTGGGACCAATTGACGAAAGTGCTGAAACTTAAAACGAGACAAAGAGTCAGCCACCAGGTTATCCTTTCCCCTAACCGAAGATGCTGTGAAAGAGAACGAATGGCGCGTGGCTAGTAGAGCTAGATAACGAAGGAGAACCATCATGTTGGCGTCCTTGGACGTGCCCGATTTAAGAACTTCGACCACTGCTACATTGTCTGACATGAACTCCACCCGTCTGGAAACCCACAGATGACCCCACAACGAAGCAGCAATTACCACCGGGAACAATTCCTTGTAGGCAATGCTCAATGGGCGCTGGGCCGCAGACCATGAACCGCAAAACCAGTGACCCTGAAAGAATGCTCCATAACCAAGGGCACCGGCAGCATCGGACGAAACTTGGAAATCTGGTAGTGGAGACCAATAAGGCATGAGGAAAAAACTTAGTCCGTCCCACGATTGCAGAAGCTCTTTCCACCACATCAAATCAAGGTGAAATTCCCGGTTAAGCCTGATGGGATGATCATCCCGGCGGAAGGCACACAACAAGTTAATCATCCGTCGAAGGAAGGTTCGGCCATGAGGGGCCACCTTACAAGCGTGGTGGAGATGGCCAATCAATGACTCCAACTCCTTCTTCTTGCAGAAACGCTTTGAGCTCCATGACTCAACAAGACCCGCCAACCGCTGAAGTTTATCCGATGGGAGACGAGCTTGTAGGTTGACTGAATCCAACTCAATACCAAGGATGGTGAGGCAGGTGGTGGGACCGACCAACTTATCCGGATGCAAAGGTAGGCCAAGAGACGCGCAACAATTAACACAAGTAGATAGGTTGTGCCCACACACAGGGAACCCGGCGGTCCCAAAGTGATGAAATCGTCCAAGTAATGTTTTAGAAAATCAACTCCGTGATTGTGGATCAGACACCATTCCACCAGATCAGCTATTGAGGAAAAAATGTAAGGCGCCGAGCGTAAACCAAAAGGCAACACCATGTCGACATAGAAGCTGTCCCGCCACTTCATACCCAGTAAGTAACGGTCATCTGGATGAATGGCAACGTTCCGATACGCGCTCTCTACATCAAATTTTGCCAGAAGTGAGCCTCTGCCCTGCAGCATAATCCCATCAATAAGGTCATCAACCGTGATGTACTGAACGGAGTATGGCTCTTTTGGAATACCATCATTGACGCTGTAACCCTCCGGGCTTGACAAGTCCAAAATCAACCTCCATTTACCAGGTTGGTTGTTCTTTGGGATAACACCGAATCGGCTAACATGAAGGTTGGGAAATGGTGGATCTGAGAATGGACCTGCGATCCTGCCTTTCGACACTTCAGTAGCCAAATACTGATCGATTACTTGCGGGTTGCGGGAGGATGAGATCATGTTGCCTGAAGCTGACCTTAACACAAAAGACGAGTCAAAGCCAATCCGAAAACCATTGCACAGCCCTGAGAGGACATATGAGACTAGAGCCTGATTGGAGTCGGAAGCGTAAGGATCCTTACGTTCTAGTGTAAATTAAAAAATGGAGTCGCAATCGGAATCGAAGCTCGACGGAATCGGAATCAGAAGGTTTCCTTTTTCTTCTGATTCCGCTTCTGCTTCTGTCGCTTATTATCCGCTTACGTCGTTTTGATTTCCACCAGATCATCAGGTTCTTAGGATTCCGATTCCGCTTACGATTCCGCTTACGTCGCTAGTGGGAACCAAGCTTAAGATGTTGAATATAAGCACAAGCACCAAGAGTAATCCTGGCTTTTCTGTGCTTGGAAAGCATGAAAAAGCCAGGAAAGTGAGGACTGTTTTACACTGACAGTCATTTCTGGCTTTCCTGGGTTTCATTTTGATGAACAAAATCTGCACTTTTCGCAAAAGCCAGGGGTAAATGCCACTTGCCGTTATCATACTTGCTTGTTATTTTTTTCTTAGAGCGCGAGCAGGCGGAATTCTGCGAATCCTGCAATATGATTGGTTCCGGGAGCGGGCGGAAATTTACAATCTTGCCTGCTCACTCAATGATTCCGCCCAGGTTGCGTAGTTGCCTGATTGATAATCATGATAATTTGTGACTCCGTTGTTTTAAGCTTGTGAGCCCCGGTATTACTGAATTTTCTCATCAAATATGGACCCAGACTGTGAAATTTCATTAAAAAGTGTTGCAGCTTAAATTTGTCAGTCTAGTTTTGTACGGGTTGTTTTCAGTTATAAATTTATATGCATTTTCGCGATCGGATTTTACGAGATAATTTGAACTACATTGCTCGGTTAGTATGCTTATATTACATGACGTACTGACTGTTTGTACTGAGTGAATGTCATTTCAGTCTGTCAGTCTAAATTCATAATAAAAATTGTTAAATTTTGAAAAAGTCTGTTGGCTGTCAGTTATAAATTTTTATGAAATGTTATAAAAGTTTATAAACTGACCATTGATTGTAAAATATATTTCATAAAATTTTGAAAGGTGATCTATTAATGTAAAATTGATTTTATAAAATTTTATAAAGCTGTGACCATGTTTGTCGCGTTCGAAGAACGCAATCCTAATTTCGTGTTGGTTGTCCTGTGGTTTATGTGCAGTAAAATTTGAGATTTTTTGGTAGACGGTCTTCCAAATGGCCGCCCCTATCGGTTTTCTTCAGGGGCTCATTTCCGCCGGAAATTTCTTCAAACGCGTCTCCATAAGCTGTGATTACTGCTAGTTATAAGCATAAGGGAGATGGCCCGAATCTAAGTGGCTGGCTATAATTTGGTGATAAAAATAAAGGGATTTTGAGGGAATAAACTTTGGGATTTATTTTTCTTGAGCAGGATTTAGCAGTACGGGCTGAAATGTGCATGGCCATCTTAAGTGAAAACATCAGCATAAAATCGAGAAATTCGGTTAAACTTTTGATTCATTTTCTGAAACAGGATTCAACAGGAGACAGGGATCGGAGTCAGTTTATTGATTTTTTTTTTTTGCATACATTATTTCTCTAAAACGATGGAAAAAAAAACAGCATGAAAAAATTCTGAACAATGTTTTGCAATTAATTTGTACATCACATGCCAAAAATGAGGCAAACTAAGTGTAAAAAATAAAAAAGGCCTAAAATGTGACATAGTATGGTTATGCTCTGACCCTTTCAATTACTCAGTGACTGTTGATTTTGTTCAGGTTTCTATTTTGTCCTCAATGTTTTTACATGAACTAACTAAACAGCTAGGGCAGCTGTAATGTCAGTTTGGGTGACATATTCTGCAGATTGATGGCTTTCATAGTTTTACAGTGAAGTAGAAACCATTATTCTACAGCTTTTAATGACACAGGAATATATTAATCACTTACCTTTGTTTTTAAACTGTTACACAACTGTATTACAAAGTGTCACTTGCCGACTGAATTCCTGAAAAACATGTGTAAATAAAATGAGAAAATGTGTCAAAATATATAAACAATAAAAATAAATTGAGGAAGTTTTTTTCCTGTGTACATTTGTGTGCACTGCATAAATCAAAGACTCCTTAATGAGCCAACTTGTGAATATGAAATGCTCTAAATAAAAAGATTCTTCACTCAAAAGTTCATGGTATATCACTTGAGGGACAGATCCATATGCATTAAAGTTAAATTTTAGCTGTGTCACCAGGGTAAATAAATTAAATGAAAAAAAACTCGCCATGGACAGATTTTCAGAGCCAAATGTTTTAGAAATAATTAATTAAAAGTAATTAAATTAAGACTTTCGATAAAGGTTGCCGATTTCATCAATTCATCAATCATTGCATGACTGTACAGGGTTCAACCCCGCCCCAGGGAAGTAAATTGCCTCTTGCAAGAAAGTCGGAAGCAGGGTGTGCTTTGTATTTTATCTAATTTACAATTTTAATGGCAACTTACAAAAATACAACAAGACAAAAGAAAAATGCCATAAGGATGTCCACAAAAGAGTCAAAGACCCCATACTCAGACAGACCACCTACATGTAGCTGTTAAAAAATTCTAAATCTAAAAATTATACATAATAAATATATAAGGATAAGAAAGATATATACAAATAAAATTTTCTGTAGGTTTACAATTAATAAGAAATTATCATCATGCTTAAAACTTGAGATACTAGAAGCTGATCTAACATGAAATGGAAGCGAATTCCACATGTCCACAATACGATTAAAAAAACTAAACTTAAACGTGTTTGTTCGAGCATAGTTCCTTTTAAAGTAAGGCTGTCTGTTTCTCTTAGGGGGGTACCTAGCAGTATCAGAATAGAATTCGATGTATGCAGATATTGTCTATATTAATATATCCATTCAAAGCTTTATAAAAAAAGAGTACATCAAATAGAAATTGTCTATGTTCTTGGGACAGTAGATTAAGCTTAGAGATATGAACTTCATAGTCATGAATCTTCAGTTTTTAGAATAAATTTCGTAGCACGACGTTGCACTCTTTCCAATTTAGTAATATTTCTGGCAGTGAAGAGTGACCAAACAACAGAACCATGTTCCAGCTGGGACCTAACCAGGGTGCAATACAGAGATTTTAGCTTTGAAACATCTCTTAAATCTCTGCAAATTGTTCCTTTTTATCAAACCAAGCACTTTGTTCGCCTTGCTGGAAATCTTGTCTTAATTACATGTACATGTAATTCAATCATACTTTCTTGTGTACATGTAGTTTTAAGCATTACGTGAACATAATATACAAGGAACATTTATTATTATACATTGGTGTCGCTAGCTCGATTTTGATTGGCTATAAGCACGCAGCTAATTATTGCTTGCTGTTTCTGTTACGTCATACCTACAGACAATGAATTTTATATATGCAGAAGTGACGTCATTAACCTACAGACAATAGTTTTATGCATGCAGAAGTGCGCGCTCTTGTCTTTACAAGTGCAGCTCAGGAATATGCATAATAAAACAATTATTGGATTCGGTTTTCGCATGATAGCGATAATTATCAAGGCCTCAGTTTGTGTTATCCGCCTCAGCCTTCGGCTTCGGCAGATAACACAAACTTTGGCCTTGATAATTGTCGCTATCATGCTCAACCTCATCCAATAATTGTTAATTATTTGTCTAGTTTAACAGCATTCCAAGCCTTAACTAAGCCACTTGACAAAGTTTAACACAAGTTGCACAATGTCTTTCCATTGACAATTAACAACTGTGCATTTTGGTTGGCCAATTAAAATAGCAGCCACTTTATAATAACAATGTTAAAGTCATATATCAGAAAGCTAATATGACAAGTTATTATTTCCTCAGCAGAGTCAACCTTGAGCTCTGTTCAAACTCTCTACTTTGCACTATTAAACACAACAATAACAACTAAATAACTGTGGAAGTCAAAATAAAATATTAGCAATGTTACGTTATATAAAAATACAAAATTGGCTGCGACTTGAAATTGCTATATGATAGAATTGGTGGAGGGCCGGCAGCCATGCAGGTAGCTCAGGATGGGACCAGAATCAAGGGGGTGAGTGGAATAAAGCCCTAAGTGACTTCTGATCAACTGTTAGATTCTTTCCAGTTTGTCTTGTATATGCTCATGAACAAAGGGAGAATTTGGTTTCAGATCAGGGGTCACTTAGGGCCTTATTTCAGTTTGGGATAAGGCCCTAAGTGACTCCTGATCTATAGCCAAATTCTCCCTTTGTTACATGAGCATATACAAGATAGACTGTAAGGAGAATCTAGCAGTTGATCAGAATTCACTTAGGGCTTTATTCCACTCACTCCTTCATTATTAAGGGCTGTTTAGGATAACAATATTTTTTTTGGTCCTTTGCACTTCTGATTTTCTTCGCAAAATTAGGAGAGACACACAGTCAGTAGATCAGCAATGTCTAAGATTATCAAATACACTGGAGATATGTAATTTCTGTATTTCAGATAATGCTGCAGATGAATCCCAGGGGGGAGCGCAATTCTAACCAAAATTAAAATGATGTTATTACATAAATAACAATTTTCAAGAACTTAATAAAGTAGAAGAAACTCTCTGGATGAATTCTGTCGGAGTATGATGATGATTTAACAACATCGGATGGCAATGCATTCCATATGATATAGGGATAGCTCTTTCATAGAATTGTTTGTAAGCATTGACTGAAGAGGATGGTTGTGTGCAGGGGCGGATCCAAGGGGGGTGAAATGGGTGAATTTTACCCCCCCTTTTCTGAGACCCTTTCTTTCTTTTTCTAAAGTATTTCTCAAATAAATAATATTTTATTTCTCTGATATCTTTTTTCACCCCCCATTTCAAAATCCTGGATCCGCCCCTGGTCTGAACTTAACTTAACTCAGGGAGATATTGACTTGACCTCTATGAATTTTATAAAACATCCGCGCACAAGCTTTGTCTTGATTGCAGTGATGGCCAGTGTAAGTCAATGAGTATAGATGACATGCTACTAGGACAACTGTAGTCATTGTTGACAAATCATGGTGCGTGGTGTGGTACAGATTCAATACAATCAATTCCTTCTTTGTATGCGGTGACCAAGCAACCATAGCATAATTATTCAACAATCAAATGCACTGTAGTGAGGGATAGATACGAGCGTTCTTTAACAGATCCGTTGCATAATGAGTGATTCCTTTGAAGAATCCCTTCTCAAAAGACTCTTATAGCCTTCTTTTTAGCTTTGTCACATTGCAATTGCTAATTCAACGTGCATGTTATGTAGACACCGAGATACTTTTGATGGCGAGCTCTGTCAAGCTGCCATTACAAAGGGAGTAACTAAACTTGCAGGGAAATTTCTTTAAAGTAACAGACATAACAAAACATTTAGCAGGAGAAAATTTCATCTGCCATATTGAAGTCCACATCTCTACATGTAATTGATTAATGTCTCGCTGGGGGACAAGATAGTTGTCCATGGAATTAATTGGATGGTAAAGAGCACAATCATCAGCAAAGAGTCCACACTGATATGGAGAAATGATACAATTAGCAGAAAAGTGACGTGATATGTGGCAAGATACTATATGCTCCATGACCTTTGATGTTAGGGATGTTGAGACACCAGCCTGTAATTTTTTTGATCTGCCTTGGAGCCCTTTTAAAAGATGGCATAGATGTTAGCTTAGCTTGCAAGCATGTCGCAGAGTTGTGGAGTTGTAAGATTGTTGAAACAAAGAGGCAAGAACTAAAGCAATCTCTGAGGCGGCATCACAGAGGATTCTGGCCAGAATCAAATCTGCACCACTAGCCTTGTTGATCTTGATGTTCAGGAGTTGTTTCTTGATGCCCTCCACCGAGAATTTTATGTCTGGCATACACTGATAAGGAGAAGGGGGCAATGATAGTGAGGCCTGAAACCAAAAGTTGATTTATTTGACCCCGAATGAAAAGGAAGCTTAGTTTTCATGTTGCAAACAACGTTCTGGACAGTTTGCTAGTAAGCGGCATTAATGGCTTCAATTTGCAATAATTTTCTGCAAATTCTTTAGGAGTCAATGGGTTAAACAATAATATAAAATGCATTATATTATTTTTATTTCATTTGCAGTGTTGTGCACCAAACTAAGCCACAGCTTGACAAAGTTTTATACAAGTTCCATGTTGTCTTTCCGACAATTTACAACTTTGTCTTTCACAGTTTTTGCATTCCGGTTAGCTGCTCAAAAGGCAACTATTAGAACTTGTACAAAACATTGTCAAGTGCGTAAGCAGAGCTCTGTAATTTGTTTATCTCTAAACACAGCCAAACGTGTTATTGTGGCTCTAACAATCACATAATTTAGAAAGGAAGACTAAAAAAACATTAAGAATCGAAATTGAATAAAATGAACAATTATCTGAGTTATGCAACAAGGAATGTCTAGGAATTGAAAGTCATGCCCAGATGTGCTTTATATTTTTCATGCAGCAACCTTCTGGACTCTGACTTCTGTGATATTTAATTTTAACATAAATACATAAGGTTTGATACTGCAGTATGGAAGGAGATGATTATAGTCAAAACACAAAGCTGATAACTTACTCAGTGATGTTGATTCCTTCCACTGCTACAATGCAAGCTGGATAAACCTTTAAAATACAATTTACTTATTAGCTGAGAAACTGAGTACACATCTGAAAGTTTAGTTAATTGTCTTGTGAACTTCAGAGCAAGAAACAACAAGAAATAAACTCGCAAAATCTGTTTCTCACCGATTTCTCACCTCAAACTGTTTGGTCCCAGTCCCCAATCGGGAAATAAATGTTAGCGTGACTTGGCTATTCCCCCGGGCTATAGAGCGTTTTCACTGACGTCATATCAAAATTCAGAAGCCGTTTTCGATTTTAAAATGTTCATGGAATTGTAGAGAGTTTAAAACTACACATCTGGGCCAAATTTCGAAGCGCAAGAGCATTTCATTCATAAGTTATAGGCTAATGAGTATAGACATTTTTAGTAAGAAATGTATGGAGCTGCCATCTTGGTGTTCTACTAAGGAACACCAACATGGCGGCCAAAAATTTAAAGACTTTAAAGTCTTAATAACACCAAAAATCTCATCACAAAATATTTACACTGTAATAGCTAAACTTCTTTGTTATAGCCAAATATCTGTGTATATTCTTGTTAATAATAATAATAATAATAATAAAAAAAACACCAAAAATCTCATCACAAAATATTGTATTCACTATAAGAGGCATGAAAGCGGCTTATAAGCATCTATAATTCATTAATAACTTTCAACTAGTTCAATTTTGTTTATTTTCACGGCTTATCTGAAATAGCGTGACGAATTGCGTGACACATTTACAACCTTTATAAATCGAAAACGAAACATCGTTAAAACCTGAAACTTTTTGTGAAAGATTATAACACTGGTATCCACATACCATGTTAGAAACAGCTTTGTACGATGTATACTTTAGATTTTTTAATTTTTATGACGTTATGTGAAAACATTCTATTCTACGGCACCCGTAAGCGGATTTCGATTTGCTATTCACACGGGAATCCAAAACTTTCGACAATTTTCGATGTTATTCTTCACTTTTGTTGGTCTACAATATTAAATGTTCGTTTAGTTTTACGAAAAGCTTCTGGTAGGCGATGTCGATTTCGCTGAGTCTCTGTATACTATGCGAGCGACTCATTTCGTGACACTTGAAAAAAATGTTTCGCAAAAAAAACGCTCCAAACCCGAACCCGAGAGCTTGCTCGCAGGCTAGTACGGCCAATTTCGATTTGCTATTCAGGCTATTCGTACGGGATCGAGTCCAAAACGTTCGTCAATGTTCGATGTTATTCTTCACTTTTGTTGGTCCACAATATTAAATTGTCGTTATGTAAGCTGTACGAAGTGAAGAAGGGTAGCCAGCGAGCCATGTGAGTCACGCGAGTCATGCGAGGCAACTATTAGTTCCCAGTCCCTTTCATACATTAGTTCCTTCACCCTTTGGCAGTTCGCTCAGTTCGCACGAGTTTTCGCTTTCCTTCGATTATCCTATTCTTATCATAGCAGGAAATAGCAAGGGTGACAGGCCGCACAATCTCTACCAGTGTGAAACATATGAGAACCTTTTACATTTTTGCTCTAACGAGTGTATCTTTTAAAGATTTTCCTTTAAAAATATAATATAATAGATATAATATAATAGATATCATAGGTTGTTCTTTAAAAAATTGCCGTAAAAGTGGTTGGTTTTGTATATGGTGCCATTTTCTTATTAAAACTCTACTTATTCAGCTCTACTTATTCAAGAACTCAGACCTACCCTTAACGATAATGTCAGCAGCGAAAAGCTAATTCTTTATTAGTTTGCATCTTTTATATGCAAATTTTTCTCATCTTATGTTATTGCTGTTGTTAATTAGTTACTTATTATTCATTTAAACTTAGTTGTTACTTGTTTTCTAAACGGTCACTTCTGAGGATGTATGTTGTAACATACGAAACGTCAAGTTAATATTTTGTTTTCCAACATGCGTTTTATTGTCGTGTTTGTCACGTTGGAGTTTGTTGTT